>JAOWBW010000171.1:1518961-1724222 GCA_026119855.1 Campanula takesimana
TATGCTCCCATTTCCACTCTGGAATTTCCAATGGTTGCAACAAACCTGCTGGACGTTGATGTTCCACTTTTACTTGTTGACAAGTCAAACATTTGGATACATACTCAGCAATCTCTCTTTTCATATTGTTCCACCAGAAATGTTTCTTCAAGTCTTGATACATTTTAGTACTTCCAGGATGAATAATATACTTGGCTTTGTGAGCCTCTTCAAGAACTTTCTTCTTAATCTCAGGATCAACTGGAATACAAACTCGACCTCGGAAGGTAAGAATTCCATCACTGTTCAAAGAAAAATCTGGTTGCTTTCCTTCATTCATTCCACTAATGATTTTCTGCAATTCAGAATCAACTACCTGAGCTTCTTTGATCTGTTGGAGTAAATCCGAAGTAGCTTTTATATTAGCAAACATAACTCCATGATTTGATTCACAAGGACTCCAATCACACAAATCTTCAAACATCTTCCATTCACGAATCATCAAGCAAGAAATATAAGTCTTTCTGCTCAGTGCATCTGCCACAACATTTGCCTTTCTAGGATGATAAAGAATAGTACAATCATGATCCTTCAATTTCTCCATCCATCTATGTTGCCTCATGTTAAGCTCTTTTTGAGAAAACAAGTATTTCAAGCTCTTATGATCAGTGAAAACCTCAAATTTAGTTCCATACAAGTAATGCCTCCATTTATGCAAAGCAAAAATAATCGCAGCCAACTCTAAATCATGAGTAGGATAATTCTTTTCATAAGGAGATAATTTTCGAGAAGCATAAGCTATTACCTTGCCATCTTGCATTAGAACACAACCCAATCCTTCTTTAGAAGCATCAGTATAAACCATGAAATGCTCGGAACCATTAGGCAAAGCCAAGACTGGAGCTGTAGTCAAACGCCTTTTCAACTCCTGAAAACTTGCTTCACATTTATCATTCCACTCAAAAGAAATAGCTTTTCGAGTCATATTAGTCAATGGAGTAGCAATCTTGGAGAATCCCTCAATGAACCTCCGATAATAACTAGCTAAGCCCAAGAAACTACGGATTTCAGTCACTGTAGTTGGCCTTTTCCAGTTAACAACTGCTTCAACTTTGGAAGGATCTACTGCAATACCAGTAGCAGACACAACATGCCCCAAGAATGAAACCTCTTCTAACCAGAAAACACATTTGCTGAATTTTGCAAATAATTGTTTCTCACGAAGAACTTGTAATACCACTCTGAGATGTTGTTCATGCTCAGCCCGTGACTTAGAATACACAAGAATATCATCAATGAATACCACCACAAAACAATCAAGATATGGCTTGAATATACGGTTCATCAAATCCATAAATACAGCTGGAGCATTTGTCAAACCAAATGGCATAACAATAAACTCATAATGCCCATACCTGGTACGGAAAGCTGTCTTTGGTATATCCTCAGATCTGATTTTCAACTGATGATAACCACTTCTCAAGTCAAGCTTCGAATATACTACTGAACCCTGAAGCTGATCAAACAAGTCATCAATATGAGGTAACGGATATTTATTCTTGATAGTTACCTGATTAAGATCTCTGTAATCAATACACAATCGCAGAGTCCCATCTTTCTTTCTGACAAACAGCACTGGTGCACCCCACGGTGATACACTAGGCCTGATAAAGCCCCGATCAAGCAATTCCTCAAGCTGTGTTTTCAACTCTCTTAACTCAGCTGGAGCCATTCTATATGGTGCTTTAGAGATTGGTGCTGTACCTGGTAATAACTCAATACAGAACTCAAGCTCTCGATCAGGTGGCATACTATACTCAGAAGAGAACACATCTGAAAATTCAGACACAACAGGAATATCCTCCATCTTGGGAACAGATACACTCTGATCAAGCACACATGCGAGATACCCGGCACAACCACGAGATAAAAGTTTTCTAGCTTTTAAAGCAGAAATAACATGTATAGCACATAAAGGCCTATCACCTTCAAAGGTAAAATCAGGCAAACCAGGAATAGAAAAAGTTACTACTTTTCTATAACAATCAACAGATGCATGATGCACATATAGCCAATCCATGCCAAGAATCACGTCAAAGTCCCTTATAGGTAACACGACTAGGTCAGCAAGAAGGGCATGATCACCCACAAGGACCTCACATTTCTTGTAAACCTCAGAAGTAAACATGCAATCTCCCATAGGGGAAGATACTTCTAGCACATAAGGCATAGAATCAGGAAGAACATGCAAATGCGACACAAAATGAGATGCCACATAAGAATGAGATGAGCCTGGATCTATCAAGACTCGCGCTCTCGTACTAGAAAGTAATATAATACCTCCTATGACCGCAGAGGACTCAGCTACACCCTGCTGATCTAAAGCAAACACTCGACCCTGAACTTTTGGTCGACCCCCACTATCTCTCTTGGAACCTGAGGCCTGCTGACTTGTAACCCCAGCTTGATTTCCTCTATTTTTAGGACAATTTCTAGCAAAATGCCCCACTTCACCACACAATAAACACTTTCCTTGTTTTAGCCAACACTTGTCTTCAGAATGGCCTTCTTTTGAACAATAGCCACATACTCTCCTGGAACCTTGGACTGTTGTCCTCGACCCCGTTGATACACTACCTTTACTTTCAGTTGGCTGTCGGAATCGACGATCTTGGCGGCCAGATTTTCCACCTTTAGAACCAGATCCCTGAGCCTTTTCTGATACACGACCAGTCATGGTTGTTCCCAACTTCACCTTGTGCTCTTCAATATCATTTTCAATATTATAAGCCTTCTCCACTGCTTGCTGATAGCTAGGGAGCTGTAGAGAAATAAGTTGCTTCCTATACTCAGTCCTTAACCCTTTAACAAATCTCTGGGCCTTCTTAGCTTCATTTGGAACTAAGTGATCACAATACCTTGCCAATTCTGTGAACTTGGTTGAGTATTGCCCCACGGTCAGACTTCCCTGCTCCAGATTAAGAAATTCCATTTCCTTTCTGTCTTGGACCACTGTTGGAATAAACTGCGACTTAAAAGCTTTAAGAAAATTCTCCCATGTCTGTGGTACACCTTCCAGTTCCCAACTTTTACTCAACACTTGCCACCAATGCTCAGCGGCTTTCTCAAGTTTAAAGGTTGCAAAAGTTACCTTATCACCACCTGCACATCTCAAGGCTGTAAAGATCTTCTCAACGCTTTCAATCCACTCTTCTGCCTTTTTAGCATCAAATTCCCCATCAAAACTATGAGGTTTCAGCTTCAAGAACCTTGTAAGGCGATTAGGATAATCCCAGTCAACATTATCAACCATTTCTTCTTGAGGAGTTATAGATCTCAGCTGATTACTGCCACTAGTACCTTCAGAACTCATTGTACCTGTAGGTAAACACTCAGCGTTATTAATAACACCCCAAGACTCACCCATACCTAGGCCATAGACCCTATCCAGACTTAGAGCAAACCAAGGTAGCTAAACAGGGTAGCTAAACCAGGGTAGCTCTGATACCAACCTGACACGCCCCCAGGTCCCGGGATTCCCTAATAGAACCTCGAACCTGGATGGGAGTGCCTAACGGGAAACAAGAAACTTAACTAGAAACTTAATGACATTTGTTTAACAAACTGACATTATATATATATACTCTAGAGTAAGGAGCTATACTAGCTCACAACATTAGTTCTAGACAAGAAAATTTAAAACCAAACTTAATACATACACAGCGGAAACATGCCTAGCACATAAGCTGGCATTAAGAGTACTATACAAGATGTCTAGTGACAACAAGAACTGAACAAGACTGTCTACCCCAAAATAAGGAGTTATACAACCCAATACATCGTCCTCACCAAGTGTAAAAGGACACAAGCCCAAAATAACCACGACCTGCGAAGCAAGCTCCCAACTATGTCGAGCCTCACTGCGCACTATCCTTCTTTACCTGGGGGGGGAGCAAATAAAGGGTGAGATAAATCTCAGTAAGCTATTAGATGCAACTACATGACATGCTATCATGCAATTCAAGTAGATACTCAAGTAATTATATATCAAGTATCATCAAGTAACAAGTATATGAGAGGATAATCCACTCATCAAGTAGCACATAAAGCTAACCAAGCAAGTTATAAGGATATTGCTTCCTTCCTTATTCCTCCCAAGAATACCATTGTTGTCGTAGCTTGTATTACTTTGACAATCACGATCAATAACAGGAACTGATTATTCAGTATATCAGAAGACCCGGTAACCAGTGTCATTCCCAATATCACGACTCATGACTATTCACGAGGTGATCAAGACAAGAGTTTAGCATTCACTTAAGTCAGGCTTATTGCTCCAACTAAGGAAGCTATGCCCTTACTATGGCCGGTAGTAAGGGGTCACACGGAAATATATAGGGACCCGATTGTCACTTAAACCCCAGCTCTCGCGATAAGCGTGAACCTATATATTTTCGAACAAGCAAGGAGAACCAGCTGGACTCACACAAGAAGGTACAAGTAGATATTTACTTGAACTACGGGAGAAGAACTAATCCAAAAGTAGTGGACTAGCTCAACAAGGAACATGCTTCAAGTAATCAAGAAGTCACCTTGTCTCAAGCAAATGTATGCAATGTTTGCACATACACAACAAGAACATGTCTCATACACGTTAGTGCTTACTTATAGCACTTTCTAGTTCACTACCATACATATGTATTGGTGTCAAGCCATGTACAAGATTTTATTATCTTATACTTCAAGTCTTAATCCATTTCTATGGATGTTCAAGTCATGTACAAGCTTTTAATGTCTTATACTTCAAGTCATAACTTCCAATCTTTGGACATTCAAACAAGTATAAGAGTTATACATTTACTCTTACCAAATCCCACTCCTATTCTTAGGATGTTCAAGTCTAAGACCTGATGCTAATGCCTCTAAGGTACACAATCATTGGATTCACAACAAGTATAACACATTAGTGCTTGTTCATAGCACTTTCAAGACATAAAGAAGAGATACTACTCTTATACTTATGTTCTCAATTTAATTCAATGAGTATACATGTTTAAGACCAAGTATGATGCCCCTAAAGTATCACAACACTTGCTAGGACATCTTATATTAAGGTTATATACCTTAACTAGGGTTACTTCCAACTTTATACAAACTTTAAACAAAATCTTTGTTTTTCAGACAACTGTGCGGTCGCCCACAATGGACTGTGCGGCCGCACACAAGCATGTCAATTTCTTTGAAAATTCCTTCAGAAAGATGTGCGGTCGCACAATCATTTTTGTGCGGTCGCACAATGTGCTAAAATGCGAAAATTCCCATTTCTTCCCAGGTTGAACTATTTCCGTCCCAAAACATAGGAGTAACTTTCTAGTAACAATTTCAACAACTCTAAAATGTAACCCAAACTAAATTTCCCATTTCAAGATACTTTTGCTTTCTTACACAGAGGGTTTCATACTCCCTTTGTCCCAAATTTACAAATACCACAAAAATCACCCCAAACACAAAATTAGCAATCACAAGTATTAAGAATAACATTTATGCATGTTATTACAAGTAAGGGGGAGCTAATAACTTACCTAGTAAAAATTCAAGTTGACCCAAACTTATTTCTGTTCGGCCTGGAACGCTCTATTCAACGCCACGAATATTAATCCTGGATCGGAATCAAGAACGGAGGGATAATTAAACTCGAGGAGTCGAGAATAGGCAAAACCCTAAACCTAGCTTTTCAGAACAGAGGGAGTGAGCGTAAAGAAATTTGAGAATGCTTTCTCAGTAAAGCAACAACAAACATGATATACTTAAAACTTTCAAAGAATTGCACTTAGGTCCCTCAAGTTTCACTTTTAACAAAATGACCCCTGAAGTCCAACTTTCACAAATGACCCAAAAGTCAAAACTAGACATTTAACCACCTTAACTATTTAAAGCAGTTAAAACTTTAACCCAAGTAAAACTAACACATAATATGCAAGTTCAAATATTTAACAAGTATGTCAAATATTTAACAGGAAATAGGATGGGTGTTACATCCTCCCCACCTTAAAGAAAATTCGCCCACGAATTTTACTACCAAAGTTTTCAAATAGGCTCGGGTATTTATCTCGCATCTCTTTCTCGGTTTCCCAAGTAGCCTCTTCAATTTCATGATTCCTCCAAAGGACCTTCACAATAGGAATCCTTTTGGTACGCAATACTTGCTCTTTCCAGTCAAGAATTTCAACAGGCTGTTCCTCATAAGACAAATCAGGCTGAAATGGAATAGCCTCATACTCAAGAACATGTGATTCATCTGCTATATACTTGCGAAGCATAGATACATAGAACACGTTATGAATACCAGATAAAGAAGGAGGTAAAGCCACTTTATAAGCCAACTTCCCAACTCTTTCAAGAATCTCAAATGGACCGATATAACGAGGAGATAACTTTCCTTTCTTCCCAAATCTCTTTATACCTCTACGAGGAGAGACCTTCAAGAATACAAAGTCACCTACCTAAAATTCAAGATCCCTTCTACGATGATCTGCATAACTCTTTTGTCTACTCTGAGCTGTACGCAATCTATCTCGAATGAGTTTCACACTTTCAACTGATTGTTGAACCATTTCAGGACCCAAGAGTCTAGCTTCTCCCACTTCATCCCAGCATATAGGAGATCGACATTTTCTGCCATAAAGAGCCTCATATGGAGCCATTTCAATGCTAGACTGAAAACTGTTATTATAAGCAAACTCAGCCAAAGGAAGATGAGTATCCCAACTGCCTTTGAAATCAATAACACAAGCACGTAACATATCCTCAAGAATCTGTATAAGTCTCTCAGATTGCCCATCAGATTGAGGATGAAAAGCAGTACTGAAATTCAATTTAGTACCCATAGCACCCTACAGAGACTGCCAGAATCGAGAAGTAAAACGAGGATCTCTATCAGATACAATACTCACAGGAACCCCATGCAGTCGGATAATCTCCTGAACATACAAAGATGCCAATTGAGACAATGAATATCCCATGGAAACAGACAAGAAATGAGCTGATTTAGTCAACCTGTCCACAATAACCCAAACAGCATCATGGCCTCGTCTGGTACGTGGCAAACCAGTCACAAAATCCATAGTAATATGCTCCCATTTCCACTCTGGAATTTCCAATGGTTGCAACAAACCTGCTGGACGTTGATGTTCCACTTTTACTTGTTGACAAGTCAAACATTTGGATACATACTCAGCAATCTCTCTTTTCATATTGTTCCACCAGAAATGTTTCTTCAAGTCTTGATACATTTTAGTACTTCCAGGATGAATAATATACTTGGCTTTGTGAGCCTCTTCAAGAACTTTCTTCTTAATCTCAGGATCAACTGGAATACAAACTCGACCTCGGAAGGTAAGAATTCCATCACTGTTCAAAGAAAAATCTGGTTGCTTTCCTTCATTCATTCCACTAATGATTTTCTGCAATTCAGAATCAACTACCTGAGCTTCTTTGATCTGTTGGAGTAAATCCGAAGTAGCTTTTATATTAGCAAACATAACTCCATGATTTGATTCACAAGGACTCCAATCACACAAATCTTCAAACATCTTCCATTCACGAATCATCAAGCAAGAAATATAAGTCTTTCTGCTCAGTGCATCTGCCACAACATTTGCCTTTCTAGGATGATAAAGAATAGTACAATCATGATCCTTCAATTTCTCCATCCATCTATGTTGCCTCATGTTAAGCTCTTTTTGAGAAAACAAGTATTTCAAGCTCTTATGATCAGTGAAAACCTCAAATTTGGTTCCATACAAGTAATGCCTCCATTTATGCAAAGCAAAAATAATCGCAGCCAACTCTAAATCATGAGTAGGATAATTCTTTTCATAAGGAGATAATTTTCGAGAAGCATAAGCTATTACCTTGCCATCTTGCATTAGAACACAACCCAATCCTTCTTTAGAAGCATCAGTATAAACCATGAAATGCTCGGAACCATTAGGCAAAGCCAAGACTGGAGCTGTAGTCAAACGCCTTTTCAACTCCTGAAAACTTGCTTCACATTTATCATTCCACTCAAAAGAAATAGCTTTTCGAGTCATATTAGTCAATGGAGTAGCAATCTTGGAGAATCCCTCAATGAACCTCCGATAATAACTAGCTAAGCCCAAGAAACTACGGATTTCAGTCACTGTAGTTGGCCTTTTCCAGTTAACAACTGCTTCAACTTTGGAAGGATCTACTGCAATACCAGTAGCAGACACAACATGCCCCAAGAATGAAACCTCTTCTAACCAGAAAACACATTTGCTGAATTTTGCAAATAATTGTTTCTCACGAAGAACTTGTAATACCACTCTGAGATGTTGTTCATGCTCAGCCCGTGACTTAGAATACACAAGAATATCATCAATGAATACCACCACAAAACAATCAAGATATGGCTTGAATATACGGTTCATCAAATCCATAAATACAGCTGGAGCATTTGTCAAACCAAATGGCATAACAATAAACTCATAATGCCCATACCTGGTACGGAAAGCTGTCTTTGGTATATCCTCAGATCTGATTTTCAACTGATGATAACCACTTCTCAAGTCAAGCTTCGAATATACTACTGAACCCTGAAGCTGATCAAACAAGTCATCAATATGAGGTAACGGATATTTATTCTTGATAGTTACCTGATTAAGATCTCTGTAATCAATACACAATCGCAGAGTCCCATCTTTCTTTCTGACAAACAGCACTGGTGCACCCCACGGTGATACACTAGGCCTGATAAAGCCCCGATCAAGCAATTCCTCAAGCTGTGTTTTCAACTCTCTTAACTCAGCTGGAGCCATTCTATATGGTGCTTTAGAGATTGGTGCTGTACCTGGTAATAACTCAATACAGAACTCAAGCTCTCGATCAGGTGGCATACTATACTCAGAAGAGAACACATCTGAAAATTCAGACACAACAGGAATATCCTCCATCTTGGGAACAGATACACTCTGATCAAGCACACATGCGAGATACCCGGCACAACCACGAGATAAAAGTTTTCTAGCTTTTAAAGCAGAAATAACATGTATAGCACATAAAGGCCTATCACCTTCAAAGGTAAAATCAGGCAAACCAGGAATAGAAAAAGTTACTACTTTTCTATAACAATCAACAGATGCATGATGCACATATAGCCAATCCATGCCAAGAATCACGTCAAAGTCCCTTATAGGTAACACGACTAGGTCAGCAAGAAGGGCATGATCACCCACAAGGACCTCACATTTCTTGTAAACCTCAGAAGTAAACATGCAATCTCCCATAGGGGAAGATACTTCTAGCACATAAGGCATAGAATCAGGAAGAACATGCAAATGCGACACAAAATGAGATGCCACATAAGAATGAGATGAGCCTGGATCTATCAAGACTCGCGCTCTCGTACTAGAAAGTAATATAATACCTCCTATGACCGCAGAGGACTCAGCTACACCCTGCTGATCTAAAGCAAACACTCGACCCTGAACTTTTGGTCGACCCCCACTATCTCTCTTGGAACCTGAGGCCTGCTGACTTGTAACCCCAGCTTGATTTCCTCTATTTTTAGGACAATTTCTAGCAAAATGCCCCACTTCACCACACAATAAACACTTTCCTTGTTTTAGCCAACACTTGTCTTCAGAATGGCCTTCTTTTGAACAATAGCCACATACTCTCCTGGAACCTTGGACTGTTGTCCTCGACCCCGTTGATACACTACCTTTACTTTCAGTTGGTTGTCGGAATCGACGATCTTGGCGGCCAGATTTTCCACCTTTAGAACCAGATCCCTGAGCCTTTTCTGATACACGACCAGTCATGGTTGTTCCCAACTTCACCTTGTGCTCTTCAATATCATTTTCAATATTATAAGCCTTCTCCACTGCTTGCTGATAGCTAGGGAGCTGTAGAGAAAGAAGTTGCTTCCTATACTCAGTCCTTAACCCTTTAACAAATCTCTGGGCCTTCTTAGCTTCATTTGGAACTAAGTGATCACAATACCTTGCCAATTCTGTGAACTTGGTTGAGTATTGCCCCACGGTCAGACTTCCCTGCTCCAGATTAAGAAATTCCATTTCCTTTCTGTCTTGGACCACTGTTGGAATAAACTGCGACTTAAAAGCTTTAAGAAAATTCTCCCATGTCTGTGGTACACCTTCCAGTTCCCAACTTTTACTCAACACTTGCCACCAATGCTCAGCGGCTTTCTCAAGTTTAAAGGTTGCAAAAGTTACCTTATCACCACCTGCACATCTCAAGGCTGTAAAGATCTTCTCAACGCTTTCAATCCACTCTTCTGCCTTTTTAGCATCAAATTCCCCATCAAAACTACGAGGTTTCAGCTTCAAGAACCTTGTAAGGCGATTAGGATAATCCCAGTCAACATTATCAACCATTTCTTCTTGAGGAGTTATAGATCTCAGCTGATTACTGCCACTAGTACCTTCAGAACTCATTGTACCTGTAGGTAAACACTCAGCGTTATTAATAACACCCCAAGACTCACCCATACCTAGGCCATAGACCCTATCCAGACTTAGAGCAAACCAAGGTAGCTAAACAGGGTAGCTAAACCAGGGTAGCTCTGATACCAACCTGACACGCCCCCAGGTCCCGGGATTCCCTAATAGAACCTCGAACCTGGATGGGAGTGCCTAACGGGAAACAAGAAACTTAACTAGAAACTTAATGACATTTGTTTAACAAACTGACATTATATATATATACTCTAGAGTAAGGAGCTATACTAGCTCACAACATTAGTTCTAGACAAGAAAATTTAAAACCAAACTTAATACATACACAGCGGAAACATGCCTAGCACATAAGCTGGCATTAAGAGTACTATACAAGATGTCTAGTGACAACAAGAACTGAACAAGACTGTCTACCCCAAAATAAGGAGTTATACAACCCAATACATCGTCCTCACCAAGTGTAAAAGGACACAAGCCCAAAATAACCACGACCTGCGAAGCAAGCTCCCAACTATGTCGAGCCTCACTGCGCACTATCCTTCTTTACCTGGGGGGGGAGCAAATAAAGGGTGAGATAAATCTCAGTAAGCTATTAGATGCAACTACATGACATGCTATCATGCAATTCAAGTAGATACTCAAGTAATTATATATCAAGTATCATCAAGTAACAAGTATATGAGAGGATAATCCACTCATCAAGTAGCACATAAAGCTAACCAAGCAAGTTATAAGGATATTGCTTCCTTCCTTATTCCTCCCAAGAATACCATTGTTGTCGTAGCTTGTATTACTTTGACAATCACGATCAATAACAGGAACTGATTATTCAGTATATCAGAAGACCCGGTAACCAGTGTCATTCCCAATATCACGACTCATGACTATTCACGAGGTGATCAAGACAAGAGTTTAGCATTCACTTAAGTCAGGCTTATTGCTCCAACTAAGGAAGCTATGCCCTTACTATGGCCGGTAGTAAGGGGTCACACGGAAATACATAGGGACCCGATTGTCACTTAAACCCCAGCTCTCGCGATAAGCGTGAACCTATATATTTTCGAACAAGCAAGGAGAACCAGCTGGACTCACACAAGAAGGTACAAGTAGATATTTACTTGAACTACGGGAGAAGAACTAATCCAAAAGTAGTGGACTAGCTCAACAAGGAACATGCTTCAAGTAATCAAGAAGTCACCTTGTCTCAAGCAAATGTATGCAATGTTTGCACATACACAACAAGAACATGTCTCATACACGTTAGTGCTTACTTATAGCACTTTCTAGTTCACTACCATACATATGTATTGGTGTCAAGCCATGTACAAGATTTTATTATCTTATACTTCAAGTCTTAATCCATTTCTATGGATGTTCAAGTCATGTACAAGCTTTTAATGTCTTATACTTCAAGTCATAACTTCCAATCTTTGGACATTCAAACAAGTATAAGAGTTATACATTTACTCTTACCAAATCCCACTCCTATTCTTAGGATGTTCAAGTCTAAGACCTGATGCTAATGCCTCTAAGGTACACAATCATTGGATTCACAACAAGTATAACACATTAGTGCTTGTTCATAGCACTTTCAAGACATAAAGAAGAGATACTACTCTTATACTTATGTTCACAATTTAATTCAATGAGTATACATGTTTAAGACCAAGTATGAAGCCCCTAAAGTATCACAACACTTGCTAGGACATCTTATATTAAGGTTATATACCTTAACTAGGGTTACTTCCAACTTTATACAAACTTTAAACAAAATCTTTGTTTTTCAGACAACTGTGCGGTCGCCCACAATGGACTGTGCGGCCGCACACAAGCATGTCAATTTCTTTGAAAATTCCTTCAGAAAGATGTGCGGTCGCACAATCATTTTTGTGCGGTCGCACAATGTGCTAAAATGCGAAAATTCCCATTTCTTCCCAGGTTGAACTATTTCCGTCCCAAAACATAGGAGTAACTTTCTAGTAACAATTTCAACAACTCTAAAATGTAACCCAAACTAAATTTCCCATTTCAAGATACTTTTGCTTTCTTACACAGAGGGTTTCATACTCCCTTTGTCCCAAATTTACAAATACCACAAAAATCACCCCAAACACAAAATTAGCAATCACAAGTATTAAGAATAACATTTATGCATGTTATTACAAGTAAGGGGGAGCTAATAACTTACCTAGTAAAAATTCAAGTTGACCCAAACTTATTTCTGTTCGGCCTGGAACGCTCTATTCAACGCCACGAATATTAATCCGGGATCGGAATCAAGAACGGAGGGATAATTAAACTCGAGGAGTCGAGAATAGGCAAAACCCTAAACCTAGCTTTTCAGAACAGAGGGAGTGAGTGTAAAGAAATTTGAGAATGCTTTCTCAGTAAAGCAACAACAAACATGATATACTTAAAACTTTCAAAGAATTGCACTTAGGTCCCTCAAGTTTCACTTTTAACAAAAAGACCCCTGAAGTCCAACTTTCACAAATGACCCAAAAGTCAAAACTAGACATTTAACCACCTTAACTATTTAAAGCAATTAAAACTTTAACCCAAGTAAAACTAACACATAATATGCAAGTTCAAATATTTAACAAGTATGTCAAATATTTAACAGGAAATAGGATGGGTGTTACACTGTCAATGATGAAGCCCTAGGGGCTATCTTAGTACAAGAATAGCGAGACTCCACAAAAGAGAATGCTATCTACTTTGTCAGCCACCGGTTTCAAGGAGCTGAAAAGAACTACTTTGTCTTAGAGAAGTCTTGTGCTGCATTGGTTTGGGTTACTCAAAAGCTCAAGCATTACATGGAGGCCTTCCCGATCAAGTTGGTAGCAAAAGTGGACCCGCTCCGTTACATCTTCGAGAAGCCTTTCATGTCAACAAGAATAGCCAAATGGTATTTCATGCTCGTCGGCTACGATATCACTTACGTCACACTCAAATCCATCAAGGGGAAAGTGTTCAGTGATCAGCTTGCTGAATTTCCGTGTGACGAAGTGAAGGGGGAAGACGTACAGTTCCCCGACGAGCATTTAATTTGCGCTACAACAGAAGAAAATAAGTGGCAACTTTTTTTCGATGGCGCAGCCAATAAGCATGGATATGGCATAGGGATGTTACTTGTTGATCCTAAGGACATGTATACTCCAATCGCTATCCGCCTCGAATTTGAAGCCACCAACAACACCGCTGAGTACCAAGCATGCATAGCGGGGCTCGAAGCAGCCCTCGAGAGAAATGTCACAAGTTTAGAAGTATTCGGTGATTCCTTGCTCATCATCAATCAGACATCTGGAAAGTGGAAGATTCAAGACTCAACTCTACAACGGTATGGTCAACATCTCGAGGAGTTGGTTGAACAGTTTCAAGAAATCACCTTCAACTACCTGCCAAGGGACAAAAACCGTTTCGCTGATGCACTAGTTACCATCGCTTCACTGGTCGAAATACCTGAGGGTAAAATGGTAAAGCCCTTCAAAATTTCCCGAAGGAACAGTCCGGCATACTGCATGAGTGTTGAGATCAACGAGGTCCAAGCAAACTCCCCGTGGTACGCGGATATCATGAATTTCCTCAAGGATGGTGCTTATCCCGAGAATAGCAATAAGAAGTCTCAAATGGCATTACAAAGACTAGCCTCCCGATATGTACTGATTGGGGACCGAGTCTACAAAAGGCACTACGAAGGGATCAATCTCCTATGCGCAAATGAGACCGAAGCTCAAAAAATAATGCATGAGATCCACGAAGGTGAATGTGGGCTCCACATGAACGGGTTTATGTTGACCAAGAAGATACTCCGCATGGGTTATTATTGGAGTACCATGGAAAGGGACTGCATCGAGAAAGTCAAGAGGTGCGCCAAATGCCAATTCCATGCCAATCTACAGCACACTCCACCCTCACAGCTTTACAATATGACCACGCCTTGGCCTTTCTCTTGTTGGGGCATGGACATCATTGGCAAAGTCCACCCTACTGGCAGCAACGGACAATCTTTCATCCTAGTAGCCGTGGACTATTTTACAAAATGGGTCAAAGCACAGGCTTACCGAGTTCTCAACGCCAAGAAAGTGGCCGAATTCGTGAAAACCCACATCATGTGCCGATACGGCGTTCCTCATGAGATCATCTCAGACAACGGTTCTCACTTTGAGAAAGAGATGGACGCGCTCTTGGTAGAATACAAGATTACTAAGCACAGATCATCTCCATACCACCCTCAAGCAAACGGCGCAGTCGAGGCAGCTAATAAGACAATCGAGACCATTGTGAAGAAAATGGCCTCCACTGGAAGGGATTGGCCCGAAAAGCTACCTCTAGCATTATGGGGCTACCGCACGTCAATACGGACAGCGACTGGAGAAACTCCTTATGCACTGGTATATGGTTCCGAAGCTGTACTACCAATAGAGCTCTAAGTTCCATCCCTACGGGTCCTCCTCGAGAACCAAGTCAATGAAGTCGATTGGATGCAAAGTCGATATGAACAGCTAGCCCTACTCGACGAGAAAAGGCTAAGGGCAATCGAACGTACGAGGGCCTATCAACAAAGAATGGCTAGGGCTTTCACCAAAAAGGTGAAGCCCCGAAACATCAGTGTGGGAGATTTGGTCCTGAGACAACACCCTCCTAATGCCATGAACCCCCTTGGAAAATGGGGACCCCGATGGATCGGTCCATACGTAGTCAAGAAGATACAAAGCGGCGGTGCAGTCCGACTCGTGGATTTAGACGGAGATCAGCTACTAAAGGAAGTCAACCTCGACAAATTAAAGAGATTTTACGTCTAATAAACGAAGACCAAAAAAAAAAAAAAAAAGAGCTCGCTAGGTTGAAAACCCGCAAGGGCGGTCTAAAACATAAATAAATACCCAAATCATTTCAAATTAACGAGATGCAATTTTTATTCATTTCTTGAACTATTTTTATCATTACAATGGAAATGTTGAGCTATTAAAAGACAGTAAAACATTAAATCCTAACAAGTGGTCTATTTTAATTGCAATTTCTTAGGGGTACTAGGAAAAATCTAATTTTCTCTTGGCCTTTGAAGGACCACCCGAACGACCATCAATCCTACTCTTCTTGGGAGGCCTAGGGACACTGATACGGACCGATATCTTCTGCGCAACAGAGCGCCTCTGAGCATAAAAGTCATCCAAAGGGGTACCGAAAGGGTCGGTCAGAATGTTGTTCACATCAGTCGCAGCTTCCTTGTACCTCAAAGCACTGCTGGGCTCAAAGTCCTTTCCTAGCAACTCAGCCCGAAGAGCATCTACCCAAGTAATGCCATGGTAGACGGTACCAAGCAAGTGATCCAAGTAACTCTCGGGAAGAAAAATGCTACCCCGGTGTAATGGAGCGGAAGCCCAACGGTTACGATCGTCTCCCCAAGCCGACTGAAGCTCATTCAAAAAGTCCGGACCCATATAAGAAACTGGACGAAGCCTCCCGTTCCTCGGAAAAGGAATTATCTGCTGACGGCCAAATTGCCTTAGAACCCGTTCTGGTTGGTAAAACGAAGAATCTCTCAACCCGGGTAAAACCACGTACTGAAAACCAGACGTCCATTCCACAAAAGGGCGAAGACCCCAAGGGCACCACTCAACATCAGCTGTAAGACGAGAAGCAAAAAATCTCCTCCAACCCTCTTCGGTCAAATCTCTAATCAGCAACTGTCGCCTATGAACAGTAAAAGGAGAAAGGTCGCCATCCGACGCTTAAAGCCTGAAATGCTCCCGAAGCCATATGGTCAAAAGCAAGGGGCTTCCTCGTTGCATCTCGCCTGTACGGTGCAACTCGTCGAAACCATGCAAAGTCTCTCCTACAATGAGCGGAATTATGCTAAATCGCTGTCCTTTCGCCTGCAACACGATCTCAGCCAACTGCGCATCCGCAGTACCCAGAGGAGTGACAAACAAAACCTCGCTGAAAAGGCAGACAGCCATGGCATTTCTCTTTAAGGACTGAACCGCGATATCTTCCGAATGCAAACTGAAAAACATCGGAAGCTCAGTTATGTCAACAACGGTCCCATGCATCATATTCTTTACCTCTCCAACAGGGAGATTCAGAAGGTCAACCCAAGAATCAACAACACCGCGGTGATACTTAGGGACGGCAATCCGACCGGCCAAAGGCATATCCAAAATGGCCCCAAAATCATCGACAGTCGGCACCATTTCATTAGCCGAAAAGTTGAATGCATGGCTATCACAATCCCAGAAGGCTGCAGCAGCCTTCAACAAATCCCAATCCGGCTTCAATGTTCGCAAAGTAAAAAGAATTCAAAATCCGAAATCTTTGATGAAAGCATTCTTGGGATGGGTCTTGAAAGAATAAACAAATGTCGACAAATCCTTCTCGTAACTCTTGACGACCTCGGCACCAAGACTAAAAAGGTTGAAGGCCATGGGAAAGAAGGTTATAAGCAAAATTGGGCAATAAAATGGTGTTAAAAAATGGCAGAAAAAGGTTGTTGAATGGTGTTCAAAATCCGAAATCTTTTATGAAAGCATTTTTGGTCAGCAAATATCAGGCCCTGAATTCCGCCTCCCAGAGGCACGCGCCTCCCGACACTAATTTACAAGGCGCGCACGTCCCGTCTCCAAGAGAGGAAGCGCCCGCATCCCAGGTAGAAGAAGGCTCCAAAAATAGACTTTGTCAGTTCAGAACAGCACCCGGGCGTTCCAGCGCCTTCAACCTGCAGAAAAGATCAATCCCAGCAATAAGAGAAGCTCAAGCGACGACAGCAAACACTCGGTTGGGCACACATTAATTTGGTCCGCCCTTAAGGCATGTCTAAAAACTGAAATAAGATAGAAACACCCATTCAAAGTAGGGTGTCTTTTATTTTCTCAAAAATCAGTTTTTACAATTCATCCCCAGCACAAAGCACTCCGCAGTCAACTGTGCCCGCACCCCATCGTAAGTCAAAGTCAAACAGTCAACATCAAAGGGCGACTCACGACAACAAATTGGTCCGGGGTGAGCCACAGAATCACTGTTTCCTCGTCAAGCAAGATCTACATCCATTCAAAGCAAACGGTCCTCTGGGTCCCGCACTTCAGCAAACGGTCCTCTGGGTCCCGCACTTCAACAAACAGTCCTCCGGGTCTCGCACTTCAGCAAACGGCCCTCCGGGTCCCACACTTCAGCAAACGGTCCTCCGGGTCCCGCACTTCAGCAAACGGTCCTCCGGGTCCCGCACTTCAGCAAACGGTCCTCTGGGCCCCGCACTTCAGCAGACGGTCCTCTGGGTCCCACTTCCAGCAAACAGATCTCGCTATCAGCAAATAGGTCCCGCCTCCAACAAACGGATCTCGCTATCAGCAAACAGATCCCGCCTCCAGCAATCGGATCTCGCTATCAGCAAACGGATCCCGCTATTAGCAAAGCCGCTCACACAGGGAGCGCACCATTATCTCTCAAAGCCGCTCACACAGGGAGCGCACCTCTATCCTCCGCAATTTCAAATTCCTGCTTTTATCGAGTCTTTTCCTTTTCTTGGTGATGTCCTAGGCGGATGTCTGTCTTTCGTTGGCGCGTTTGCTTCGCAACCCACGCCGCCGAGGGGCTCTGTAGACACCCCGCCTTGGACCGCTCACCCCGATTGCACACTTGATTTTGTGTTTCTCCCTCTTTTAAGTGTTTTCTATTAGTTTCTGTTACTTTGGTTAAGTTCCAGACGGACTCCGTTAAGTCCCGGGACTAAACTGAATAACAGTTCTAACTTTCTAGTCCATTCTGTCAAAAATTTCTTCTCAGAGACACGCGCCTCTGCCCCTTGAGGCCAGACGGGCACGCCTTCCGCCGCCTAGGTGAGATGCGCGCGCTTCTGGGGCGTGTCAGTTACAGATTCTGCCCAAGAATCTCTCCCTTGCTCATTATACATGATTTTGCCCGGGAAAGATTTCTTGGAGACTGCGTTTGGCTCCAAAAACAGTCCTTTTTCAACTAGAAAAACCCCTCCAATCCATCATTGGAGGAGGACTTTGGACATCATTATTTTTAGACCTTTTACTCACTTCTTTCCTAGACTTTTTCTTGGGATTTCTTCAACTAAGTATTCAACCTCTTCTTCAAGGCTTGTCAAGAGGTTCTCTTTGAAGGATACTATAGGTAAATGTCTTAAGCATTTCTCCTCTTCTTCTTCTTCTTTTTCAATCAAATGTGCAATCACCCAAAACCATTTGGGACATGACACCAACGGTTCTTTCATTACATTGAATTGGCCTAGGAGTCATCTCCCTACATTTTAACTTTAAAACCCCTTTTTATCGTCATTTTAATAGGAAGAACGCATTTATCTTCAAAAGTGAATTATGAACAAACTAGACCGACGTTGCTCGGGCGAAATGGGTGTTTAAGTACTTCCCATTTCGTAACCTAACCCCCGAACCCCTTATCCCAAAGAATCTCAGTTTTCATAAATCAAACTTAGGCTCATAAACATTAGGTTTTCTTACGTTCCTCAAAAATGTGGGTGACGACTCTAAAACACAATTAGACATCCTAGGGTAATTCACGCGCTCTAGCCAAGCCGTGGTTCCCCGGGGTATCTACACATATACTTAGAGTATGATGAGATGATACCAATCAGACCCTAGTGACAGTCACTATAGAAGAAACATCCTTGTGTACTTGAAAATAACTAAATGATGCATTCTTAATCTTTGATGGAATATAAGATGATCTTGTAATGGTTACAAAGATGCATTCTTATAAACCAACAAAGATAATTATCGCAGTATGAATACATGTTTATGTTTAATAATGGTCGTTAGAAGAGTTCTAAATACTCCATTACTATTCTAAAAAAAGAATGAGTATCTAGTGGCATGGGATACAACTAGAAAATTGTTTGGATTAAAATACTAATTAGTAAACTAGAAATCATTTCTAGCATCACTAATTTAATGGACCTTCATTGTGACAATAATCGTTATTGCACAAGTCAAAGGACTAATATTTTATCTGAACATATACTCGGACATTTCTATCTTATTCGAGAAATCGTCAACGATGGGAGATGTCAAAATATGGAAAATACCATATGATGATAACAAGGATAATCATCTTACATAAGCTCGCTTGCAATAATGATGGAGATCATAACTAGCTCAATGGGTATTGGATACACATTGATTGGGCCTAGTGCAAGTGGGAGATTGTTGGATATTATGCCCTAGGCCCTTGAGAAAGGCCTATGCGTTACATCATAGCTTCATTGTTATAGAGATAACAAACCTGATTATTATATCTTTTGCAAGTTTATTATAATAATCATTGTCCCTGGCACTTATGAAGAGCTAGCATGAGTTTAATGGATAATCATATGATGATTATGGTGTATAGGATGCGGATTAAACTTATGGGTACTTATTGGAGAACAACGTACTGGATAGACCCGTTATGAGATTTATGTCATGGTCAAATGTCATAATTAAATCTCATAATAGTCATACCATTTGAATCCTTTGTCCTGAGATTACCATAGTCTTCCACATGATGAACATTATGTTTGACATACTCAGACGCTACCCTTAACCGGGAAGTTATAAAGGCTACGATTGGCATAATCGGATTCTTGTAGAGAAGAATGATAAGTCTAGATGGGATTTGTCCCCTCTCAAGAGAGATATCTGCTTGGCCATTCGATAAGTGAGGTTGATGATAGTGCATGGTCATGCCCAAATCAATTGATGTGTTCAATGTCATTTGCTCATATCAATCTACTCAAGACCGAGAAAGCATTGGACAATATAAGTTGACGTGGACCATGACTTATGCCCAATATGATATCGCGTGACAAAGGGATTGTGATATGTTCTATAAGGTAACTTTAGACTTTTAAAGTTATACTAATTGGGTAGTCATATTGGCTTACTAGAGTCCGCTTATGACATACGGGTTCTAACTTGTTCGGACTCGTTGCCAACTTAGTATAATCCTATTGGGTCACACACAATAGAACGGATTGAAAAAAGGGTGAAAATCTGGGAATTTTGGATTCTGACCGTACGGCCAGGATGGTGGTGTACGGCTCCTATGGAGCCGTAAGGCTACCATGACGGGCCTGGTCAGATCCTACAGTTTTCTTGATTGAAAAGTAATCTTGGGTTCAAAAGGAATTAGGTCAAACCTCTCATATAAAAGGAGTGTCGGGTTTTACAGCCCCTAATCCTATGGATAACATAGGTTTTGGAAACTTATGTCAATTGTTTGTGAAACATTAAAATATAGAGAGGTAGGATTATTAATTTGAGATCTATGATCATCAAATTCAATAATCGAAGAAGCAAGATAATTCCTACGAAGAAAGCGTTTGTTCATCAAGCCTTTAGATCTAGCAGTCGCATTAAAAAGGTGTTCTTGAGTCCATTCGACGTGTGAATACTGATAGAGGGTGTTTGCTGTTAGTGTTGGTGCCCTAGGCACGTTTGATAAACGTTGTGTATGTTATCATTATATTCATATTAATAAAGAGATGTTTGATTATTATTATTGTTCATATTTACTTATAATAATCTCCGTCCCTAGAGCTTATGAAGCACTAGTATAAAGGCTAAATGATCATGGGATGATCATGTTAGATTTATGGGTACTTGTTGGAGAACAAGGTACTGGACATGACCCGCTGTATGAGATTTGTGTCATGGTCAATGTCATATGTAGATCTCATAATAGTTATGTCATTTGAATCCTTAGACATGAAGTTATTATAGTCTTCCACTTGATGAAATGTTTGGCGAAACTCAAATGAATTGGTTGGATCAATGTCATTTGGATTATCAACATATTAGGTATCGAGAAAGTATTGAACAATACAAGTTGACTTGTTGACCATGACTTGTGTTCAATGACATTGTGGACAAAGGGATTGTGACATGTTCTATAAAGGAATGCAAACTTGTATATAGTTATACTATTTGGGTAGATATGACGGTTTTCTAGAACCTAATCATATCTTATGGGTTTATGATTGAACCCATTGCCAACTTAGTGTAATCCTATAGGGTCACACACACAAATAGAACAAATCTAAAACGACTTAATTGGAATCTGGGTCAAAGGACCTTTGAGGAATTTTAGGAATTTAGAGGAGAAACAAGAAACTAGGAAAAGAGGAGGGTCCGGTCGAACCTTACAAAGGACCCAACCGGACCTCTTGCTTAACCCTATGACGGTTTGCTAGAACCTAATCATATCTTATGGGTTTATGATTGAACCCATTACCAACTTAGTGTAATCCTATAGGGTCAAACACAAATAGAACGAATCTAAAAGGACTTAATTAGAATTTGAGTCGAAGGACCTTCGAGGAATTTTAGGACTTTAGAGGAGAAAACAAGAAACCAGGAAAAGAGGAGGGTCCGGGTGGACCTTACAAAGGACCCGGCCGGACCTCTTGCTTAACCCGGGTGGGCATTCTATAAGACCCGGTCGGACCTTGTTAGGATCCGGCCGGACCACTTGATGGACCCGGGCGGACCAAGGTAATTTCGGCCAGAAATTTCCTAATCCATTTTCTTACGGGTTTAGTCACTTGTTACCTATTTGGAATAGGTGTAGCAAGTATGAAACTCCCCTCTAGTTTCCCTAATCAGTCCTCATTATTGTGATAAGTTTGTGAGTGCCTCCAAGGGTTTGAGAGGTTTATTTTCTTGTTCTAAGATCTCTTGGGTGAAGAACAAGAATACACACACATAATAATTCCATATAGTTCTTATAATTGTGAAAGCGTGTTTCACAATTCGGTCTAGCAACCATGATCAAGAATCTACTTGATATTCGTTCGAAAGTGTGGATACCGATAGAGGGTGAAACTTATCACCTCAATAGTTCGTGTTCCTGCTGTTGTTCGTGATCAAAGTTTCAAGTCTCCACCGAAGAATCTAGGTTGTTAACAAAGGCATCAAGGGTTAGTATTCTAGTATTCATTATATTGTATTTGATTTAATCACGTGAATGGATCTATGGGCGTTGGGTTTCTAAAAAATTTAAATGCTTAATTATGTTGCGCATGTTATGAGGAAACCCAACAGTGGTATCAGAGCCCCGTTCATGTTGATTATTTCAATACATAATCATGTTGTTTGTATATAAATAGTTTATGTGCCTAGCATGACATGAATATTGGGATTATGATGTTTATGTGCTATATGCGTTTTATGTGGTTTATTGTTTTATAAACTTTAATCGCACTATTCAATCGCAATAAAAATTATGGTGGTATTTAAAATTGTTTGGGTTATCAATTTTTGATTAGATCAAAGTTTTGATAATATATAGATTCATGAATAAATGGTTTACTCAAGGTTTTAATGATCATGGTGATTGGATGACCAAGAACACCAAACCCTAATTGAATCGGGGAAAAACAATTTTGAGACAAATTTTGGAACTTTTAAAAAATTTCAGATTTTACAAAAGGTCCGACCGGACCTAGGTACATACCCGACCGGACCCAGTGGCTTGGTGCGGGCAGTCCCTAGGGTTTGGTCCGACCGGACCCATGCAGAGACCCGGCTGGACCTAGGGTTTCGGCGCGGGTGCTTGTGCTAGGGTTTGGGGTTGGATCTCGGGGTTTAAATTTCCTATTTGTTTTAGTCTTGTGAATTATGAGATTGGATCAAGTTTTTGATGGCTAGCCTACGTTCTCGAGACTGTGTTTCCCAAAATTGATCGCAATCAAAGATTCAAAGATAAAACGAAGTTAGAATTATGAAGAGTTCATAATTGCTAAAATTGAGAAACAAAGTTCTTGATTCAAGTTTGGAGATCCATGTGGAATTGTGAATGCAATTGGCCTACGTTCATCGAGACCATCTATTGCTTAGTTTTGGCCACATGGACTACTTTCTTGGTTTCTTGAATTAGTGCGGAATTGTGGTTGCCTATGGCTTAGTTCGGCCGCACTTCTTGTTGTATTGATTTGGAGAAGATAACCAAAGTTCAAATAGTCTCATCCTCATAATTATAGAGAAAATAATGACACATAAATATTATGCTTAAATTAATGGAGATTAATTTAGTGACTAGACTTGATGTTCAACATGTTTATCTTATGTGCTCATAAATGTGCAGTATGCTATATGATGGTGAACCTTCTTGAAAGTTTTAAGTCCTTTTTACCATGCCATGATTAAAACACTTGTAAGTATAAGAGTAATTTCATGTGGGCTCGCCATAGTGAGGTGCATTGATTTTATTCATGTGTGAGCAAGATGAGTGAATAAGAGTTTCCTATAAGTTTAAAATGGTTGGACTTAATTAGGCGACAAAACAGTTTTGGGCCTAAGGCAAAGATGAGATTAAACATGCTTTTTGAAATTGGATTTCTTAAAGAATATCAGAAAGGATCTAAGAGTCATATGGGATATGATTGACATGTTTGTCTACCTAATTAATTTGATTTTGAGCGGTCCGCCATAGCGGACTTGAAATTAAATTAAAGTTTGATCTTAGCCCATTTAAATTATAGTATACATTAGATGTATAAAAAGGTTATATAATTTAGTGGCAGTATTTTTTGAAAAAATACATCATTATCTCTTTAATGAAATTGGTACTTGTAAAATTTTGGAAATTTTGCATAGTTGTAGACAATGACAACTAACACTCAATCAATTTCTTTGCTATCAATCCTTGAGAAGGATGAGCTTCATGAGAATGGTACAAACTTCATGGATTGGATCCTGGGCCTAAGAATTGTTCTAAGGAAAGAAGATAAGTTGTGCATTCTTGATGGGCCTATTCCTGAAGAACCGGAAGCCAATGCCCCTAGGGCAGAAAGAGATAATCACAAGAAACATGAGAATGATTCTAGGGATGTGAGTTGTCTCATGCTCGCGACTATGTGCTCAAAACTCCAATAATGTTTGGAACATTTGGAATCCTATGAAATAGGCGTGGAGTTGAAACACATGTTTCAAGAGCAAGCTAGGCAAGAGAGGTAAAAAACTATTGTTGCATTCACTTCTTGCAAAATGAGTAAAGGGCAACAAGTGGAACCTCACATGCTGTAAAATACCCACGGGAAAACGGAGAAAGTTCCCTCGAGAATCAAACACAGCACTTTTAATGTTCAACGGAGTCGCCACGTTATTTTAACTTTACACCCAAACTTAACGAAAAATGGTTAGAGACAAAGGATTCGGAGGTCAGGTTACAGTTTGGGAAGAACTTAACTGGTAGTTCACCCAAAGTGCCTCGAAAAACAGAGTCTCCCTAAGTTTGTTAACCAAAATTGTGCAAGTGTGTGTGTGTGTGTGTTCCTGAAAATGGGAGAAACTGACTTTTAACAAAATCAGTTAGAAACTTAACAAAATGGGGGTTATATTGGAAACAGTTTGATAGAAAAGGGGAAAGACTGAAAAATCACCCCTCTGACCAAACTAGCCGTACGGCTATGCAGGTCATCATTAGAGTTTTTACAGATTGTCAAGAAAACAGTCCAGTTTCAGGCAGAAACAGAGCATTCTGCTGAAACTGAACTGTTTTACATCTTTCCAGATTATCTACTCACACAAAGCTTGAATTAAATCATCCATATGCTCTTAATCACTAATTAAACACCAAAACACAAGGTTTTAGGTGTGATCAAGGCAATAATTGGGGAAAAATTAAGAAAGGTGATGAACATGGCATTTGAGCCAAAATCATCATTTGGATGGTTAATGATGGAAACTTTAACATCCAAATGGATGATTCTTCCAAAGAAAGGCCTTAGGATATCAAAAATCAACCTTTGGATGGATAAAGATTGAGTCTTTACCATCCAAAGGCACATTATTGGAGTTAGATCAAGGTTTGAATGATAAAGATTGAAACTTTATCATCCAAACTTGATCATTTCACCATAAAATCAACTTAAAAGTAAAGACATGAAATTTAACTTGCATAAATGTAAAGACATAATATAAATTGCATAGAAGTAAAGACATAATGTAAAGAGCATTAATGTAAAGACATAATGTAAAGAGACATTAAATGATAACAAGCCTTGATCATCTTAGGTTTGAACCCTTGATCATGCATAGAACATGAGGGTACCATTGATTCATATCAAGAACTTGGTTCCAATTCATAATATGTGCAAGAATAATAAAGACATAATGTAAATAAGGCAAAATAAAATAGATTATGAGATGAAGAGAAGATGTGGAGAAGGAGGCCTCACCAATTTTGGTTCTAAGCCTGTCTTTTTTCTCTCTTATCACTCAAGAATGTGTTTGTTTCCCTAATCTACTCTCAGTTTGGCAGAGTTTACACACATAAATGATTCTCTCCCCCCCCTGAAATGATCAGCAAGGGTCTCAATTTATAAGGACTGAGGGTACCCATAGTAGCCGTACGGCTAGGGCTCTCCCACGTCCAAACCATCCGTACGGCTCCGCCTGGCGAGCTTCTGGATTTTTCCAATTTTAATTCCAGAATAGTCCAGGAATTTTAGGTTTATCTTAGTGAGGTCCTAGCCTATCAGTTTATCCCTGAATGGTGCTAAGAATTCCTCTAAAGTTGGGTAATTTCAGATTGGGGTACTTACAGAGCCCCTCGGCAACGTCGCTTTGGAAAGCGGGGTTGTCGATAAAAATAAGCATCCCAATCTGATGGGAGGACGGCTTTGACCGATTTGGTTGCGTGGCTGGACCTAGGGGTATAGGATTCCTACGTATCCCGTTTGCGGGGAATCAAGCCTAACGTAGTTCGAAAGGGATGAGAAACTTTAAGGCTACTCAAACCTAAGGGCTAGGTGGATATCTGTCATCCTCTCTTAGGGTGTAGGGGAACATCTGTCATTCCCTCCTAAAAGAACGGGCATGACTCTCGGCGAGTCAGTGGCGGAACTTGGTCAACTTGGCTCTATTGAGAGGGTTGACTTAAATGGGCATGACTCTCGGGGGTCAGAGGAGGGACTTGGTCAACTTGACTCTATGGAGAGGGTTGACTACAAGGAACGGGCATGACTCTCGGCGAGTCAGAGGCGGGACATGCTCAACTTGGCTCTATGGAGAGGGTCGACTAGAAGGAACGGGCATGACTCTCGGCGAGTCAGAGGCAGGACATGGTCAACTTGGCTCTATGGAGAGGGTTGACTAAAAGGAAATGGGCATGACTCTCGGCGGGTCAGAGGCGGGACTTGGTCAACTCCACCTTTGGGGAGTTTGAAGGGAAAAACTGGTCTTACGTCCGACTAAGGACTGCCAGGACAAGGGCTTTAGCCTAAAATGACCACTTTGGGTCAAGGCTTGACTTGGGTCAACTCCACCTTTGGGGAGTTTTACGGGAAAAAAACTGGTCTTACGTCCCACTAAGGACGGCCCGGACAAAGGTTTTCTTAACTTAAAATGACCACTCTGGGGGACTAATGTTTTCTTAACCTAAAATGACCACTCTAGGGGACAAAGGTTTTCTTAACCTAAAATGACCTCTCTGGGTCAAGGCTTGGGTCAACTCCATCTTTGGGGAGTTTGACGGGAAAATTGGTCTTACGTCCGACTAACGACTGCCGGGGACAAGGGTCTCAACCTATAATGACCACTATAGGTCAAGGTTTGACTTGGGTCAATTCCACCTTTGGGGAGTTTGACGGGAAAACTGGTCTTACGTCCCACTAAGGACGGCCGGGACAAGGGAGCCTAAAATGACCACTTTGGGTCGAGGCTTAACTTGGGTCAACTCCACCTTTGGGGAGTTTGACGGGAAAACTGGTCTTACATCCCACTAAGGACGGCCAAGACAAAGGCTTCAATCTATAATGACCATTCTGGGTCAACTCCACCTTTGGGGAGTTTGATGGGAAAACTGGTCTTACGTCCGACTAAGGACGGCCGGGACAAAGGCTTCGACCTAAAATGACCAGTCTGGGTCAAGGCTTAGCTTGGGTCAACTCCACCTTTGGGGAGTTTGACGGGAAAACTGGTCTTACGTCCCACTAAGGACGGTCGGGACAAAGGCTTCAACCTATAATGACCATTCTGAGTCAAGGCTTAGCTTGGGTCAACTCCACCTTTGGGGAGTTTGACGGGAAAACTGGTTTTAAGTCCCACTAAGGATGGCCGAGACATTTTAACTTGACCCCTTTTGGTCAAAGTTTGGACTTTGGTCAACTCAACTCTACAGGATGGTTGACACACTTTCTTGATATCGGGGGAGAACCTAGGGGTGACCTTCAAGACTCATTGTGGGCGAAAAAGTCCAAAACTTTGGAAAATCATTTTGAGGGGGGGCCAAAAGCATTTTGCTTGAAACATTGTCTTTGATAAATGATGCCAAATGGGCAAATTTGGAAATGCTTATTTCTAAAGGCAAATCTTTTAACGAAGCATGTTAGTCAAATCTTTTGATTTTAACTTAACCGTGAGGTTTGTTATGCATAAAGTCCTTTGGATTTTGTCCATTCGTTGAGAAGTAATTGATGGTGGGAAATCTGCTTGTCACTGTCGTGGCGATAGCCCCAATGTCATCTTTGTCGTTGATGTTGGGGTAGCCCCATGTCCTTGTTGTCGTCGATGTGGAGGTAGCCCCAATGTCATCCTTCGACTTTTGATGTTGACGTGGACCCGTTGTCGTCTTTCGGCCTTTGAAGTGAGGTTAGGAACACATCCCTTTTTTGTGACGCACCCTTTCTTTTGCTTAGGCCGCCCTTTCGGGTTTTCAACCTAGAGGGCTTCTTTTTTGCGTCTTTTTATGGCACACCCTGTTTTTTGCCTAGACCGCCCTTGCGGGTTTTCGACCTAGCGGGCCACTTTTTTGGTGCCTTTCTTTTTTTTTCTTTTTTTTTTATGAGTGATCCAGCCGACTCGATAGAACTGAGACTTTAAAGTATTTTCTTGGAGGAAACATGCAAGGGCATTTTATTTGGGAGAGAGTCCCTTTATGTTGGTGAGCTCTTTGAGCAATGTATCATGAAATGGGAGGAAGCCCTTACTTGACAGAACATAAGTGTTTAGCTCTTTCCTAAGATGTAGAGGAGAAGACTTGTCGAGACATTTGAAATTTACCTTAGTTAATATCATCAAAATGATTGCTTGAATGGACCATGTTTATTATTAAGTCAAGATTTTAACAAGCAATTAGCCTTAACATGTATAAATGTTTTGATCAATTGAGATTAAGATTCGATCACTGGCAAGATCGGAAGAAGAAGGTGTGTCTGGGAAATCGGTCATTGATGGGACCGAGGGAAGAGAACTTGGTCATTTTGAGAGGACCACGGTTTGATGGTTTTGTTTCATGTTGTGACTGGACCCAAAGGTTGCCTACATTCCCCTCAGTTTGAGGAGCTCAGGCGCCGTAGTTCGGCCGTGGATCGTCTTTTGTCAAAGTTGGTGTCCTTTTTAAAGGATGTTGTTGCTTCGTTGACGTAGATCGCTTTGCTTCCTTGTTCTTTGAGGTGGACTCTTGCGGTGAGATTTTGAGGCAAACTTCCTTTTCGCCAATATTCATTTCCTTTCCTCCTTTCCATTATTCATTTCTTTTCCCTCTTCTCATTTCATTTTTTTTTCTTTTTTTTTTTTTAGAGAGAGAGAGGGAGAGGGGAAACATTAGCCCCAACTTGTTATTTTTGACATTGGCTTATTTGTAGCCCCTTGGTGGAATGTCTGTCACTTCTCACTTTGACTTTGAAGATCTGGGGAGTCCTTTGCTTGGTTGCGCACATGTGCGATCACGGTTGAATCTTGGTGGTTGAGCAACAACATCCTTGCCTTTTCATTGTCTTGGGATGCCTTTGATGTGCATCAAGAACTTGTTATAGGAAAGGTGTATCGGGTTGTGTATCGGGAAATGTGTATCGGGGATGTATATAGAGGAAGGCTTGCCATTAACGGTTTCTTCATGCCGATTGATCACAATATTTATTCACATCAAGATTAATTGTTTGTATTTAGCATTTTTCATTTGTGTGAGGTCCATTCGTCCTTAATGAGTCGTCATTGACTAGTATGATTAGAAGTTAATTCATCATTTTAGGGACGTAGCAATCAATTGATAATAACAAGCAAGGCAATTTCAAGAGTAAATGTATATTGCAAATAATGTCTCAAGTCTAGAGAGAAGAGAAGGAAAATGACTCTTCTATTTAGATATCTTTATACATACATGTCCCAAGTGTGGACCTTTGTAAAAATGAAAAGACACAGTCCAAGACGGACTTTGGTGAAAATCTAGAACCTACGAGGCTGGAAGATTTTTTTTTTTTTTTTTTTGTAAGGGATGGGCTCCAATGAAGCACGATGATCCATTTTCTTCCTCAATTGTTGGAGGGGTTGTCGGTGGCATATTCCATGTCTTCCACAGGGAACTCGGGTTCCGTGTCATCGGGAAAGATGTCGCGAGGTCTCCATTTGGCTTGGCGTTGTAATTGCCGGATTCGTCTACTCATGAGTTGGGAGTTTGCTTTGGCCATCTCCTTTTGGTGATTTCCTTTCAAGGTGCTTAGCCTTCGTGCGTGGCACTCGACGACGGTACGGATCTCCATTTTGTGTAGCCGCCTTTGGGTTTCTGAAGCACGGGCCTTTCCTTGTAGACAGTGTTCCAACCTTTTGATCTTGTTGTTCATGTGGATGGTTGTCTCGGATGCCAATTCAGATGTGGGGTCCTTGGTCGATGTTTCCAATGGGCAGAACCGCGAAGGACTTTAGCATATTAAACCTCAAGGTGAAATTATAACCGAGATTTGAAAAGAATGCTTCGTTAGCGGATTGACCTTTTAGGAAAAACTTGATCTTTTATTTTAAGAAAACTTGATCTCCATTTTTTTTTTTAAAGACACACTTTTGTTTTGAGTGAAAGACTCACACACATTTTACACAAACTTTTATTAAGAAAACTGACAATGGATTCAGAATGGTCACCACATGGCATCAACCGGGGAGTCAAGACTCTAACTAAACCTAACAGACATCTTAACTGACCTTTCTTAAAGGCTTATCACACATCCTATCAATAGACTCCGAAAACAGACTCTTTCTAAGGAGAGGTTGATAAGAGGGATTTTGAAGCTTCGTCCTCTGCTATGGCAACCACAGCACCATTCATTTCCCAACCCGGGGCATTTAGCCCTTCAGACATTTTTTGTGCCGCTGATCCTTTCCAAACGCCTTCCGTCATTTCGGCTTTGCTGAGTTTAGGAACCACTATTTGGGACACTGATTTTGTCAACTTTTCCAAAACAGGCTCTCCCACTTTGGGATTAACAACTTCATCAATCATGAGCTCATTTTCCATGGGGCAGACATCACTTTGTTTTTCCTTCACATCAATCACCGGAGTTTTGAACTCGAGGGAGGTCATGGGATTAGATCCTACGAATTCAAGCACGTTGACACTTGGGTTATTGGCTGTGTCGGGGGTGTGGGGGAGTCTAAGCTTTCCCTTCTCGATTAGCTTCGAGATGATGCATTTTATGGCGGTGCAATCATTGGTGTCATGGCCATGGTAGTTGTGAAAGGCACACCTTTTGGTTGGAAATCTTCGAGGTGCCACATGAGGCCTTGTTTGACCAATCCTTCAAACACTTTGCTTATGGGCATTCCGAAATCCTCAAACTTTGTGAAATGGAGCTTGGCTTGGCATTTGTCTTTTCTTTCATTGTTGACTGGAGCGTGGTGGGGATGAGAATCACCGCTACTCAATACAAAGGGGTGCCCATCGAGTGTCCTTTCAAACTTAGCCTCCATTTTCTTTCTCTTTCCCAACAACTTACCCGACTGAGGTGCAACATGAGGATTCTGTGGAAGTGCATGGGTTTAGGCATGCCCATAACTTTGGTTTCTTGCAGGAATATACATTTGAGGCATGCAAGGAGCTTGCAGTCCAAAAGGTCTTGGATTGTAAAAATGATACGGGTCACCTCGGAATCTCATCGGGGAATCTGGCGGAGGCAAGTTGGTGATGCCTGGTCGGGTATCCATATATGGTTTAAATAGTGACTGACCTCTGGCGACTTGGTTGATGGCATTAACCCAAGAAGGGATATGATTGGGAAGGTGTTGTGAGTATGATGCTCGGGGCGTAACCGGTGTGGACAGTGGTTTGCGGGCCTTTTGAGTGGATTATGTTTGGGGTTTTATAGGAGGTGTCCTATGGGAGATGTTGGATTTGGGATGAGGCAGAGTGAGGAGGATTTGAGTGAGAGGCTCGTTGTGGATGACGGCGTATTGGGGCGAATAAATGGGGGTCTCGGTATTTTGGTGAGATGGAGGGGACAATCTTTGGTTGCAATTCGGAGGTTGGGTGGCTTCCACCTCTTCTTTGTGATTGGTCACTTTGGTGAAGAGATCCTCAGTTTGGAGTAGACCTGTAACACATCCTTGTCTCGTCAACTCATCAAACGGACTCTGTGTTTCTTTTTGGCTCTTTGTGATGACTTCTTCCGCCCCGGAGGCTTCTAGAGCTTGGAGCAACTCTTCTTTCGTAGGGCTATCCGGATTGTCTGTGACGTCATTTCCGAAGCTACCATCCACTGAAGCGGTCTTTCCGAGGTACTGGGTTGGAGAAGTTGCGGTGACCGGGGAACTCTCTGATTCCACACGCACTAGTCGGCGACATGATGCTCTCTTCAACTTCAGCTGATCTACGGGGAAGAAAGAGGGTAGTTTAGGCTCGGGTAAACATTGGGTGAATGCTCATGCTACTAATGGGACAGGACCGTTATGCTTAGACCTATAGGGCGGAATATGGACGAGACTTAACGGGATCTTTGGAATCCATCCAAAGTTTGGCGGGTGCCTCGGAGATCTTCCAAGGGTATGATGGATGCTTAGGGGACTATTCCTAAGGACTTGACTGGATTTTTGGAGGATAACGGGGGTCCATCCAAGGATTTGACTAACTTCTCGGAGGATAACAAGGACCCATCGAAGGAATTGATTGGCCTTCCTAGGGGACTATTCCTAGGGATTTAATGGGAATCTCAACGGGGACCTAGGAGGATAACGGGGATCCATCCTAGTACTTGACTGACTTCTTTGAAGGATAACGGGGATCCGTCCAAAGGCTTGGCTGACTTTTTGGAGGATAACGGGGATCCATCCAAGGGTTTGACTAACTTCTCGGAGGATAACAGGGACCCATCCAAGGACTTGATTGGCCTTCCTAGGGGACTATTCCTAGGTATTTAACGGGAATCTCAACGGGGACCTAGGAGGATAACGGGGATCCATCCTAGGACTTGACTAACTTCTTTGGAGGATAATGGGGATCCGTCCAAAGGCTTGGCTGACTTTTTGGAGGATAACGAGGATCCATCCAAGGGTTTGACTAATTTCTCGGAGGATAACATGGATCCATCCATTAACGAAATGACGCTTGTTAACGAAAGAATGCAATGTGTCAAAGACAAGAAGCAAAAACGGAGCAAATTCAAGAAATGTGCGATTGATAATCCGTTCAAGTTTACTTAAAACGCATTTTTATTCCTAAATGGTTGGAAAAGATTTCTCTTCTTTTTCGCAACTATTCTAAAACCTGGATCAGTGGAGGCCATCACTACGCCTATAAGCCCCTCGTTTTTCACCTGTATTGCACTCCCCCATGGACGGACCATCCCGAGCAAGGGTCTTATAGGGCACGTGGCTTCCACCGACCAAAAGAACCAAACCTAGGGTCTAGTGTGTCACAAAGTTCCGATGTGCGGGCAATTCTTATCATAGTTAAGCCCCGGTTAAGGTTAAGATTGACTTAACGCTTCAACGAAATTCCGGCATGACCTCATTTTAATGAGGGATCTCGGACCTTAACCTTGGGCTTAAGGATGATTAGGATGGGTCAAGCATTAGGAGTTAACGACACGGTGTCAACCTATCCTTAATACATGACTTCGGTTAATTATGGTTAAAATTAACGCATAGGTCAAGGACCGGGTCAAAGATGACCTTGGTCACACTTGCTTTCACAAGGAGTCTTGACTTGGGCATTAACTTGGCCATAATTAGCTTTGGACACGTATTAGGGACGTGGTGACGTGAACTAGACCAAAAACCAACCAAAGTCATGGTATTTGTGTGTCACGGACATGTGTGGTTGACTCGGCTCTGAAGGGGAGGTGGAATGGACCCGTGCGCGCGAGAAGGGCACAAGACCACCAATCAAGCTGCATCGTGGCATCCAACCCGGGTTTAAAGGGTTTTTGGAACGTGCACAAGTTCAAGTGCGTGTTGTGTGAAGCCTTCTCTGTTCCCTTTTGAGTCAAAATAGGAATTTTCGGTTTTTTTTAATGCCATGAGCATGAAAGAGCAATATATGAACAAAACGATGAACATGTAATTTGCACAAGGAATGAAGCCAAGATATGAACAAGCAAGAATAAAAATTTTGTACATGGAAAGGTTGTGCACAACCAAAGGTTTTTTAAACCAAAATTTTGTAAGAAGAACAACATTTGAAGATCATTTGTACAAAAAGATTGTGCACAATCAAGGTTTTTTTTTTTTTGAAAACCAAAATTTTTTATGAAAAGGGTTATGCACAATGAGGCTTTGAAAACCCAATTTTATGTCCAAAAATTTGCGTATAACCAAGCTTTGAAAACCAAGTTTTGGCCAAGAAAATGAAGGTAAATGTGCACAAGTAGAGGCTGTAAATTAGAACCTGGACAAGAAGAAGCGAGGGAACCATCAGAATATTTATGCCCTGCACAAAATTTTTAACTTGAAACATTCTGTGGGCCCGGCAAAACCAGTCGTACGGCTAGGGCTGGAGTTCCATTCTTTTTGCCAATTTTCAGCTTCTTTATCATCAAGCCCCAGTTGGTTGTTTTTTTTCAGAATAGTTTCATTCCTTTAAATCAAAACAGAAACATAAAACACACACAAAAATATGCACAAAGTCAACAAATGGGGACGGGAGTTTGACCCACACAAAGAAGTTTGTAAACACTTTATTCCCCAGCAGAGTCGCCACTGTAAGATACCCGCGGGAAAACAGAGAAAGTTTCCTCGAGAATCAAACACGGCACTTTTAATGTTCAACGGAGTCGCCACGTTAGTTTAACTTTAAACCCAAACTTAACGAAAAATGGTTAGAGACAAAGGATTCGGAGGTCAGGTTACACTTTGGGAAGAACTTAACTGGTAGTTCACCCAAAGTGCCTCGAAAACCGAGTCTCCCTAAGTTTGTTAACCAAAATTGTGCAAGTGTGTGTGTGTGTGTGTGTTCTTGAAAATGGGAGAAACTGACTTTTAACAAAATCGGTTAGAAACTTAACAAAAGGGGGGTTATTTTGTAAATAGTTTGACAGAAAAGGGGTAAAGACTGAAAAATCACCCCTTTGACCAAACTAGCCGTACAGCTATGCAGGTCATCCCTGGATTTTTTACAGATTGTCAAGAAATCAGTCCAGTTTCAGGCAGAAATAGAGCATTCTGCTGAAACTGAACTGTTTTACATCTTTCCAGTTTATTTACTCACACAAAGCTTGAATTAAATCATCCCTATGCTCTTAATCGCTAATTAAACACCAAAACACAAGGTTTTGGGTGTGATAAAGGCAATAATTAGGGAGAAATTAAGAAAGGTGATGAACATGGCATTTGAGCCAAAATCATCATTTGGATGGTTAAAGATGGAAACTTTAACATCCAAATGGATGATTCTTCCAAGGAAATGCCTTGGGATATCAAAATCAACCTTTGGATGGATAAAGATTGAGTCTTTACCATCCAAAGGCACATTATTGGAGTTAGATCAAGGTTTGAATGATAAAGATTGAAACTTTATCATCCAAACTTGATCATTTCACCATAAAATCAACTTAAAAGTAAAGACATGAAATTTAACTTGCATAAATGTAAAGACATAATATAAATTGCATAGAAGTAAAGACATAATGTAAAGAGCATTAATGTAAAGACATAATGTAAAGAGACATTAAATGATAACAAGCCTTGATCATCTTAGGTTTGAACCCTTGATCATGCCTAGAACATGAGGGTACCATTGATTCATATCAAGAACTTGGTTCCAATTCATAATATGTGCAAGAATAATAAAGACATAATGTAAATAAGGCAAAATAAAATAGATTATGAGATGAAGAGAAGATGGGGGAGAAGGAGGCCTCACCAATTTTGGTTCTATGCGTATCTTTTTTCTCTATTTTCACTCAAGAATGTGTTTGTATCCCTAATCTGCTCTCAGTTTGGCAGAGTCTACACACACAAATGATTTCCCCCCCACCTGAAATGATCAGCAAGGGTCTCAATTTATAAAGACTGAGGGTACCCATAGTAGCCGTATGGCTTAGGCTCTCCCACGTCCAAACCATCCGTACGGCTCCGCCTGGCGAGCTTCTGGATTTTTCCAATTTTAATTCCAGAATAGTCCTGGAATTTTAGGTTTATCTTAGTGAGGTCCCAGCCTATCATTTTATCCCTGAATGGTGCTAAGAATTCCTCTAAAGTTGGTTAATTTCAGATTGGGATACTTACACATGCTTAAGATGAAATGCTACGTAGAGCATCTTGAGAAACTTGGCTACCCAATTGGATTGGAGATAGCCACGGATCTCATTCTTAATTCATTGCCTAAGAGTTATAATCACTTTGTGATGAACTATAACATGCATCGAATGGATAATAATCTCTCCGAGTTGTATAACATGATGAAAAATGCGGAGATAAAGATAGTGGAGAAAGGTTCTCCAGTGCTCATGGTTCATGATGGAAAGGGGTCAAGTGCCAAAGGAAGGGGTAGGGCAATGGTTGCCAAACCCAAGATTAGCAAGGCAAAGTTACCAAGGCTATAGTGGCAAAACCTGATGCACAAAATGATGCAATTTGTTTCCATTGTCAAGAAATTGGTCATTGGAAACGTAATTGTAAGGCTTTTATGGAAGAGCAAAAGATGAAGAAGAGCAGTTGGACTGCGTCGACTTCAGGTATCTATATGATAGATATTCTCCTTTCTACCACTAGCTCCTAGGTATTAGATACCGGATGTGGTTCTCACATTTGTCTAAATGTGGAGGGATTAAAGAATAGGAGACTACTTAAAGATGGTAAAGTAGACCTACGTGTGGGGAATGGAGCAAGAATGAAAATAATGAAGATGTTTATCATATAAATAAGAAATCTAAACCTGATGATGAAAATCATACTTATTTGTGGCATTGCTGTCTTGGTCATAATAATGAGAAGTGTATCTCAAAACTTCATGGGGACAGTCTTTTGGGTTCATGTGACTTAGAGTCATATGATACTTAAGAGTCGTGTCTTCTTGGAAAAATGAACAAGACACCTTTTACCAAGTTGGGTGAAAAGGCAAGCGGCTTATTGGGGTTGATACATTCCGATGTATGTGGACCACTAAGTAGCAATGCTAGGGGAGGATTTCAATACTTCATAACCTTCACCGATGATTATAGTAAATTTGGGTATGCTTACCTAATGAAACATAAAAGTGAAGAATTTGAGATATTTAGAATATTTCAAAATAAAGTAGAAAAACAACTTGGCAAAAGTATTAAGGCACTTCGATCGGATCGAGGTGGAGAATACTTAAGTCAAGAATTTGATGATCATCTAAAAATTGTGGAATAGTTTCACAATTGACTCCACCCGGAACACCACAATGGAATGGTGTGTCCAAGAGGAGGAATCAGACTTTGTTGGACATGGTTAGATCAATGATGAGTCAAGTTGATCTTCCAATATCCTTTTGGGGTTATACACTAGAAACCGCCACTTTCACGCTAAATCATGTTCCAAGTAAATCGGTTCAAGAGACTCCATATAAGATATGGAGCGGAAAGAAACCTAGTTTGTCTTTCATGAAGATTTGGGGTTGCGAAGTTTTTGTCAAAAGACTTGTCTCAGAAAAACTTGCACACAAATCTGATAAATGTATTTTCGTGGGATATCCTAAGGAAACTAAAGGATATTACTTTTACAACCGAGAGGACAACAAAGTGTTTGTTGCCCGGACTGGTGTCTTTCTAGAGAAAGAGTTTCTCTCCAAAGAAATCAGTGGGAGTAAAGTAAATCTTGAAGATATTCGAGACCTAGAAAATGACATTGAACCGATAATGGAACAAGAACAAGTCCCACAAGGAGTTGTGGAACCTGTTCAAGATACACGAGTAACTCGCAGAACTGGTAGGTTACGATCCGAGTCCAAGAGATATGGGTTTCTCGTAATGGATAATAATAAGGTGGAGATCATTGAGAATGATGAACCGACCACCTACACGAGGCGATGTCATCTCCTGATTCGGATAAGTGGCTTGGAGCCATGGAATCCGATTTACAATCCATGCATGATAATCAAGTTTGGAACTTGATTGATGCACCCGAAGGTGTAAAAACCATAGGATGCATATGGGTTTTCAAGAAACGGAGATGAACCTTGTGTATACAAGAATATTAGTGGGAGCATAGTTCTATTCCTTATTTTATATGTGGATGACATATTGCTCATTGGAAACGACATTCCTACACTTCAGTCTCTAAAGATTTGGTTAGGAAAGTATTTCGCAATGAAAGATATGGGTGAAGCCGCATATGTACTTTGCATTAAGATCTACAGAGATAGATCTAGGAAGCTAATTGGTTTAAACCAAAGTACATATATTGACAAGGTCATTAGAAGATTTTGCATGGAAGACTCTAAGAGAGGACGCTTGCCAGTGTTACATGGATTTTCTCTTAGCAAGACTCAATGTCGTAAGACAAATGATAAGCGTAAGAAAATGAGTGAGATGCCATATGCTTCGGCAATTGGATCCACCATGTATGCCATGATATGTACTAGGCCGGATGTATCTTATGCTTTGAGCATGACGAGTAGATATCAGTCCGACCCCGGTGAGAGTCACTGGATGGCTATTAAAGCGATTCTTAAGTACTTGAGAAGGACTAAAGATTCGTTTCTAATCTATGGATGTATGGAAGATGATCTCATTGTAAATGGTTACACGGATGCAAGCTTTCAAACCGACAAAGATGATAGTAGATCGCAATCGGGTTTTGTGTTTATGTTGAATGGTGGAGCTGTAAGTTGGAAAAGTTCCAAGCAGAGTACAGTCACTGATTCTACAACTGAAACTAAGTATATTGTTGCATTGGATGCTGCAAAAAAAGTTGTTTGGATTAAGAAGTTCATTGGTGAACTTGAGGTGGTTCCTAGTGTTGCTAATCAAATAAACCTTTATTGTGATAATAACGTTGCGGACCGGATAACATAGGGACTTCCACAAGCTAAACATGATGGTCATGTTAGGTCCATGAGTATTAGATACTTGGGAGATTGGGCCTAGGGCAAGTGGGAGATTGTTAGTGTTGGTGCCCAAGGCACGTTTGATAAACGTTGTGTATGTTATCATTATATTCATATTAATAAAGAGATGTTTGATTATTATTGTTTTTCATGTTTACTTATAGTAATCTCCATCCCTAGAACTTATGAAGCACTAGTATAAAGTCTAAATGATCATGGGATGATCATTTTAGATTTATGGGTACTTGTTGGAGAACAATGTACTGGACATGACCCGCTGTATGAGATTTATGTCATGGTCAATGTCATATGTAGATCTCATAATAGTTATGTCCTTTGAATCCTTAGACATGAATTTATTATAGTCTTCCACTTGATGAACATTATGTTTGACATATTCAAACGCTACCTTTAACCAGGAAGTTATAAAGGGTATGATTGACATAATCGGCTTCACGTAGGGAAGAATAATAAGCTTAGTTGTATTTGTCCCTCTTCGGAGAGATGTCAAGCTTGGGGCCCTCGTAGGAATGATGTAGATGAAATGTTTGGCCAAACTCAAATGAATTGATTGGATCAATATCATTTGGATTATCAACATATTCAGTATCGAGAAAGTATTGAACAATACAATTTGACTTGTTAACCATGACTTGTGTTCAATGACATCGTGGACAAAGGGATTGTGACATGTTCTATAAAGGAATGCGAACTTGTATATAGTTACACTATTTGGGTAGGTATGACGGTTTGCTAGAACCTAATCATATCTTATGGGTTTATGATTGAACCCATTGCCAACTTAGTGTAATCCTATAGGGTCACACACACAAATAGAACGAATCTAAAAGGACTTAATTGGAATTTGGGTCAAAGTACCTTTGAGGAATTTTAGGACTTTAGAGGAGAAAACAAGAAACTAGGAAAAGAGGAGGGTCCGGGCGGACCTTACTAAGGACCCGGCCGGACCTCTTGCTTAACCCGGGCGGGCAGTCTATAAGACCCGGTCGGACCTTGTTAGGATCCGGCCGGACCACTTGATGGACCCGGGCGGACCAAGGTAATTTCGGCCAGAAATTTCCTAATCCATTTTCTTGCGGGTTTAATCACTTATTACCTATTTGGAATAGGTGTAACAAGTATAAAACTCCCCTCTAGTTGCCCTAATCAGTCCTCATTATTGTGATAAGTTTGTGAATGCCTCCAAGGGTTTGAGAGGTTTATTTTCTTTTTCTAAGATCTCTTGGGTGAAGAACAAGAATACACACACATAATAATTCCATATAGTTCTTATAATTGTGAAAGCGTGTTTCACAATTCGGTCTAGCAACCATGATCAAGAAGCTACTTGATATTCGTTCGAAGGTGTGGATACCGATAGAAGGTGAAACTTATCACCTCAATAGATCGTGTTCCTGCTGTTGTTCGTGATCAAAGTTTCAAGTCTCCACCGAAGAATCAAGGTTGTTAACAAAGGCATCAAGGGTTAGTATTCTAGTATTCATTATGTTGTATTTGATTTAATCACGTGAATGGATCTATGGGCTATGAGTTTCTAGAAAATTTAAATGCTTAATTCCGCTGCACACGTTATGAGGAAACCCAACATTTTCTTTACCACCTTAAAGTATGTGTTCATGGATGCGATCTTCAAGGGTTAGTTTATTTCATCTTGTATTTAATTTAATAAACATGGACGGATCCGGGCTCATGGGTGTTTGATTTCATGTTTTATTCCGCTGCGCATGGTGCATCAAAACCCAACATGGTGTTCACCGGATCTTTCTAGATAAAGAGCAGAAGGGGCCGCGGGGTTGGGAGGTGGCGACGATGGAAGTGGGGATGATGCAAGTGCTTTGGCGAGAGAGGGGAGACCTAGAAGGAAGTGGGTTAACTGGAAGGACGCGGTGCGAGCGGTGGATTGTGAATGGAATGAATGGACAGTGGGTTAAATCTTTGGCTGAGTTAAAAGGAAGAAAATGGGTTTTCTAAATTGGGAGGGTTTTTTTTCTTTGTACTTGAGTTAAGAGTGATTTGGGTTAAGTTAGGTTAACGGCCAACATAATCCATTAATTTTTTTAACCGTGACTAAACCAAGGGTGAGAAGTGAAACTATTAAAAAAATTAATCAACCATCCCAACATCTAGTCAGATGCCACATAAGCATTGACGTGGTCAACAAATGCTTAATAGGAGTAGTTTGTTAAAAAATTAACTGGCGTTAGAAATATTGGTTAATTTTGTTTCTAAAACAATAGTACGCATCATACATTTAGTGTTTCAGCAGTACAAGTGTCAAATTGATGTTGGGGCCATAATACGAGGGGCATAAAAGTAGTTTACTCTTCCAAGATCACAACAAAACCATAAATCCAAACTACAAATTTCACAAAATTCAATTAATTATTTATTTAAAATCAGATTTGAAAAATTGAATGCAGTTCATCGAATTTGATTCCAAAATTATAAGAGAGAGAGAGAGAGAGAGAGAGAGAGAGAGAGAGAGAGAGGGGTTTCAAATCTAAGATCTAAAAGATCATAGATGTGGGTGGGGGAGGCGATGACCCCGAGGAGTGGATTGCGGACTGCGGTGAGAGAGTTGTTGAGGGCGAAGATGCTGATGATGGGATAATTGGTTCCAAATATAAGGAATATTATATATTCCAAAGTATATTGTAAATATTCATTTAGATATTATTTACCAATCTTAGAGATTGTGTAGGAGATTTGTATCTTTTACAACAAGCTAGACTAGAACTCTAGAACTTTCTATGTACCCCTATATATATGTACCTTTAGTATCATAATAAACTTGAGTCTTTCATATTATTCTTCTCTACCATGTATGAATTGACTTCGTCTAACCCTCCTTAATCCTAATATGGTATCAGAGCAAAAAGATCCATAGAAGGACTTCTCCACCAAAACCCGCGGCAAAACCCTATAGCCGCCCCACCGCACAATGCTTCCGCCACCGCCTTCAAAACCACCTCTCTCAAAACACCACCAACATACCGGCTATAACCCCCTAACCAAAATCATCTTCTCAATCACCGCTACTCACCAGCCATCACCTCACACACCACCGGTTCAACCCACTAGCAGCCGCAATCTCACTGACCCACTCCCAAATCACCATCGGCTAACTACCGCTATAGCCGAAACCCTTTTCCCTTTTGTTTTTGCTCATTCCAACCACGGAAACTCCTCTCTAGCCGCCAACACAAATCCTAGCGGCACAACCCTACAGCCACCCCACCCCACCTCCCTATTCGCCTCACCCTATGTGGCAAAACCCTTAGCCACACCACCACCCTTGGTGTACCAACCCCATCGCCACGATCTTCCCTTCACAATCACCGCCACACATGTCGCGCCCCGACCCGTGGTCCTACTTGGCCCCACGCCCGGGACACGCGAGGAAGACGTCGTAAAGCAACTCTAAGAAAATTTTTCGAAATATATTTTCATAAAAAGGTTCACACAACCAACACGTTACCAAAACATGACTTTAAGTCACAAAACAAACTTTCTCAAATGAGTACTTAGCCACTTGGCTATAACAAACTTTACTTATAAAATTTACAAACACGAACACCTACTAAAAGAGATGATACAAATAACTGAGTCACGGGTACACTACCCTAAAGGTATTACATTTACATAATGTATCCTTTATACACATCACTTCCCAAAAGTCTTACCAAAGATCTCTTTACCGACATCCTCCCTGTGCTGTGACCTATTCCCTGGACTCCTTCTTATCTAAAACGGTAAACAAATAAGGGGTGAGAATAAATCTCAGTAAGTTACTAAAATGCAACTACATTACATGCTAATATGAGAAACATAAAGGAACAATACCACAAATGATCATATAGCATATAGCACATAATATGAGAGGCTCCCTATCGCCAACCGTCTCATACCGGTTGGAAATAACGACCAACTCATCATACAACACATAAAGCGGAAATAAACACTCATACGTGGATACTGAGCCAAGGTTCTCAAACAAAACAATAGCCATCTGAGAGGCATCAACTGAGCAGCATCGAAGAGCTGAAACGGGTTCCGGAACCAAACAACAACAACAACAACAACAACGGGGAAAATGACACAAAGTCATAACCCAAAGTGCCCAACCTTTGGCCTAAGGAAGGGGGTTAAAAATGGGAAACCAATGATAGGAGCCTTATAATGTACTTGGCTCGTGAGACCATTATAATCCCTATCACTGCCCAACACACACAAAAGTACCAGCTGGACTTTACACGCAAACACCATATAGAAATACTTGCTTAAACAACAATCAGGGACAATGATTCCAATGTAGGGAACCATGCCAAACACATCAAGAAGATGAACCATTCAACACATTACAAAATGTTCAACAATGCTCACTTAATCCATTACTCACATTTCACAACACTTGGGTTCACAAAGGAACCAATTCTACCACTTTAGTGATCCACAACAATCATCTAAGTACGTTAGGACACTCCCCAAAAACTAGACCAAGATTGACCTCTAAATCCCTTGGTTTGAAAACTCTAAACTTTTCAGATGAACTGGGCGGTCGCCCAAACAGGGCTGTGCGGCCGCCCAAAATACTCTGTCCCAAGAGTAAAACCTTTCAGATAGATGTGCGGCTGCACGCCCTTTTTGGGCGGCCGCCCACATCACCTGGCAGAACAAAACTTAACCAAAGTTCACTCCTTTCGTTTCACAACCCAAAATTACTTGTACTTGTAACACTTAACATTTGCAACTAATACAAAGACTACAAATTCAGTCTTTAAACAATTCTAACACCCAACAAGAACCATTTCCATACTACTCCTTCTGTCACAAGTTTACAAGTATAAATAAAACATACCCAAAACATTATTTCACAACCTACTAGGCATATATAACAGGTTTATATCCATTTTATTAGGTACAACAACATTACTATACTTTCACAATACTACAACACCCATTTGTATTAACATTTCCCACATGCAACAAATTATTACTACTCCCTCCGTTTCACAAGTATCATTATAATTTTTAATATACTAATATACCCACTTTAGGATACTTTCACTTCTTTCCCCGTCCCATAAGTAATAGTATAATTTTATAATACATTTATTTAACATTTAACTAAAGATATTATTTTACGTCCCACGAGTAGGAGTATAACATATAAAGCATATATAATGTTGCATCATCTCATACTCCCCCAAAACCAAAACTACTATACCTATTTCCCACAAATAACAAGTCTATAACAAGTTTTACTACTCCCTCTATCCCAAAATTACAAGTATATAAAAAGTATACTAAAACATCTTTTTTTCAACATATTAAGCATATAAAGCATGTTTATGACCATTTTAACATTTAAAAGGGGGATTAGTAACTTACCTATTTTTCCGGAAAAAGTGTCAAGAAAAATAATATTGATCGGTAGAAAGAATCTATTCAACACCCTGAACATTTATATATAATTAGATTTGAAAATGGAGTAGTAAATTAAAAGAAAGAAAATTAAATTAAGAAACCTTTACCTTCATTTTCATGGCTACTGAGAGAGAGAAAAAGAATTTTGGGAAAGTGATATTGTGTTTGTGTGTGAGATTGGAAACGCAGAGAGAGGAAGAGGAAGATAAAGATCAAGTTTTCTTTTAGAATTTTCCCTTAAAGCCCTCCAAAATTGACTTTAACCACTTAAACCCCTTTTCTACTATTTCCGTTAAGGCCCATAAAGTTCAACTACCCAACTTAACTATCAAAACAAATGTTACTACTACTACTAACATTTTAACTAACACAAATAATAAATTGAGATATACAACTCATAAAATATGATGCATCACAAAATTTTAAATTAAAATCCTCAAAATATATAAAATAAGTATAAAATAAATAAAACGGATTTTGGGGTCGTTACACTCACTTCCCCTTAAAGAAAATTCGACCCGAATTTTAGGATTGTTTACCTCAACCCTCAAACAACCCAGGATACTTCCTTTCATTTCAATCCCGAAACTCCATACTGAGTTCAATATCCTCTAAAACTTTAGACATATCGGAGAAGAATCATAAACACAATTGCGTGGCATCAACACATGGAACTCATTATCAACCTCGTCGAGAGAAGGAAGTAACACAAGACGATAAACTCAACCTCTAGCTCTTTCCAAAATCTCAAAAGAACTGACATATTAAACAATTCCACGAGAAGTAAAGGTATATCCCTCGAATTCTTAGAATCAACTAAACAAGTTCTCATGAATCTGAATGGTTATTTCTAACTGACCATCTGACTGAGGGTGAAAGTCATACTAAGTCTCAATTCCGAACCCCATGCCTTCTGAAATGCTTGCCAAAATCAAGATGTAAATAAGGAACCCATATCTATTACCATGCTCGTAGACATCCCATGAAATCGAACTATCTTCTGAACAAATAACTGACAACTGATAATTTACTTCCAGATTATTCACAACTCAAGGACTTAGTTGAATACTTAGAATTCCTCGCATCAAACAATTAAAGATAACTCCTCGAATTTATCTCAATACTCTACTTCTACTTGAATTCATAATTAAATTGGTCTTGTGTATTCCTTCAAGTATCTATAGTTGAACTCCGTTATACATGTTTAATTCCACTAAGTGTTGACTACATACTCTGCTATAGAAGTTAAAATTCCATCACTAGCCACGAACAAAATCTTATTGTCTGTCATTATTCATTCCACGAGTAATTTTCGATAGTTGATATTATTCAATAGAGTAGAAATTTAAAGCTTTCACAATCGCAAAGTCACACCATGTCTCAACTCACGAAGACTCCAAAGTGTTAATTCCTCTAACATTCCCCATTTAGTTTTATCACCCATGAACTATAAGTCAATGAATCCTCTAACACAATACCTTTCCCGATGATATAATATGGTAAACACTTCAAATCTAACTCCATCAAAGTCATTCACTAATGCAATGGATGTATAATCGCAATAAATCTCAATTTATGGGTAGGATAATTTTGTTGATAAGGAATCAATCTTCTCAAAGCCCACATTGTTACCGTACCATCCTGAAGCAATGAACATCTCAATCACTCTTTAAGGCATCTCTATGAATAATGAATTTATCAAATCCACTATAAGGGTAAGCTTGACATATCCACTAGAAATTAGTAACACTAATCATATCCTCTAGATAACTGTAGTACTAGTTAAATCCATTAAGCAATATCAATACTGAAGTTATCATCAACTCTCGAGTCATCAATTAACACTCGCAACAATTAAACTCGTTCACTCTTACCAATCCATCGAGATAGTGCATCTTTCTGTGCTATGTAGTTAACAGTGTAGCTACCTTAGAAATCCATCAATAAATCCTCAACCCTATGCCTGAGTTGAAACTTTCCTCAAAATAATATATCCTCTAACATGAAGACATTCTGCCCTGATTTTACAACTGCTACCGCTCTCAAAGAACTCAGACTAGGATTACTTATACAATTCAACGTATCCAACAATACCACTGAAGCAGGTGAGAATTCAAACTATATAACCACCATTCATGATGTCCATACCCGATATAAAATCCATCTTTGAAATATACTCAACTAAAATTCTCAACAAATGATAATCACTTCAAATCAATCACTAAACAATTACTGATCTCTGATGTTGCTCAAACATAGCACCCAACCACTCAAGATCACCCAAGGTTCTCCTCAAGAACAAGTACCACTCAAGGGAAATAAATTTAAAATCTCACAAGGAAAAGATATCTTTCAATTTAAATGCAAATTTTTCACTACTAACTCCATAAACCAACTACCAGGCACAAGCTTGCAACAACAATTTACAAATTTCTTAATGCATAAATAGCATGAAAGCTAAACACATATATATACCCTGCTTAACTAAAACACACTAGCATATAAAATTCCACCACCATAACATCAAAACCTTGTGATGACAACATCACTAAACCGGCAAATAAAACATGCCCATGAATACGCACATCACAAGTATACGACACTTTATCGGTCGTCTAACACTCCCCCTTAGGAAGACACATCTAACACATAAGGTAAAGACTCAGAAGACTCATGCAATCAAGAAGCACAATGCACAAACACACAAGTATGCGAAGAGCCAGGGTCTATAAGTGTGTGTGCTCTTAAACTAGACATAGAAATTATACCTCCAGTCACATTAGAAGAATCTGAAATCTGTTGTTGATTGATGGAAGAAACACGATCTTGCACCTTAACCTTTCCTAAAGCATCCCTCTTTTGGCCCCGAGATGACCCAGCTGCACTTCCCGATAACTGATTCTTAAATCTAAAGCAACTCTTCTGAAAGTGACCCAACTGACCACAACTCAAACATCTGCCTTGCTTTTTCCAACATTTTTCTTCTAAATGTCCCATCCTTTAACAGTAGTTACATACTCGTTTACTTCGAGTTCCTCCATTATGCGGCCCTTGAAAATATGCCCTAGCTTGCGAAGGTGTTCCTTGATATTCTCTACTATCTCCACGCTGGGGTTGCGGTTTTACCTGTTCTCCTCGTTTTGTCACATCTGAGGTTTCAATCTTGGTTTTATGCTCCTCTATATCGTCAATGATTTTCATGACAGCTTCAAACATACCTTGGAACAGTGCTCGAACCTCTTCTCTAGCGTTACCCGACCCTGAAGGCCCTGACTGATTCCCTTCGGTGCCAACCATTTTCAATAAGTACCTGCATAAAACTCTCAACGTTACTTACCCTATACACAACTACCCTCCTAGGTCATTTAGTCATTCTAGACCATCTACAACCTAGCTCTGATACCAACTGTCGCGCCCCGACCCGTGGTCCTACTTGGCCCCACGCCCGGGACACGCGAGGAAGACGTCGTAAAGCAACTCTAAGAAAAATTTTCGAAATATATTTTCATAAAAAGGTTCACACAACCAACACGTTACCAAAACATGACTTTAAGTCACAAAACAAACTTTCTCAAATGAGTACTTAGCCACTTGGCTATAACAAACTTTACTTATAAAATTTACAAACACGAACACCTACTAAAAGAGATGATACAAATAACTGAGTCACGGGTACACTACCCTAAAGGTATTACATTTACATAATGTATCCTTTATACACATAACTTCCCAAAAGTCTTACCAAAGATCTCTTTACCGACGTCCTCCCTGTGCTGTGACCTATTCCCTGGACTCCTTCTTATCTAAAACGGTAAACAAATAAGGGGTGAGAATAAATCTCAGTAAGTTACTAAAATGCAACTACATTACATGCTAATATGAGAAACATAAAGGAACAATACCACAAATGATCATATAGCATATAGCACATAATATGAGAGGCTCCCTATCGCCAACCGTCCCATACCGGTTGGAAATAACTACCAACTCATCATACAACACATAAAGCGGAAATAAACACTCATACGTGGATACTGAGCCAAGGTTCTCTAACAAAACAATAGCCATCTGAGAGGCATCAACTGAGTAGCATCGAAGAGCTGAAACGGGTTCCGGAACCAAACAACAACAACAACGGGGAAAATGACACAAAGTCATAACCCAAAGTGCCCAACCTTTGGCCTAAGGAAGGGGTTAAAAATGGGAAACCAATGATAGGAGCCTTATAATGTACTTGGCTCGTGAGACCATTATAATCCCTATCACTGCCCAACACACACAAAAGTACCAGCTGGACTTTACACGCAAACACCATATAGAAATACTTGCTTAAACAACAATCAGGGACAATGATTCCAATGTAGGGAACCATGCCAAACACATCAAGAAGATGAACCATTCAACGCATTACAAAGTGTTCAACAATGCTCACTTAATCCATTACTCACATTTCACAACACTTGGGTTCACAAAGGAACCAATTCTACCACTTTAGTGATCCACAACAATCATCTAAGTACTTTAGGACACTCCCCAAAAACTAGACCAAGATTGACCTCTAAATCCCTTGGTTTGAAAACTCTAAACTTTTCAGATGAACTGGGCGGTCGCCCAAACAGGGCTGTGCGGCCGCCCAAAATACTCTGTCCCAAGAGTAAAACCTTTCAGATAGATGTGCGGCTGCACGCCCTTTTTGGGCGGCCGCCCACATCACCTGGCAGACCAAAACTTAACCAAAGTTCACTCCTTTCGTTTCACAACCCAATATTACTTGTACTTAGACCAAAACTTAACCAAAGTTCACTCCTTTCGTTTCACAACCCAATATTACTTGTACTTGTAACACTTAACATTTGCAACTAATACAAAGACTACAAATTCAGTCTTTAAACAATTCTAACACCCAACAAGAACCATTTCCATACTACTCCTTCTGTCACAAGTTTACAAGTATAAATAAAACATACCCAAAACATTATTTCACAACCTACTAGGCATATATAACAGGTTTATATCCATTTTATTAGGTACAACAACATTACTATACTTTCACAATACTACAACACCCATTTGTATTAACATTTCCCACATGCAACAAATTATTACTACTCCCTCCGTTTCACAAGTATCATTATAATTTTTAATATACTAATATACCCACTTTAGGATACTTTCACTTCTTTCCCCGTCCCATAAGTAATAGTATAATTTTATAATACATTTATTTAACATTTAACTAAAGATATTATTTTACGTCCCACGAGTAGGAGTATAACATATAAAGCATATATAATGTTGCATCATCTCATACTCCCCGAAAACCAAAACTACTATACCCATTTCCCACAAATAACAAGTCTATAACAAGTTTTACTACTCCCTCTGTCCCAAAATTACAAGTATATAAAAAGTATACTAAAACATCTTTTTTTCAACATATTAAGCATATAAAGCATGTTTATGACCATTTTAATATTTAAAAGGGGGATTAGTAACTTACCTATTTTTCCGGAAAAAGTGTCAAGAAAAATAGTATTGATCGGTAGAAAGAATCTATTCAACACCCTGAACATTTATATATAATTAGATTTGAAAATGGAGTAGTAAATTAAAAGAAAGAAAATTAAATTAAGAAACCTTTACCTTCATTTTCATGGCTACTGAGAGAGAGAAAAAGAATTTTGGGAAAGTGATATTGTGTTTGTGTGTGAGATTGGAAACGCAGAGAGAGGAAGAGGAAGATAAAGATCAAGTTTTCTTTTAGAATTTTCCCTTAAACCCCTCCAAAATTGACTTTAACCACTTAAACCCCTTTTCTACTCTTTCCGTTAAGGCCCATAAAGTTCAACTACCCAACTTAACTATCAAAACAAATGTTACTACTATTACTAACATTTTAACTAACACAAATTATAAATTAAGATATGCAACTCATAAAATATGATGCAACACAAAATTTTAAATTAAAATCCTCAAAATATATAAAATAAGTATAAAATAAATAAAACGGATTTTGGGGTCGTTACAACACACCTCCGCCATCTTCTTTCTTCAACAATAACCCATAGCAAAACACCCCCTCATGCCGAACCTACCACCCCATGAGGTAAACCCTATCCGTCACACCCTTCTCAATCCCATCTTATTTTTCTTACTTTTTTATTTTCGTCCCAAACCAACGCCACCCACCACCACTAGCGGCAATCTATAGACGCCCCACCCTCCCATCACCATTTATACAGCCCTCGGCAACCCCCCTCCTTTTGCCGAAACCACGAGCCTTTTTGGCAAAATCCTGCCATATTCCCTTATGGCTACACCTCTTTTCTCAAACCCTAAGCGGGTACGACCTCTCATACAGCCTCCCCGTCCCACAGCAACACCCTAGCCATCCTATTCATTCTCTACCACCACACACATAAACCACCATAAAAACTCCACTCTACCACCCTCGGCAAAACCTTTACTGCCGAAACCATGTTTTTTTTGTTTATCCCCAGCAACTCCACCCTGCCACCATCTCCTCACCACAATACACTCACCAACTTACTGTGGCAAACCCCATATGCCATACCCTCCTCCCTAACCTGACCTGACTCCAAACCTCTCCTCACCAAACACGACACAACCCTCAACCCCCCTTCCAACTCCCGTTCACCCGGCCGGACCCACCCCCCCCCCCCCCATTGCCTCAGAATTTTTTTCTATTTAAAAAAAAAAAAAAAAAAAAAACGGACCCCCCCCCCTCACACCCCCCGGACCCTCATCACAACCCACCCGGACACTCACCAATACCCGGTCGGACCACCCACCTCACCCGGCCGGACCACTCAGTTGGTTCTCCCATTCCTTCCTTCCTTCCCCATTTTTTTCTTCCCTCTTTACCTTAATCTCAACAAAGCCTTCGTGGTATAACCCCAACTGCCACCCACCGCCTCCCACCATCCTCGGCTCACCACTTTAGGCCGAAACCCTTGACCTACGCATAATTCTCACCCCCCGCCCCCACATCCCACCACCCTCTTGCAGTACTACGGAAACACCCTAACTGCCGCCCCACCCTCGGCACCACCCGATTGCTGACATCCTCTCCGCCTCCCGCTACACCACCTTCGGCAAACCCTCCTGCCTCACAAACCTCAGCTAGCTCTCCACCACACAACCGTCCTTATGACGTAAAAAAAAAAAAAAACTCCAAAGGTACCTCTACAACCTCGTCATTCTAACGACCACTTTATCTTCCACGTGAGGGGTACAACCCCTACAATGGTGACGACCAAGGTGACATCGCGTGCTTCAACCTTTGCCAGACTCATCACGGCAACATCACCCGCATCCGGGAATTCATCCACCTCAACTGCTTCATCACACCCAGTTCATCTCATGTCTTTTCAAGATTGGACTTATCCAAGGATCATCCATCTTGCGGGAGCGTATAAGGAATATTATATATTCCAAAGTATATTGTAAATATCATTTAGATATTATTTACCAATCTTAGAGATTGTGTAGGAGATTTGTATCTTGTACAACAAACTAGACTAGAATTCTAGAACTTTCTATGTAACCCTATATATATTACATATGTACCTTTAGTATCATAATAAACTTGAGTCTTTTATATTATTCTTCTCTTCTACCATGTATGAATTGACTTCGTCTAACCCTCCTTAATCCTAACACTAAAACGAAGTTTTACTCCTTCCAGATCCACGACAGGTTAACCAGTTCTCCGGCGAAGTTCACTATCGTTATTTAGAACGAGGTAAGTTTGACGATGGCGGGTGAGGCAGAGGGACGTGGTTGTTGAGTGCGTGGTAAGGGCAGAGAACATAAGAAGTTGGGGTTGAGGATAAGTGTTTGTTTCATTGTTTGGGGCCTGGTAATGATAATAGAGATCTGGAAAAAAGGAAGTAGGGGAGGGCCTGGTTAAGACGAGGGAGTGGGGACGGACAATTTTTTGGGGACTTCAATTTTAAAGAAAATACATATTCACCCCCTTATCAATTGAAACATGAACATTCAATGGTTTTCTTATTTTACCCTTTAAAATTGTGTCATGTGCAACGCACATGACAATTTAACGTCAAAATGTGGATGTTATTAGGAGGAGTGACCTCTCATGCAACAAAAAAATAGTTTAGCGTAAGAAATGGAACGAATATAATTTAGGTATGAAATCCACAATTGACCAAGTGTCGCGTGATTTTTTGTGCAAATTTGCCTATATATATATATATATATATATATATATATACTCCCTCCGTCCCACTCGAATTAGGACAAATTTTCATTTTGGGTGTCCCATTCGAATTAGGACAACCCAAAAATGGAAGTGTTTTATTTATTGGGACCCACATTCACACTCACAACAACTTTCCACTCATTATTCTCTACCCCACTTTCTCTCTCCTACTTTACTTTTCATACTCACAACACCTACTCCACTAACACTTTTTCCTTAATCCCCGTGCTCAACCCAAAAACCCTAATTCGGGTGGGACAGAGGGAGTATATATATAAATATATTGAAATCATGACTTCCGTTCGTTCTCGTGCCAATGTTCAATTTGATATGAGGTGGATTCTGTGGTTTATCTAGAGTCAAAAGTAAAATGACACCAAAAACTTCAACACGTTGTTGTCCGCATAAATTAGTAATATTCAACTACATAAAAAAGGTAAAAAGTATCATATAAAAATCAATTACATGCAAAGTTGACTAATTATACCAAATTAAAGATAATGACATATTTCCCCTTTTCTAAATAGAAAATACAAATTTGCCTCGAAAGTGATATTTTTGGGAAGGAAAGTTGACAACTTTGCTTTAATATATATACATATATATAGATATATACTCCCTCCGTCCCACCCGTTTAGGATTTTTAAGTTGGGCACGGGAATTAAGGAAAAAGTGTTAGTAGAGTAGGTGTTGTGAGTATGAAAAGTGAAGTGGGAGCGAGGTAGAGAATAATGAGTGGAAAGTTGTTGTGAGTGTGAATGTGAGTCCCATTAAATAAAACACTTTCATTTTTTGGTTGTCCTAATTCGAATGGGACACCCAAAATGAAAATTTGTCCTAAATCGAGTGGGACGGAGGGAGTAGATATTCTATAATAAATGTTTTAAAAAAATTGAGTTTGTTTTTGATAAAAGGCAAATTTAATATTATTTTAAGCTTTTATTTTGGAACGGTGATAATATTTTTTTTTATTGCATTAATTCATTTCGGATAAAAGTTTTGCTTTTATCATTATTGCTTTAGCTTCTCTGATTTCTGTTTTTCTAAATATACTGTCAAATAAGACTCTTCTTTTTTTAACAAAATTGGACCACTAGATTGTTGTATAATCAGCAACTTAAAACAATGTTCGGGCTTCTAACCACGTATTGATGATATTCTGTATTGGGAGAATTGAAAAGCCTTGTTGTTTTAGGCAGTTTGGATCCAGTTTTTTGTAAGTAAAGAGGCTCATATGTATTATGAGAAGTATGCAAAACAACAAGGCTTTTCAATTCAAAAAGCTAGATTCGGTAGGAAGAAGACATATGAAACCAGGAGAAGAGATTTCGTATGTCATTGTGCTGGACAACCACTTTTGAAGATTTTTTATCTATCAAAAAAACCAAAGGAACGGAGGATCAACGAGATGTTAACGCAAAGCTCATGTGCGGATAACACTGTAAAGAGTTTTTATTATTTTTCTCAAAGAATGGCACGTCACAAAATACATAGGAGAGCATAATCATGGATTACTCTCTCATGAAAAGAGGTATGTTTCCTTCCATCTTATAGTACATGTTGTGGGTGAAATTTCAAGATGTATCCATCTTCATTTCTCTTCAAAGATTGCAGCGCCTTGATCGACAGGTATGTTTTACATTATTAATTATATCCTATTTTACTAATAATTTTTGCAGGTGTTAAATACCAAATAAACACATGCGGATAAATTGAGAGATGACTCCCAACGAGTTGATTGACCACGTCTTCTCCATTTGAAGATAGGAGGCGATTTTTTAGGGGAGTTTGTTATTTTATTTTGATTAGGTTTTTGTATTTCTATTAGTATATATATGAAGCCTTGGAGGTACACAAACACACTCACGGCTCTCTCTGTAAACCTCCATTGCTACGAACTCAAGAAATTTAATACAAACGTTTGGGAAGGAAGGTGCTCTTAATCACCTCCCGAGGTTTTGTGCCGGCGAGATTATTGTCTCAAGGGCTTTCCTCGTTACATCCTTGTGCCATTTTTCAATTCTTTAGATTAAACTCCATTCGTCCCTCCTTTATTTTTTGATTCCACCAATCGGGATCATACTTCATTGTTTTTCTACCAAAACAGTTTGGCGCCCACCGAGGGGCCCTTGGTTTTAAAAATCTATCGAATTGTCACTTCGAAATGGCTACTCAACCTATGACCTCCGGCATTGGAAAGTCAGTTAGTCCTACTACCGGCGTTAACAGGGCAAAAGTACATCTTTGATAGCTGAAGCCATGGTGAAGATGCAGAAGGAGCAACAGGCCTTATCTGAGAGGTTGGATTCAGTATCTCCCATACGTCCCCGGGTCCTAGATTTTGGTGCTGGCTCATCGATATTCAATGAATTCATTCCAATGAGTTCAACAGTGAATGCGCAAACTACATCTTCAATGGGACATACATCTTCTATGATGTCAACATCTGTCGCTCCTACTATCTTCGATCTCACAGGAGAGGGAAACACCTATTCATCCCCTATGCCTAATGTGTCTGATGCATCTCAAGGTGGACCCATCTTCACTAGCAGCACGATTGTCACATCTTCAGCTCACACTACCCAACTGTTTGGTAACTTTAATTATGCAAATTCTTTTGATCATATTGCTCGTACCACTAATCATTTTGCAGGTAACTACATAGCAAGTCAACTCCAAGAGTTAAGAGATTTGGTGATGAATGTACCTGGTGTCACTCCACCCATCCAACAGGTTTCTCCAACATGTTACAATCAATCACGCTTCATTCCAGCCATAGCACAAATCGACATCCCCAAAGGCTTTAACATTCCTAGTATGAAGTTGTATGATGGAAGCAGCGATCCTGAAGAGCATTTCGCTCACTATCAGGAGAAGATGGAGATCGTCAGAGTACCTTTGCAGTACAGGGAAGCTTGCTTATGCAAAGGATTTGGCTCAACATTGGTCGGACCTGGATTGAAGTGGTTGATTCGTCAACCACCAGGATCTATTGGTTCATTCGCTCAGCTTGTCAACATGTTCAACAATCAATTCTCCTGTAGCAGACAATTTGAGAAGCTTACTAGTGATCTCTACCGCATTGTTCAACAACCTAATGAGGCTTTGAAGGACTACGTCAACCGCTTCAACAAGGAAGTCTTGGAGATACCCAGTCTTGACATGGCCACGGCGACAGAAGCATTTAGAATGGGTCTAAAGAAGGATTCTCCATTTTATGAAGAGTTGGTGATGAACCCTTGCAAAAAGATGGAAGATGTACGCAACAGGGCATTAAGATTCATCAGGCTTGAGGAAGATAAGGTGCAGCAATCAAAGACCTCCGGGAGATCTTCAGCGTACGATAATCCTGACAGGAAGATTGAGACATCTCACCAGAGGAATCACAGATCAAGACCATATCACAGAAATGATCCTGATAAGATCAATTCTGTTGAAGATGAAGACCAAGATGATACTCAATGCCCAAAGATTTCTGATTATTGTTTTTCTGTTGATGTTGCAGGAGTCTTGTGTGCAATGAACAATCTTGGAGACAAAGCAAGGTGGCCTAGGAGGAATGACAAACCTACAGGGTGGAAGGATAAATCTAAGTGGTGTGCCTACCACGAAGATTTCAGACATCTTACTGAAGATTGTATCGCCTTAAGGAAAGAATTGAGCTACTTGCTTTCCAAGGGGTATCTTAAAGAACTTCTCAGCCACAGAAAGAACAAAGCGGAAAACAAGGAAGCAGTCCCTGAGAGACCATCTTCTCCTCCACCGGTAACTAAGGTAATTAATATGATTAGTGGTGGTTCTGATATTTGTGGTACTTCTTATTCTGCAGCTAAAAGACATGCCAAGGATTCCAAAGATGAGAAGCCAAGAAATCAGAAGAAGATCTCTATTTCAAACTCTCAAGATGCCGTCACCTTTGAAGAAGAAGATCGTGCAAATGTCCTAGACCCTCATCATGATGCTCTGGTGATTGCATTACAAATTGCAAACTGCAAGGTGAGGAGAATTTTGGTGGATGGGGGCAGTTCTGTAAATCTTATCACGGTGGAGGTACTGAAAGAAATGAACATCCCAATGGAGAACGTAACCAAGAGGACTTTGGTTCTTATGGGATTCAGCGGAGAAACCAAAGATACTGTGGGAGAGATTATGCTTCCAGTATATGTGGAAGGTGTTAACTCCATGGAGCGGTTTTGTGTAATAGACTGCGCCACAAGCTATAATGTTATAATGGGAAGGCCTTGGATCCATACTATGAAGGCTGTACCATCAACTTATCATCAGTATCTGAAGATGCCTACACCTTGGGGAGTTGTTACAATCTTTAATGATCAACAGATGGCCAAAAATTGTTACATGACTTCAATGAAGGTGTCGACATCTCCGAGACAAGCATAGCAATTACAGAAGACTTACTAGACCCCTCAAATCCAGACTTGAAGGTGCTGATAGGCCAAGATGTACCAGCTCAATTTAAAGAAGAATTAATGTCTCTTTTGAGAGAAAGAGTCAAGAGTTTTGCCTGGAAGCATGAAGATATAACAGGAATAAGCAAAGACGTTATAACCCATAAGCTCAATATTGACCCATCTTTTAAACCAGTTCACCAGAAAAGAAGGAAATTTGCTCAAGAGAGGAACCAGATCATCAAGGATGAAGTTGACAAGTTGTTGAAAGCAAAAATGATCAGAGAAGCAGAATATCCAAAGTGGTTGGCTAACGTAGTTGTGGTGGAGAAGAGAGGGGGCAAATGGAGAGTTTGTGTCGACTTCACGGACCTAAATAAAGCCTGTCCCAAAGATCTTTTCCCTTTGCCACACATTGACACCTTGGTTGATGCAACATCGGGACACGAGATCTTGACGTTCATGGATGCATCTTCAGGCTTTCAGCAGATTCAGATGGAAGTGTCTGACCAAGAAAACACCGCTTTTATTACACCCTCAGGTATATATTGTTATATTGCTATGCCTTTTGGACTAATAAATGCAGGTGCAACATATCAGAAGATGGTCAACATGATGTTCAAGGATCAAATTGGCAATACCATGGAAGTATACATCGACGACATGGTAGTAAAGTCAAAGAAGGCAGAAAATCACGTCCGAGATCTTACAGAAGCATTCAACATCTTAGATGCTTTCAACATGAAGCTGAATCCAACTAAGTGCAATTTTGGAATGAGGTCTGGAAAGTTTTTGGTCTATATGGTGACACAAAGAGGTATAGAGGCGAGCCCGGAGCAAATCAGAGCTATCGTCAACTTGGCATTACCTCGATCTGTTAAAGAAGTGCAAAGATTAACTGGAAAGGTGGCAGCACTTAACAGATTTATCTCTAAATCTTCCGAAAGATGCAAGCCCTTCTATGACATCTTAAAGAAGAATAGTAAGTTTGAATGGACTCAACAGCATGAGAAAGCCTTCCAAGATTTGAAACAATACCTGTCAACACCTCCGCTATTGGTCAAACCTGAAGAAGGCGAGCCACTATATGCATATCTTGCCGTGTCAGAAATAGCAGTAAGTGCAGTCTTGGTTGGAGAGCAGGATGGTACCCAACATCCCATTTATAATGTAAGTAAGACTCTTCTTGATGCGGAAACCAGGTACTCCCATCTTGAGAAGTTAGTACTAGCTTTAATTACTGCTTCAATCAAGTTAAGACATTACTTTGAAACTCATGTTATATATATTCGTACTAACTATTCCCTCAAGAATGTTATGAGAAAACCAGAAATGTCAGGTAGAATGGCAAAGTGGTCGGTTCAATTAAGCACTTATGATATCAAGTATGAACCAAGAACGGCGATAAAATCACAAGCTCTTGCAGATTTTGTGGCAGATTTCAGTCCAAGTATGCAACCAGAAGTAGATATAGAAGTCCAGTAGCTTCAAGATGGTGACACCATGGCTGAATGGACATTGTACACTGATGGGGCATCAAATATGAGGGGAACAGGTCTTGGAATTGTACTAAAATCGCCACAAGGGGACATTATACCACAGGCTATTAGTTGTGATTTCAAAGCTACCAATAATGAGGCAGAGTACGAAGCCCTCATAGTGGGATTAACTGTGGCACTAGATCTCAACATCAAAGTCATCCAGGTATATTGTGATTCATTGTTATTAGTCAATCATTTTAACGGATCTTATGCAGCTAAAAACGCAAAGATGACGTCATACTTGGAAATGGTGATGACCTTGGCTAGCAAATTCCAAAGGTTCAAGATAGAACAGATTCCCAGGGAAGAAAACTCACAAGCAGATGCTCTAGCCAACCTTGGCTCCGCCTTCAAAAGTCTGACTCAAACTAACATACCTATTGTTCATGTCAACATTCCAGCCATAGAAAGGATGGAGTTATCCTGTGTAGATGAAGACATCCAGGAAGCACAAGCTAAACCATCTTGGATCTCACCAATAATCGAATATCTTCAAGATGGTACTATCCCGCCACAGGAAAAGAATGCAAGAGCATTCAGGGTAAGAAATGCAAGATACTTGTTAATAGATAATGTCTTGTTCAGAAAATCTTTTGCAGGACCATACTTAAGGTGTTTAGAACATGAGCAAGCTGTGGCAATCTTGAAAGAACTTTATGAAGGTCTATGTGGAAATCATTCTGGGGGCAGGAGTTTGAACACCAAGGCTCTTAGGATGGGGTATTACTGGACAACCATGCGTCAAGATGCAGCAGAGTACTCTAAGAAGTGTGATTCTTGCCAAAGACATGGTGACATCTTGTACCAGCCTGCAGAGATGATGCATCCTATACTATCCCCTTGGCCCTTCATGACTTGAGGAATGGACATTGTTGGGAAATTACCTAAAGCTCCTGGAGGGAAGGTGTTTTTGTTAGCAATGACGGATTACTTTTCCAAGTGGATCGAAGCTGAGGCCTATGTTCAAGTTCGTGATAAGGAAGTTATATCTTTCATTAAGAAAAATATCTTCAGCAGGTTCGGCATCCCTTCGGAAATAATATGTGACAACGGTTCTCAATTCATAAGCAAAAAGACTCAAGATTTTCTCACAAGATGGGGAGTTAAGATGGTCACATCTTCCCCAGTGCATCCTCAAGCAAATGGGCAGGCTGAATCTAGCAACAAGATCATTATTTCCAACCTAAAAAAGAGATTGGATCAAAAGAAGGGAAGATGGGTTGAAGAATTGCCTTTCGCCTTATGGGCTGATAGAACAACACCCAAGAGTGCAACGGGCCAGACTCCTTACTCTCTAGTTTTTGGATCAGAATCGGTCATTCCTGCTGAAGTCGTCGTCCCCTCGGCAAGATACGGGTTGTTGACTCCTGAGCAAAATAGCATCATCTTGGCTCAAGATCTTGATACCCTTGATGAATTAAGAGACATGGCAAAAATCAGGATGGCAGCATACCAGCAAAGGATTGCACGATCTTACAATAAAAATGTCAGAGTAAGAAAGTTCCAAGTTGGTGACTTGGTACTGAGAAAGGTTGTTCAGAATACAAGAGAGCTCAATGCTGGCAAGTTGGCACCGAAATGGGAAGGACCTTACTTAATAGATGCAGATGCAGGAAAGGGGGCATATTGGTTATCAACCTTGGAAGGCGCAAGGATCCCCAGATCATGGAATGCTGTACATCTTAAAGCATACTTCATGTAAGTCTTGAATTCTTAAATTCAAGAAGAACAGGTACGCCTTTAATTTTTTGTCATTTCAATAAATTGTTCTTCATTCGATTAAAATTCATCAAAACCATTACTGACTTAAGCATCGGAGGGGTGTTAGCTAAGCTAACACCCAATCCTAACATGTTTCTGTCTTGCAAGGAAACTTAGGATAAACAATCCAAAACGCTTAAGACTTACTTTTGGATGAGGATGTCAACATCTTTAAGACATCTTGAAGAATACAGGTATTATTCTATCTTAATTCATTTATGCTTTTCTATCCATTTCAATAATAGTTACTTGTTCTTAGTAATGGAAATGATATCAGATAAGATGTCATATTATTCATATCTTTTCATTTTGGCAAGAAAATAACACTTGTTATAGGGAGTTTTGAGAAGACGACGACTTGAGATTGGCCATCTCATCTTAAGTTCAAAGGTGCTTAGTCCCTTCAAAGGTTTAAAGAAATAACTTTCTTTCGTTTTAAATCAAGGTTGATACACCTTCGCCTAGAGCGCAAGATTTCAATAAACGTTAAGGTGAGGAATGGGCACGTATGTTTATATATACGCACCCCCCATTTCCACTTAATTAACGTTGAACACAAGATATTTTTCAATTGGTTATGGCATATTCATGTCATCTAAAGGCAAAAGGTTTTTTTGATATTATCATATCAAACAAAGTACTTTAAAGGTTGCAACACCTTATACACAAGATTATCACAACTTGATTTCTAGAGTGTCGACATTCTTGCTTGTTAATTTTCAAAGTACTACCATATTTAGTCAAAGATCGAAACCTACCAAAATATTAAACTTGCATCATATTGGACCAACCCAACATCTGAAAACCTAAAACTACTTGTCCTTGACCCTTATGGGCCATTACATCAGAAAGACCATAAAAAGTTCAGAAAAACCAAAAATTGTCTTACAAACTTTTCGGGACGCAGCCCATCAAAACCATTGTTCAAGACCAACCATTGTTTAAAATAAAACCAACTTACCCTTGGTCACCCGCCTTTTCCTGATCTTCTTCTTTGCCTTGATCTTCAACCTCCGGAACTGCAACACTGGAAGAAACCTCACCAACTTCAGCTGCCTCACCATTTAACCTCTTCAGGATGGTCCTTTCTTTTTCCAAGTCCCCGCGTTCTTGAAATTCTTGGATCATTCTAATCTTGATCTCCACCATCCTTTTGGCCGCAGACTTGGTAAGAGCAGTCTTTATCTCCTCAATTTCAAGAGCATTCGCATCTTGAATAGATGCAATCCCTTGCTTCAAATCTGCAATCTCCCCAGTAAGATCAGCCAACTTTTTCTCAAAAGTTTCTCTTTCTTTCTCCCAACTTGTTCTCTCTTCCATGGCCTCTTTTTTCATACGAGTTATTTCACTCTTAAACTTCTTATTGGCATCTCCCAAAGCTTCTACTTGAGTTTCAACACTCCCAAAGGCCTACAAAAGTGCAAAAAATTGATTAATTGATACTGATGAAAATTTATGATTTGAGGCACAGGTATGCTATTACTCACACTTGAAGCTAGAGCCAAGAACTTCTTCTTGACTCCATCTACAGATAGGTTTCCAAAAGCTTCAATCTCTACAAAATCCTTCACTTCGTCAATCGTTTTCCTCTTCTTCAATCTTGAGCTCACAGTGGCCACGTCCTGGGTTTCTTTCTTTGGCACAACGGGGGGTTTATTCACTGGTTGGGCAGAAAAGTCTCCGAGTAGGTTCTCCATGTCATCAAATGAAATTTCCATAGATGGCTTTGAAACTTCAAAAACAAAGGAGAAATTTATCAATATATGCGAGAAAGAAATTTAATTGAGATTTTCATTTATACCTGTAGACATGTTATCCTCCTCTGTGGGATCAATGACTTCTTTGATCTTGAAACTCCTCTTCTCCTCTGAAAGATGGAAGAACGAGACAACCTTAGACTCTGAATCAGCTTTTGGAGGGAACAATTCTTCCCACTTGATATCTGCAAAGAAGAAGAAGAACGTGTGAGTTCAAAGGTGCAACAAACTTAAGCTAAGAAAAATTCAAGAATCTTACCTTCCATGTTCCACCCTTTGACCAAATTCTCACCACCTTCCAATGAAGCTCTCTCAACAAAGAAAAATTTTCCTCTCCACCCTCTATCACTTACAGATGATTTGGGGACCATCAAGCTTTTTTGTGACCTTTTTTTAAAAACAAACCTTTTTGACCCAAAAGATTGTAGGTCATAGCAAATAGCCATCTCACTCAAGCTTATATTTAAGCCATACTCCTGATTCACTCTCAAGATAACATCAAAAACTCTCCAAGTCATGGGCATCATTTGAACATACGCCAACTTCGTTTTTTCAAAAAACTCGAAAACCAAAGGGGGAAAGGGGAAATTAAACCCTAGAGTAAAGGGATACTCATAAAAACAAATCCAAGCCTCAGAAACGGAATCGGCTTTCAGAGATACATCGAAAGGTCGGAAAACAGTTTGATTTGGAAAACATTTACGAGTTTGCAGAGAAGAAATCAAGGCATTGTTGAAAACACAGATCTCATCATCAGGTTTGGCAAGTAAACCTTCTGAGACGAAGAAATTGGAATCACCAGGAATAATTTTTGAAGTATTAGTTTTGCAAGATTGATAAACCTTCTTCATTTTCTTCGGATGAAAAGATTTTACAGAAAAGAAAAAAGAAATTATAAAGAGAAGAAAAGGGAATACCTTAGGAAGCACCGCCTGGAATGATGAAGAGAGTGAAAATCTAATGGGTTTTTATGAACCTAGGGCTCTAGACTCCTCTTCTCCCAAGGTACAATTAAGATCATGCATTAAGCAAAAACGCCGGTTAATTAGCCGTCCCATCACAGCACGTATCTCCAAAAAACTTATCTTCTCCGTGTTTTACTGCTAAGACAAGTTTGGGGGCAATTGTTGTGGGTGAAATTTCAAGATGTATCCACCTTCATTTCTCTTCAAAGATTGCAGCGCCTTGATCGACAGGTATGTTTTACATTATTAATTATATCCTATTTTACTAATAATTTTTGCAGGTGTTAAATACCAAATAAACACATGCGGATAAATTGAGAGATGACTCCCAACGAGTTGATTGACCACGTCTTCTCCATTTGAAGATAGGAGGCGATTTTTTAGGGGAGTTTGTTATTTTATTTTGTTTAGGTTTTTGTATTTCTATTAGTATGTATATGAAGCCTTGGAGGTACACAAACACACACTCACGACTCTCTCTGTAAACCTCCATTGCTACGAACTCAAGAAATTTAAAACAAACGTTTGGGAAGGAAGGTGCTCTTAATCACCTCCCGAGGTTTTGTGCCGGTGAGATTATTGTCTGAAGGGCTTTCCTCGTTACATCCTTGTGCCATTTTTCAATTCTTTAGATTAAACTCCATTCGTCCCTCCTTTATTTTTTGATTCCAATCGGGATCATACTTCATTGTTTTTCTACCAAAACAGTACAATAACTAAAGAAGATGATGAACAAATATTGTTATTGAGAGATGGAGGCTTGAATGTGAAATAAATTATGCGTGTTACGAAGCTGTAAAAAAATGTGAAATATGAACATCTTCCTTTCTTAGCTATAAAGGACAAAAAAAATTGTGTAGTAAGCAAGAAGGATGGTAGAAGATACATTAGCTTATGATGCAATACGAGTATATGATTATATCAAATATTATAATCATATTGGTATTTTATTATTAATTGGGATTAATTAGTATTTTTATTTGTTATTTTCGTCATTATTTTTGATAGGTCATTTAAAGTAGGTTTTTAGAGTAGGATTAGGAGTTATTTTGCTATTTTTGAGTCCTATTATGTTACCATATAGGTTAGGGTTATTCCTAGAAGGTTTAGGATTTTTTTCAAGTTTTATGGGCACTATAAAATAGGCCTCAAGTTGTATTCCGAAAATAAGCTAATATTGCAAAAGCAATTGAATTATTCTTGAATAAAAGCTTATTTTCGGAATACAACTTGAGGCCTATTTTATAGTGTCCATAAAACTTGAAAAACAATCCTAAACGAATAACCCTAACCTATATGGTAACATAATAGGACTCAAAAATAGCAAAATAACTCCTAATCCTACTCTAAAAACCTACTTTAAATGACCTATCAAAAATAATGACGAAAATAACAAATAAAAATACTAATTAATCCCAATTAATAATAAAATACCAATATGATTATAATATTTGATATAATCATATACTCATATTGCATCATTCACCACCGCTTCAAAAGAACTCGTCCTCGAGTTCGTTCTTGAATCTTGAAATCGTCCACTCCACTTGAATAGATATTTTGAATAAACTCGTTCTTTTCTGATCGTCAAGAAATTTTCCACTCCCGCACAAGGTAGGAAATAGGACAAACTTGCAACACCATCGACGTCAAAATTTTCTGTCACAACTCCCCTTTGTTCAGCCAAAAATTGGACTTGCAGTGACCAAAACATTCCAGGGTCGGGCGGGTCAAGAACCAGGTGCGGGCGGACCGACCCATCTGGTCCGGGCGGGTGTGTAGCAGGGAGCGGTCGGATTTCCACAACAATCCGGGCGGATCCTTCTTAGGGTCCGGGGGGTCCGGGCGGATCTGCTCTATTACGGGGGAGTACAGGTCTGTTTCCGGGTGAAACAGTGTTGGGCTATGGGACTTCATTGTGCTTCCTGCCTCTTGGTCATCCAAACACCGAACCTCACAATCTGCCGTCACCACCACTTCAAAAAGTTCCTCCTCAGAATGTACTTCCAAGGATTCGGTCACACATACATGTTCCACCACCACTTCAAAAAGTGGTTCATCGGATTTTGTTTTTGGAGCAATCTCTCCAAGGATTCGGTCACACATACATGTTCCACCACCACTTCAAAAAGTGGTTCATCGGATTTTGTTTTTGGAGCAATCTCTCCACCCACGGGAAAAAAATTATCACTAACCTTTTCTCCTTTGAAATCTTCAATTATAATTTGTTGTGCTTCCAAGTCACGAACCTTCTTAGTCCACCAAATTTCTTGAGCAACCCATTGTTCGAAAAATATAGAGTCATAGATTTGCATGTGTCGAACATACTCAACCATGAATCTAGCATGATCTAAACTATTGTTGTTGGTGAAAGAATCTATAATATTTCGTGCCTCGTATTTTCCTTCATGAACTGATGGAATATCCGCCTGAATATGAGGTTGTTGTGCCACCGGAGGAGCTCCCATGTCCTCTCCACCATCATTAGCTCGAAATCCCCTTCTAACCGGTTCTTCATGACGGAGGTTATCCCCACGAGGACCATGTTGATTATTAGGGTTGCCACCACCGCCACCAACTCGCAATCCCGCCAAGGCCGCTAATAATTGGGTATGTTGTTCGCGTTGGAGAGCTAAAGCCGCTTCCCTAGCTTCTCTAGCTTCCTATGCTTGACGCTCCAAACGTTCCCTAGATTCGCGATCTTGAGTTGCTATGCGCTCTAGGATAGTTGCAAGAGTGGAATGAATGGCTCCGTCGTCTCCACCGGAATTGGTCATCGTTCAAGGATCGTTCCCTTTTCTGATACCAACTGATGTAAACGTAGCGGAATAGTAAACAAGAATTGATCTACGAACAATTCTTCTGCAAGGATTAAGGAATCCCAAACAAGAAATCAATAAGAAATCTTGAAACAAACCAAAAGGTTTAACTAATATTGCAAAAGCAATTGAATTATTCTTGAATAAAAGCTTATTTTCGGAATACAACTTGAGGCCTATTTTATAGTGCCCATAAAACTTGAAAAACAATCCTAAACCTTCTAGGAATAACCCTAACCTATATGGTACATAATAGGACTCAAAAATAGCAAAATAACTCCTAATCCTACTCTAAAAACCTACTTTAAATGACCTATCAAAAATAATGACGAAAATAACAAATAAAAATACTAATTAATCCCAATTAATAATAAAATACCAATATGATTATAATATTTGATATAACCATATACTCGTATTGCATCAGCTTAGCGGAAGCTAGGCATGGCACATAAGAGATGGTAGGCAAAAGGTATAGAATTTAAGAAAACCCAACTTAAGTTTTCTTTTGTATTCATCCACTATTTATATAGCTTTAGTAGAAGAGAACTCGAAAGATACTACTATCTAATTAGGAAATATTCGCACCGTCCCACCAGCAGAAGTGACACAAGTGGTCAAATTGACTAAACTTTGACCAACAATCTAAATATAATATAATGATCATATTGAAAATTTAAAGAGTGTTATTGTATCACAATTTATAATATTTTCAATGACAATTTTTAAATTTTCATTAGGATTATAATATTACTTATAGATTGTTGGTCAAAATTTAGTCAGTTTGACCACTAGTGCCATCTCTGCTGGGGCGGAGGGAGTATGCATATAAAAAATAGGCCAATCGACATTTTTACCCTTCGTACTTTGCTTAAGCTTCGGTTTTAACCTCTCTTGTATTTTTTAGCAGTTTTAACCCTTGTACTTTAGATACGCACTCATTATCCCCCAAAACCACAAAGTATGAGGGTTAAAAATGCTAAAAAAGTGGCTTAAATTTCATCACTTTTTGAGAAAATGAGTGCGTATACAAAGTACAAAGGTTAAAACTGCTAAAAAAAATACAAGAGAGATTAAAACCGAAGCTTAACTAAAGTACGAGGGTGGATAGACATACTCAACCGTTTTTTTCTCTCTCAAACTTTCCATCTTCGTTTTCTTCAAACTTCTTCAAATTCAAACTTGTCTTTCTATCCGTCTTATCTTTCGGATCGGGGAAATCTTTAATCTACTCATTTTGTTCGTTCTGTATTGAGTCGTCTAATCCGATTTGACATTTATTAATTGTTATTTTGCAATTAATAAATGTGAAATCAGGTTTTTAATTTTCGTTTTTAAATCTAGTTTTTAATTATGTTTATCGTTGTTGTATTTGTGTTGTTGTTTTTCTCTCCATACTCATATGTTAGAGCCTGTGATTTCCCTCCGTTGGTGAGGGCCTGTGTTTCCCCTCCGTTGGTGAGGGCGTGTGATTCCCCTCCGTTGGTGAGGGCTTTGTGTATTGTTTTTGTTGTTTCTATGATCACGGGAAGGTTTGAATCTGACTTAAAGAAGCAAAAGAGGGATAAGGACGCAACACTTCATCAAGATGTTTTTGAAGTCCAGCGTTTCCGATGGCAGATTCTTTCGAAATCAGGTTTTGTTAAGATCGTTTGTTGTAAAGATGTGCTTAGTAGGAATATTCATTTTTCTTTGCAATTGACTAGTCAAAATGCCAGTATGTTGGCAAATGTAATATCTAGGGCAACATTTGTAATTGCGAGCCCCACCGTTTGGGTCGAACTTCCGACTTGTGTGGATAGTCGACTTCTGAACGTTTGTTATTATCATTAATTATATGTTTTCTTTTGGTTTCAAAAAAAAAAAAAAAAAAAACTAAAGTACAAGGGTTAAAAATGTCGATAGGCCTAAAAAATATACTACTTACGTCCCGGAATAAATGTCGTCGTTTTTCAGACGTTTGTACGAAAGTACTTTGAGTAATAATTTTAAGTTAATGCAATCATTCGAATGACAATTTTAAAATTGTTACTGATAATATTTAGATTGGTGTATCAATAAAAAGTTTAACAACTTTATTAGGAAAATTAAATCAACCTTAATTTCTTGATCACAGTTCATTCGTAATAATGTCAAAAAAATGGCGAAATTTTAATCCCGGACAGAGAGAGTATTATTTAATTTAACATTTAACAATATTCATCTACCTAAATTAAGGATACAATATTATCACAATATTCTCAAGTATCCTTGGCCAATGTATGTACCGCTTACAAAATTTTAATGACGTCGTTGTTTTTGACAGACCTACAAGATCAATTCTTATAACAAGTTATTCGGTGTTTTTGTTTTGTTTTTTTTTTTGTTTTTTTTTTTTTGACAATGTCCACGCCATAAGGAGGCGAGGAGAGGGATCGAACCCTAGCGCTCACCGAGGGTGAGGCTTGGCTTTACCACTGGACCACTCCTTTGGGGACTATTCGGTGTTTTTGTTGGAATTGATTATCATGGGAGAATTAATTTATTTTATTTGGGTCCTCTCCTTCAAAATGAAACTACAAGCGCATTTTTTCGGTTGATGAAGGTAAGCCTCGTACAATTCACTTTATATGTTTAGCACATTAACAAATCTTTATCTAATTACTTTGACTAATTTTTTTTCTATTTGTCAGACATTTATGTGCTTAAGATTTATGGGCTTAATGTAAAAACCAACAAAGTCAATATTGACCAATCAAGATCCTTAGATGACAAGAATCATTTCACAAGAAATGTCATCAACAAAACATGCATTCTGCATATGGCACACAACGCTAAAATTTAGTAGCTAGTTACATGAATTCTACGTAACAAATATTATAAATGGTGTGTATTGGGTGCCTACATATCTTCATGGGCAATATTTTGGTGGGATGTCAACAAAGGGTAGATCTGAGATTATAAATGCTTTTGTTAAACGATTTACAATTCCCCACCTACAATTGAGCCAATTCATGAATCAAGTAATATTTTTAGATTATGTATATATATAGTTTTTATGATTGACGTATACAATATATATATATATATATATATATATATATATACATACATACATTATTTATATTGAGGGATTTAATATTTCATAGGTTTTTTTTTAAGAGGATCGATAGTGGTTCCCCACTTACCCCCTTATATGATGTCCTAGGAGGCATGGGAAGGGATCGAACCCGAGACCTCACACATTGTGAAGTTTGGCTCTACCACTGAGCCACTCCTTATGGACTTTAATATTTCATAGGTTAAACTTGCAATCGAAGATATCAAAACAAGAGCATCATTTACATGTTAAAATGTTGGTTACATACCGTAGATCTTTAGTGCGTACTTTATCTCCGGTGGAAAGGAATCACATAATATCTTTACCCCATATGCTTAAAAAAAAAATAGTACCTGAACTATTAGGGTATTTTTGGATTTGGTATCTAAACTACTTTTTTTTTTAATCCGTCATACCTGAACTCATTTTTTTTTTTTTTTTGCATCCGTCATACCTACCACTAACGTCATCCATTTTTCTCAGTTAAGTGAGCATGCGATGTGCTTGTGACCTAATTTTAAAGGGAAAATAGAAAATCATTGCAAATTAAAATAAGAAAAATATTAAAGGTTCTAGGTGTACAATTACAAAGTATAAAGTGAAGTTAATTAATTTATGAAGGGCTATAATCCAAAATATTAATTTACAAATTTCTCCCTCATCCAATCTATCGTCTTCTTCTTCCCCGATAAACCCCCCACCCCCATTTATTCTGACAATGTCTCAATCCAGACCCAGCTCCATCATCGGAATACAGCTCAAATCGGCTAGGTCAGATCTGAATAGGTTGCATCTGTGTCTTCACAACCCACAACCAAACCCTAAATAATTAGCCTTCTTTTTTGCAATTTGGCTATAAGGTCGAATGAAATCCAGATCTTGAATGGACAAGGCAAAGACAGGGAGAGAGGGAGAGAGTAGGTGTTGCAGTCGGCCAGAGATGAGGGAGGAGTGGCGACAGGCGATGTGTATGACCGAAGGGAAGACAAGAGCAGGGCCTGGAGTAGATGATCGGCGGTGGAAACTGAAGGAGATCGCCTGTAGTGTGGAGAAATCGGCGAGCAATTAAGAGGAAAGAAGTTGGCTAGGAAAAGCAGCTGGTTGAGGGAAGAAAGGATGGAGTGAGGGTGGGGAAGGGATAGGTAGAGTAATCCAACAATGGTGGAAGGGGTTTAGGGGCTCCTATGTGAGAAGAGAAAGGGAGAGACTCAACTTTAGGGTTATATAAGAGAAATGGGGAAAGAAGGTGAGGGTGGGAAAGTCAGGGGTTAATTATGAAAACAAAAATTTGTTTTATAGCCCTTTTAAAACAAATTTATGCTTTCATTTACTTTTATATTTTACACTTAGAACCTTTATATTTGTGTAACTTTAGTTTGTACGTATTGATTTTCGTGATTTACCCTTTAAAATTAGGTCACACGCACATGCCCATTTAACTGGAATAAATGGATGGCGTTACTGGTATTACTGGTATGTATGACAGATGCAACAAACTGTAAGTTCAAGTATGACAGATGCAGAAAAAAAACAGTTTAGCTATTAAATCCAAAATACCCCAATAGTTCATGTACTATTTTTGCAATTTTTCCAAAAAAAATATTGAGATAGCTACTAATTAACAAGCAATCTCTTGTTGAGTATATTGTGTTAAATGATTATTCAATTTTTTTATTTAATTGTTAAATTGGTTATATGTGCAATGAAAAAGTTTAGTGTGTTTGTTTATGTAAATTAATTTATTTTTGGAGTCTTCTTGTTAGTTTGTTTGCTCCCTGAAATTTGAGATGAACTATTTTTCTTTTCGTGTATTGAATTCTTATTTTGAATCTATGAATAAAGCATTTGGTATTTAGTTACTCACTTTTCTATAATAAGTGTTGCACTTTTTTTTGTATGTCCCAAAATAATTATCGCATTCCTATAAAAGGAAAGCATCATGATGCAATTTTTAACATTGTACATGTTAGAGAAAAACAAGAAAATAGTGAAATAGAAAATTTTGAATCACACACAAGAACACAAGAATTTACGTGTTTCACCAACTTGGCTACGTCCACGGGCAGAGGAAGAATATATTACTATCAAAGGAAACGCATATACAAATCTCACTAATCTAATGCACAAATTATTGATCACAATAATTTTTTATTGAGCAAACCCTAGATCTAGAGTTGCATATTTGAAACTACACTCTGGTTAGTTAGTTATTATGCTACGGAGAAGGTTATATCTATAGTCTTATAAATACCAAAATCCTAGGTACGAAGGGTTACATAGGGAGAAATATATCCGCCTACCAAGGCATTTTAGGAGAGGATAAAAAATATCCACTTGCCAAAAAAACATCTTAAAAGTTCACCTTCCGGGTAAGCTCCTACTAAACAGCTTCCACGTCCCAGAGAGGATGAAAGATATCCACCTAGGTCTTAGGAGAGGATGAAAGATATCCACCTACCAAGGCATTTTTAGGAGAGGATGAAAGATATCCACTTATCCAAAGCCACGTCCCAAAGAAGATGAAAGATGTCTGCCTTCCGGGTAAGCTCCCGCTAAACAGCTTCCACGTCCCAAAGAAGATGAAAGATGTCCGCCTTTCGGGTAAGCTCCCGCTAAACAGCTTCCATGTCCTAAAGAAGATGAAAGATGTCCGCCTTCCGGGTGAGATCCCGCTAAACAGCTCCCACGTCCCAAAAAACTTCCTTCTCCCGAACTACGTTTGGCTTGATTCCCCGCAAACGGGATACGTAGGAATCCTATACCCCATGGTGCCCTCATGCTTTATGTGTGAATAAGGGTTACAAACCAAATGATGATCATGGCTTGTTATGTTTATGCCATTTACTTTATGCCATTTACTTTATGTCATTTACATTTATGTCATTTACATTTATGTCTTTACTTTTATGTCTTTACTTTTGGCTTGGTGATCCATTGCACATATGGAGAGAGCCCTTGTACATATATATTGTGTTTGTTCATTTATTGCCATAATGATCATGTTTGGGTGGTAAAGTATCAATCTTTATCATCCAAACTTTGATTTAACCTTAATAATGTCACCTTTGGATGATAAAAACTCAATTTGTATCCATTCAAAGGTTGATTTTGGTTGTCCCAAATGTTTATTTTGGATGAATCATCCATTTGGATGTTAAATTCCCCATCTTTAACCATCCAAATGGTTGTCTTGGCTCAAAGCCATGTTCATCAACTTTTGTCTTTCTTTCCCCAATAATTGCCTTGATCATACCCAAATCACTTGTTTTGGTGTATAATCCAATGATCAAAAGCATAGGGATGTTGTTATGCATGTTTGTGTACAATACAAATAAACTAGAAAAGTCACACTCTGTCCAGTTTCAGCAGAATTCTCTGTTTCTGCCTAGAACTGGACTGTTTCTGATAAATTTGCTAAACCCACCCACCATACCGATGGTTTAGCCGAAGGGAAGTTTTTCTGTTTAAACCCCATTCTGTCAAAATCTTTTCAAATAAACCCTTTTTGTTAACTTTCTAACTGTTTTCTGTTAAAATTCAGTTTCTCCCATTTTAAAACACACACACACACACTTGCACATTTTAGTCAACAAACTTAGGGAGACTCGGTTTTCCGAGGCGGATTGGGTGAACCGTCAAAAGTTCTTCCCAAGACGTAACTTGACCTCCGAACTCATTTTGTGGTGACCCAAAAATCTCAATACCATAAATAATCAAAATATTACCTTTACATGTCCAAACTACAATACAAAGCCTCATCACAAAAATAAACACAAGTCCCACGTCCAGGTCACGAGACAAAGTCCTATTTCCATAAATAAATCCAATAGTACTATACAAAATCTCACTACAAAAATATACAAAAGCTCTGTAGAGCAACTACCCCAAAAGTAGACAACCTGATCGAAGAATCTCAGCCGTATACGATCTCATAACGAACTATCACTTGCTTCCTGGGGGGGTTAAGGAAAAACAAGTTGAAAGGAAAGGGGTGAGAAAGAATTTCAGTAAGTTACTAATGCACTACATGGCATGGCAGTATGCATAACAACATAAAGGATAATAAACAAGTAGCACATAGTCAAGCAACGAAATTAAACACATTACAAAGGATACTGAGCCAAGGTTCTCGTAAGGATATAATCTCTGAAGCTTCAACAAACTGCATCAACATTTGTAGCAGGGGTTCCAGAACCAACAACAACCAAACAATAACAAGGAGTAAGTGACACAAAGTCATACCCCAAAACAAGTAGCTATAATTCTCACCAAAGGGAGCTAGCTCATCCCAACCAATGGCCAACTGGAAGGGGAAAACCAGGGTTACCAGTGGAGACGTTATAATGTACTTGGCTCGTGTTCTATTATAATCACCCTCCACTGCCCGACTCAACCAAGTAAGACCAGCTGGACCCTTTCTAAACTATTTCACAAACGGTACATAATTCCACAAGAGGGAATCATGCCAAACACATCAGAAAGATGATAAAATTTCTCATGAAGAGTTAAACAACATTGTGCAATAATTAATCAAACAAAAGGATTTCAAAGTAGGAAATCCCACAAATATATCACAAGGATAAAACACATCAAATGAACCTAAAAGGTTACAAATCTCAACTTGATCACAAACGGGCCATTCCAAAACTTCCGTGCCCTAAAACACCTATCGGAGTGCCATAAGGTAAAACCCGAAGCCTAGTCATGTATTGAACCTAATCCCGTCAAACAGAGCCATTTTATATTTCTAGATAATTATACATCCAGCAAGACCATTGCATAGTATTCGAAAAGTGCTTTCCAACGATAGTTTACACGTCCAAAACGGAGTCCGGGTGAAGAAGTTATGGCCTCCGGAAGATTGAGCGTAAAACGGACAATCTGGGAAAAGAGGGGGTGCGCACGCCTCCCTTAAAAAGGGTGCGCGCGCCTCCTTTGATCAGAATGTTGAGTTTTGGAAGCACAAGAGGGAGCGTACGCCTCCTTAAAAAGGGTGCGCGCGCCTCCTTGCCCGAATGAGCCAAATCTTGCAATTTTTCTGGGTTTTTGAACAAAGGTACCTACATATTAAGCCTAGGGTACAACTAGACCAAACATACTACAAACCCAGCAGTAGCAAATGAATTCAACAACCTAAAGATCAACTCTTCAACACATTCATTAACTCAACAACACAATACTACCAAGTAGTTACCAAAACATCACAACAACATCATAATCAACATGCAGCAACAAAGATTATCACCAAGAACTTACATGAACAATCCTAGAGGGAAAAAAAAGGGTAGTAACTTACCTCTTTCAAGCTAGATGTTGAAGAAGATAAATCTTTGCTTGGCTACACTTGATTGATCTACTCTTCACAAGGAACAACTAGATGCAATTATTTCTTGGATTGGATGATGATTTGAAGGGAATGGTGGAGGAACTTCTTCTTCCTCTTCCAAATTGAAGGTTGATGAAATAAAGAATGAATTGGGTAGATAAGATCTCCACAACACAAGGAACATTTTGATGAAGTCAATTTGAGAAATTGTGAAGAATTGAGTTGTGAATTTGAAGGTCAAAGGTGGAGTCTCTCTCTCTCTCTCTCTCTCTCTCTCTCTCTCTCAAGCTCACCAAGAAGAACAACAAAAAGAGGAAAGTGAAGTTAGGCAAGAAAATGAGCTGGGATTTTCCATTATCCCCAACTAAATTCACCCAAGTCCCTCAAAAAAAAAAACCTAAGAACATCTAAACCCTTGCACTCTAATTTACACTAAAGCTTTCCTTAAGTTCTAGCTCATTCAAAGAACATTCTAATGATGCTAGACACATTTTAAATGAACTAACTAGCACATATGTATCAAATAAATAATGAGATGCAAGAAAATATAATGCACACAATTACAAATTTATGACTAAAATAGGGCCCGGATTTGGGGTCGTTACAGTTACTCCCCCTTAAAGAAAATTCGTCCCGAATTTTAGGTGATCTTACCCGAAAGACCAAATAACCAAGGATGTTTCCGCTCCATCTCCTCCCGAAGTTTCCAAGTTGATTCCTCCACACTACTCGAACAAGTGGGATATTCTATTTCTCTCTTTTGAACTTTGGTGCCAATCACCCTATACAACCAAAAATCCTAATTCTTTCCGTTAAACCATTTTGAGACATACTAGGATGATTCCTTTCAAACATAAAATCCCTCACACATACTCAAGATCTCTATTTTACGAACCCAAGTCCGGATATGTCACCCATTTACACATTCTAAACCACTATAAAGTAATCTTAATTAATATCTACAACATGATAATTTCCATACATGACCTTCTGCAATTACTATCTCAACTACTAACTAAAATCCATACCCAGAATCAAGGAATCCAAATTGTTCCTAAAACCGAATTTTTGAGATATCACAAACTTGTCTCATTCACAACCTTAATTGCACTGTAAAGATATTTCCACTAGTAAGCCGTACACTTAGTCTTGCTTCCCAAAATCTAAAACAATAACATTACTTAAACGTAAACCATGATAAGCTAAATCATCTCCTTAAACTGTGAAAAGCTAAAAAATTCTTCTTCTCAAAAAAATTTCATCGAAGTGACTATCTCAAAGGATTTCAAGTATAGTATCTTTTCTTTAGTTAACACCTTAAACCAATGGTACAGTGTAAGCCCAAAAATTCTAATACAAAATGTCCACTTAAATCCATCCATATTCTAATAATACCATTGCCCTATTCCAACCTTTGAAACCAAAACAATTCCATATACTCTATTAATCCATTAAAGAAACAAAACAATCTAAATTTTACCTTCAAAAGATTTCCTCTAATTTCCAACTTAGGTTAGAAACCCTTGCTTAAATACCCAAAAGAAATTAACAAATTCTAATCTTCTATGGTCAATCCAAACCTAGTCTTTGACATTTATATTTACTATCCCAATAGTACCTTTACCAAATAGTATTACTAACATAATGATCCAAATAGCAAGCATTATATATCAAATGACCCAAAACAAAACATAGTACCCCTTAATTAGCCCAAATATATATATATATATATCCAACTTTATTTACTAATCCTCAACCCAAGTAAGAAACTCCAAAAGAAAAGAATTGTATATAATAGAAGTCAAACGAAATTTAACTAATTAATTCCCTTAAATGTGGACTGATCAGAACTAACTAAAACCCAAGAATGCCCTTAATATCTTTCGGGCTATTACATTTTAACCCTTTAAAATATGCTTAGTCCGCTAAACTTAACGCGTCTACAATCTTAAATGATTATTACTTCCCAATATACTCATATTGCTATAACTCAACTCCATTTATGTACTAAAATGATCACATAATAATAACTAGCACAAAACAAAATCTCTCTGTCCAATAAATTTCATTCTCTAGAATCCAAAGTATGAATTGTTACTCTCTTTCCCAATTTAATAAATTTAATCCTTCAAGATAAAACTTACTTATCAAATAACTAGAGTTCTACGATGCATCTGGTGCTCACTCCATAACAATTACTTAAGGATAAGCCATTTAACCAATTATCAATAACTACTATCGACTTAAACCAATACTTCGAATATAAAATAATTATTCTATCAAAATTTCAAAAAAGACCCTTTTCATTTAATGAGATAACCCATCTTGAGTCAAAACCCTTAGTCATAAACCTATGAACCAATAAATTCTGTCAATGGTACATAAGAGGAATTTCAAATCGGTTAAATGAGGCTCTCTATCCTAAACCAAAGATTTCAATCGCCACAAACCATAGCTTGAACTCAAAACGCCTTAAAACTCAATGCTAGCTTCCAATGTAACATATCCTAAATGCTTAATAATACCCAATCAATTTTTATATTTCTTCATGTCAAACAAAACTGATGCACTCCACGAAGATATCCTAAACGTGATAAATTTCTCATCAAGTAATTTCTCAAGTTGAATTTTTAATTCTCTTAGCTCGACCGATGACGTACGGATATTGATCTAGATACCAATACTGCATCATTGCGCCATAACCCCTCAATCTAACCCAAGTTTCTCCTTAAGTACTATATACTATTCAGTAGAAAATATATCTAAGATCTCACAAAGAATGAATACGTCCTCCAGTTTTAGTGTAGACATCCCAATACCAATCACGTAAACTAAACACTAAAAACTACTTTTTGATAACAGTTTTCATACTTCTAATGCAGAACATAAATATCATATATAGATCTATTATGCTCCTATACAAGATCAAGCATACTGACATAAGAATATGCACCACCCATTGTGGTGAGCAGAAAATACTTAACACATAGAAACCCGACCATACTACATATCAAATCAATGACCCGCATAGGTGATATGACTACATCAACGCATAACTTCTAGGGTGTTACCGCCCACAACTCTGCCGAGTTTCTTATAACTACCTTTAGCAATCCTGCAGGCTCTTAGTAGTGAATACACCTCCACGAAGATCAAAGAATAAAGGCAAACATGCCTACGTGACACGACACAACAAAATAGACGTACTTAAGTCTTTAAAGACTCGCACTCTTAATTCTCAAACCATCTAACCCCAATTGAACCAACCTTATCAATACTAGTCATACACCTAATCGAACAACAATTAAAGAAACACTCGACGTCAATATCACACTCATAAATTAACCCACTAAAGCCAAAAACCCACTCCAGGCTTAGAGACAGTCCATGAAATTATAATTATGGGTATACCACAAGTACTCACATTCCAAAAATCGAATACCAATCAATCATACTATACAACTCGGTGCACTACTTATGTCCAAGTCTAGTGGTCAAACCATATCCTACATTCTTAATCTCAATGGTTCTAGCTCAAAAGAACTAAAATCGAGTCACCAATAATTCATAAAAACCGGAGCTCTACCAAGAAATTCCATAATTGAGCTCGTACAACTCCTAGTTATAATTATTGTGCTGCTTAATACTTTCTCTACTATCATTCCCCTTAACATCATTCCATATTCATATGTAAATTCCACTATTTTCAGTAACCTGTCGCCGTCTCTCGTCCCATCCCGAGAACGACCAACCCGAAATATTTCTTACTCTAAAGGCCCAAATAATCATTATTCTTCTTGCAATCCCCACTGGCCCAATACAATAATTTCCTATAAATGTCCCAAAAATTAAATAATCACTACTTAAAATCTTAATAATTTTCTCCTTAGAAGGAACTCATCCTCGAATTCTATTTTAACTCCATCTCACAAATCCGTTAGGCTTATATTCCACAAATTCTCAACACCAAATGCAACTAGTTGTCCTCAAGAAAGCTTAGTTTTCCTAATCGCTCAAAATCGTAATATATGAGTATCCAACCTATTCAATATCAGAGTTCCTATTCCTCTCAAGATCTAAAACCATAGCTCTGATACCAACTGTGGTGACCCGAAAAATCTCAATACCATAAATAATCAAAATATTACCTTTACATGTCCAAACTACTATACAAAGCCTCATCACAAAAATAAACACAAGTCCCACATCCAGGTCACGAGACAAAGTCCTATTTCCATAAATAAATCCAATAGTACTATACAAAATCTCACTACAAAAATATACAAAAGATCTGTAGAGCAACTACCCCAAAAGTAGACAACCTGATCGAAGAATCTCAGCCGCATACGATCTCACAACGAACTATCACTTACTTCCTCGGGGGGGGTTAAGGAAAAACAAGTTGAAAGGAAAGGGGTGAGAAAGAATCTCAGTAAGTTACTAATGCACTATATGGCATGGCAATATGCATAACAACATAAAGGATAATAAACAAGTACCACATAGTCAAGCAACGGAATTAAACACATTACAAAGGATACTGAGCCAAGGTTCTCGTAAGGATATAATCTCTGAAGCTTCAACAAACCGCATCAATATTTGTAGCAGGGGTTCCAGAACCAACAACAACCAAACAATAACAAGGAGTAAGTGACACAAAGTCACACCCCAAAACAAGTAGCAATAATGCTCACCAAAGGGAGCTAGCTCATCCCAACCAATGGCCAACTGGAAGGGGAAAACCAGGGTTACCAGTGGAGACGTTATAATGTAGTTGGCTCGTGTGCCATTATAATCACCCTCCACTGCCCGACTCAACCAAGTAAGACCAGCTGGACCCTTTCTAAACTATTGCACAAACGGTATATAATTCCACAAGAGGGAATCATGCCAAGCACATCAGAAAGATGATAAAATTTCTCATGAAGAGTTCAACAACATTGTGCAATAATTAATCAAACAAAAGGATTTAAAAGTAGGAAATCCCACAAATACATCACAAGGATAAAACACATCAAATGAACCTAAAAGGTTACACATCTCAACTTGATCATAAACGGGCCATTCCAAAACTTTCGTGCCCTAAAACACCTATCGGAGTGCCTTAAGGTAAAACCCGAAGCCTAGTCATGTATTGAACCTAATCCCGTCAAACAGAGCCATTTTATATTTCTAGATAATTATACATCCAGCAAAACCATTGCATATTATTCGAAAAGAGCTTTCCAACGATAGTTTACACGTCCAAAACGGAGTCCGGGTGAAGAAGTTATGGCCTCCGGAAGATTGAGCGTAAAACGGACAATCTGGGAAAAGAGGGGGTGCGCACGCCTCCCTTAAAAAGGGTGCGCGCGCCTCCTTTGATCAGAATGTTGAGTTTTTGAAGCACAACAGGGAGCGCACGCCTCCTTAAAAAGGGTGCGCGCGCCTCCTTGCCCGAATGAGCCAAACCTTGCAATTTTTCTGGGTTTTTGAACAAAGGTACCTACATATTAAGCCTAGGGTACAACTAGACCAAACATACTACAAACCCAGCAGTAGCAAATGAATTAAACAACCTAAAGATCAACTCTTCAACACATTCCTTAACTCAACAACACAATACTACCAAGTAGTTACCAAAACATCACAACAACATCATAACCAACATGCAGCAACAAAGATTATCACCAAGAACTTACATGACACAATCCTAGAGGAAAAAAAATGGTAGTAACTTACCTCTTCCAAGCTATATGTTGAAGAAGATAAATCTTTGCTTGGCTACACTTGATCTACTCTTCACAAGGAACAACTAGATGCAATTATTTCTTGGATTGGAGGATGATTTGAAGGGAATGATGGAGGAACTTATTCTTCCTCTTCCAAATTGAAGGTTGATGAAATAAAGAATGAATTGGGTAGATAAGATCTCCACAACACAAGGAACATTTTGATGAAGTCAATTTGAGAAATGGTAAAGAATTGAGTTGTGAATTTGAAGGTCAAAGGTGGACTCTCTCTCTCTCTCTCTCTCTCTCTCTCTCTCTCTCTCTCTCTCTCTCTCAAGCTCACCAAGAAGAACAACAAAAAGAGGAAAGTGAAGTTAGGCAAGAAAATGAGCTGGGATTTTCCATTATCCCCAACTAAATTCACCCAAGTCCCTCAAAAAAAGCCTAAGAACATCTAAACCCTTGCACTCTAATTTACACTAAAGCTCCCCTTAAGTTCTAGCTTATTCAAAGGACATTCTAATGATGCTAGACACATTTTAAATGAACTAACTAGCACATATGTATCAAATAAATAATGAGATGCAAGAAAATATAATGCACACAATTACAAATTTATGACTAAAATAGGGCCCGGATTTGGGGTCGTTACACATTTTCTCTTACCATTTTCGTTGAATTGGGTTTAAAATTAATTTAATATGGCGACTCCATTTTTCTTTGAACATAAAGTTTCGTGTTTGATTCTCGAGGGGGAACTTTCCCCTTTTTTCCCGCGGGTATCTTACACCTATGCGTTATTTCAGCCCCACCCAATTCTTGTCTGGGTCATGCACTTGATCCTGCATGGCCATATGTACCTCTTGCTCCAAGTAAATCGGGATGCTTAAATTTCCAAAGGCATGGTTGAGTACATAAATCCTGCAGGTTTTGCACTTTATGTAGCACACCCATGCTGATGTTGCTGCATGGTTATACGTTTGCCAAGCTCTTCTTTGCCGATCTAAGTCTCAGGAATTACTCGACCTCGTTGTGAACATATCTTTGACCAAACACCATCTATTTTAAGGCATATTCCCAACCATCTCTACTTGTACTTTGAATCTCCCCAATCAATAATCCAGATTTATTAAACACTGAAACAACTCTACCATGAGCTATATCCTTCCTACCAGAACATAACTCTTCAGCTACACCTTGTCTTTTCCAAAAGACTCAAACTTTTTTCGATCACAAACAACAACGCTTATTACGCTGAGCAAACAAATTTCTGCCTCAACTTGTGTTACGACTTCTAGATTACTAGAATCTCCACTACAAAATTGACCATGTTCACGATCACCAGATTTAGAAACCAAATCACCTAGACGACGATAATCAACATTTTCTCAAACTTCAATGCGCTTCGAACTATTCTTAGATCATCAACGAAGACTGATCAAGAACCCTTGACCGACTTAAACAAATCTCTTCTCTATCTAGAACTGTATCTCAAATTAAACTCACTTCTTGTACGAATAATGCACGAGGACTTCACCTGAACTGCACATTCGCTGAACGTCTCGCCAAACTGATCCTTCTAAAAAAAGAAAAAGAAACACAAAACAAGCCAAGACAACATTCCCTAGAACCTTAAAACCAGGACATCTAAGTTCTTGATTCTCAATCCCCCTACAATGAAGAGCTTCAGTAATAAACCGAAAAATCCTAAACTCAAATATGTTAGAAGCGGTGGAATCTCTGCAATGATGTCTTAGAAAACCCTCTAGACCATCAACCATGTGTTCAGTCGAACACCCATTTTCACGTCGGACAACCTTGTTCTCACAAGCAACCAGACTCATGCTACAACAAGCACTCACTTGTACCTCTATACCACCAATCTAGAGCACTTGGCAATCAACAGTTGTTCAGTCTTAGCAAGTCCAATCAACATTGAACCTTGCTGACCAAGATGAACTGTCTCAACTAATGTTGAGAAAGTTAATATACAGTCTATGGATCACCTCCCCGTTCACTCCCAATTGTAGTAACTGGCTCCACCTGTTTCTCAACCATCCCAGTACACTGTGTCTTTTCCATACTTCTTTTTACACCAGTTTGTTACGATGTACTCTCGATAGTATGCCACCCAACACTCGAGCCAGATGCGGTAGATTTTGTAGCCACCTCCCCGAGAACATCATCACCAAGACCCATGATGATGTGTGAATGCACCTTCTCCTCCAGATAATTCATCACTTCCTCACTTCCCTTCACCTCGTTGTTCATGATTGGAGTTGCCAATAAGCCTTGCCTCTTCAACATGGTTTTTGTCTTGATTTGAAAAATCACTAATTGTTATCAGATGTGTCCAATCTAGACACCCAGATTGTTGCACGGATGTTTCACGTGCACTACACGTTTGCTGTACCCGAACTACATGTGCGCTGGACAACCCTTATCTTGATCTAGCAAAGACTAAAAAAATCTCGTATTAAACTTGTCGATCGATGATTATATTTCAAAACCCATCTTCTTCTTTAGTGGAATACCCAGATCTTTCTCTCAACTAATTTAGATATAATACTAATTCTTAGAGAAAAACAAGAAAATAGTGAAACATGAAATATTTAGTCACACACAATAACATACGAACTTACGTGGCTCACCAACTTGGCTACGTCCATGGGCGGATCAATAATATATTTCTATCAATTGCAATCACATATACAAGTGTCACTAATCTAGTGCACAAATTATTGATCACAATAATTTCTAACTCAAAAAACCCTAAATCTAGAATTTAAGATTTGGAACTACTCTCTAGTTAGTTGATTATTATGCTTTATAGTCTCATAAATGCCTAAACTCTAGGCAAGAACGATTCCTTTTACTTAGAGAGAAAAAAACTATATTCTCATAAGGAAACAACAATCCTTATGCTTGAATAATTTCTTAATCAATGTACTAGCCTACTAGGGGTGTCAGCGGTTCGGTCTGAACAGTGGTACAAGAACGAACCGAACCAAACCATGCGATTTGGTTCAGTTTTTAAACATATGTGGTTCAGCTCGGTTTTGAAATGTGATAGACCATACGGTTTGCTTAAGCTTACGGTCTGACCATCCCAAACTGAACCAAACCGAACCGAACAAAACCATTTCAAATCGAACTGCAAAAGCGAACTGTGGGGCCGAACCGATAGCTGGACCGTGAAACCGATACTATGGACCGTTGATTACTTGAGTTATTTAGTCCATGTTCATGTTACTGGGAGGGACTGATATTTTTCTTTTCCAAGTTCTGCAATATAAATTCGTACTTTTTTATTTAACTTAGTACTTTTCTGCTGCATTTCATTATATTACAAGAGGTCATGAACCTATTAGACGAGAATATCTTGGTTAGTTACACCGAGATATTCATGCCGTGTGTAGTGATATATATTAGGGAGATTTGTATATTTTTGGTATATCTTGATGTATCATATCGTAGCCTAAGTATAGAGTCCTTCTTGTGTAAGGAAAGGGAGTCTTGTGTTTGTATATATTACCTTTACCGTGAATAAGAAAAAGGGTCCAGAAAATTTCCCAAACCTATGTGCCTATACTTCTTGTACTCTAACATGGTATCAGTCTAACCAACGATCCATTGTTCTTCAATCTCTCTAAACCTATTTTTCTTCTTAGGCTACTATGGAAGGAACCCCTCTCTCCGGTTCTTCTACACTATCCCACTTGCCGCCTTCTTATACCTCTCTCCCTGTTTTCTACAATCCCAACTCCATCATGGGCCAAACCTTCCTCACGAAAGAAAACTACGTTAACTGGAGCAATCTTTTTAAGACATGTTAGAATATGGCTTGCACCACAAGTCATCTAGTAATTCCATAATGAAATCATACCTATAATGTTAATATAAAGTGTAGTGAATTAAAATAATGTGTAGAATTCCTGGATGTAATATTACCTATTTTTGATGGGAAAAGTGGTAATTTGATATCACTAAGGTTGAAAGGGTGTAGTCCCTAAATGAGGTGCCTATTGATTTCATATATAAAGGGTTCTCTATCAACCCTAGAAATCACTCCATTCATTTTTATTTCTCTCCTAAATAATCTTCATATTGCTAGAGACATTAGAGAGAAAAGGCACTCATCATTTAGAAGAACTCCGTCCTCTTAATTCTTCTTATTCTTTTTATTCTCCCTACAACATCTTTAATGGATTCAACAGGTAATACTTCGCTTCAGCCTTCATCTATTTCCTCAATTTTATTCTGAATATGAGTGTGGTTTTCGGGGATCACAAATTATTCCAAGTATTGGTATCAGAGCCCGGTCATATTTTGGTTTAAGTTTGAGTTCTTTTCGGGAAAGCTTTTATGCTTTATTCAATTCATTTTTCCTGTTGAATCATCAAGTTTTGATGTTGATTAGGGACTCTAATTCATTCATAGAGTACTGATAATCATCATCTGAATTTAAGAAAATTATTTGAAAAGTTTTGTTGAATGAACACAATGGTTCAAGTGTGACTATCCCTTCATAACATGGTTTTATGTCTAGTGCATACCATGTGGATCTACATACTTGATTCCATTGTTTTAAAGCAAGATTATCCTAAATAACATGGTTTTATGTTTTAAGTACATACCATGTGGATCTACTTGTTATTCATGCCTTTTGGGACAAAATATGGAAAAAGTGCAGCAAAAATGCATGAAACGGTGGCTTTAGCCCGGTCGAGTATTATGTTCCGCCCGGTCGGGTCTTATGTGTTTGCCCGGTCGGGTCTTTGGTTCCGCCCGGTCGGGCATTGTATGTTTCCCGGTCGGGTATTAGGCATTGTCCGGTCGCGCATATTCACTATTCACAGGATTTTTGCCTTTTTCAAGATGTTGCACAATTTTGTTTCCCTTTTAAACAAAACATACATTTTTTCAAACCTTAAAGTCTTGATTAATTATATGCTTAAATAATTTTATACATTATTTAAATAATATTATCGCCTAAGTGATTAACGTTATTTAAATCCAAAATTATTAAAGTGTTGAATGTTTGAGTTAATATGTGAATGACTTGAATTTTCCAAAGAAGATCTTGACATTTGACTAAACTTGAGCATTCATGTGATGACAAATAAAATGAACATTAAGTTATTTTATTAAATGCTTAAGACTACCAAAAGGAAGATTATGCATTTAATCAAATATTGTTCAAATTACTTATCATCTAAGACAATTATTTATGAATCAACTCGTAATCCAAAGATTAGTTTTGATGTCATGTTAATTGCCTTATTGATGGATTTCATTTGATATAATTAATCATTTATTCATAATGTACTTACTTATTATTGTTTTGTATTCATTCTTTTGTTATCAAAAACCCAACAGATTTACTTATTGTTTCATCCGTTATTACTGCTATGAGTACCGTACCGATGCTAAATGGGACTAATTTTAAAACATAGAAAATAAATAATTATGATCTTGGGCTATATGGACCTAGAACTCGCATTAAGGGATCCGTTTCTCTTCTTATTGCTTAAGTGCTGAGAAGTGAAAATTATCCAACCGCGTGAGCCTAATGATAATAAAGAATGTTGTCCTGGAGACCTTTTGGACAGTGTCTCCGAGGATGTTGATGCTGAAACGTTCCTTGATACCCTTGAGGAAGCTTGTTTCCATAAGGTATAAGGGTACCGGGAATTTAAGGGAGTACATTTAGAAATAGTTCACCTATCGACAAAACTAAAAGCACTTAAGTCCGGGATATCGAAAGATATTCTTATGCATTTAATTTTGATTTTTCTTCCTTCTCAGTTTGGTCACTTTGAGGTGACCTATAATTGTCAAAAGATAAGTGAAATATTAATGAATTACATTCACTTATGACACAAGAGGAAGATAGGTTAAAGCGATTTAGAACTAAATGTGCTCATTTAGCATCTACCTTTTCTCATGGGACAAGAGAAGAGGGAAAGAAACTGTGGTTGCAAGTAATGAGAAGTCTAAGGGATCATCTAATGATCATAAAGAAATGCTTCTTTTGCAAGGACCTCACTAACATGAAGTTTGATTACCCTAAGTATCACGCTTGGCGTGAAAGGTATATCATTTGGTCTAGTTTGTATTGTATTGAGGCTAATTTGGTTTCAATTCCTACATATACATGGTAATTGGATTTTGGTGGAACCAATCACATAAGGATGTTTAAGTAGGATTACCTAAATTACCGAAGACCTAGTAAAGATGAAGAAATTCATCTATATGGAAACTAGGAATCCGGTTGAAGTTATATGCATAAGGATCCTTTAAGTTATTGTTAAAGTACTAAGTATTATTTGTATTAATAATACATTCATTTGTACCATCATTTGAACAGAATTATGATATCTGTCACAATATTAGACAAGGAAGGTTACTCTTGTTCTTTTGATAATAATATATGTGATCTTTATTTTAAATTCCAAGGTCATTGGTACTAGTACTTTGTCAAGTAATCTTTATTTACTTGACATTATTCAAACAATAAATTGAGTCCCATAATAATGAAACCAAAAGTAAAAGCGAAAGTTATCAAGTGAAATTTTATTCATTATGACATAGGCGTTTTGGTCATATCTCCGAGAGGAGAATTGATAAGCTTGTGTCTAAAGGAATCTTGACCATACTTGATATTCCGGAAGAGACTTTTGCATTAATGCCTTAAAGGAAATTTACAAACATTAAAAGAAAAGTATCCTCGAGAGCATCAAGCGTCTTAGAACTAATACATTCAGATATTTGTGGACCATTCATTACTCCTTCATGCAAAGGTCAACAATATGTTATTACGTTCATAGACGACCACTCTTAATATGAATACATTTATTTACTTCATGAAAAAGTCTCAAGTTTTGGACATTTTCAAGTCTTATAAGGTCCAAGTTGGAAATCAACTTTGAAAGACTATTAAGAACGTTAAGTCCAATCATGGTGGTGTATACTATGGTTGGAATGACGGTTCAAAGGAACAATGTCCGGGTCCTTTTGCTAGCTATTTTGAGGACTGTGGGATTGTCTCTCTCTACATTAAGCCGGGTACGCCTAGCATAAACAAGTGTAACAGAGACATAATAGAATCCTTAAGGATATGGTAATAAGTATGTTCCTTGTACTTCTTTTACCTCACTCATTATGGGCGATACATTAAATACCGCAGCATATATTCTCAATAAAGCTCCCTCTAAAGCTACTATCAAAAACCCTTTATGATTTTGGGACGAATAAGAACACGTCCTTAAATCATCTTCATATGTGGGGTTGTCCAGCAGAAGCTAGGCCTTATAAGCCTAATAAGGGCAAGTTGGACATAAGACTGTTAGTAGTTATTTGTAGAGTATGCCGAGAGATCTATGGGGCTATAAATTTTACAACCCGAAAAACTAGAACATTTTAAAACAATAAATTCTAGGTTCTTTGAGGATGTTGAATTTAGTTGGAGATTAGGAGTAATATTTTGAATTTGAAAAGGAAGGGGCATCCTTTTTATATCTCTTCCCTTAGTTCCAATTGGAAATCAAGTACTTGTACCTGAAATTCAAGAGGAACATACAATTCAAAATAATGATTCCCCATAAATATTGAACAACGTGGAAATGTTGGTCATAAAAGGAAATTCAACAATCTCAAAATAAGGAAGAACCGGTGCCCTTAATGAAATCCAATAGAGTAAGAAGAAGTGTTATTCCGGATAATTATAAAGTGTATCTTGCCTAGAATGAAGGACGCTTAGGTTTAGTGGGAGATGAGCTTCTCACCTCCCATCAAACCATTAATAGTCCTAATTCTCATAAAGTGAATTAATGTCATAAATGAAGAGTTAAAATATATAAAGATAACAACGTTTGGGATCTTGTCCTATTACCTAAAGATGTGAAACCTATTGGGATTAAATTAGTCTTTAAGACCAAAAGGATTCACAAGGTAATATGGAAAGATATTGAGCCCGTCTAAGTTGCTAAAGATTTTACTCAAAAGGAAGACATTGATTATAAAGAAAACACTTTTTCTGGTATCTTCTAAAAAAAAAAAAAAAAACTCTTTTAGGATCATTATGGCACATATGGCGTATTATGATCTTAAGTTTCATCAAATGGATATAAAGACAAGTTTTCTCAATGGAATTGAGGAAACTATTGATATAAAGAAGCCAGAAATGGTGACTGGTTTATTTAAGAAATCCATTTATGGGCTTAAGCTAACTTGTCGTTAATGGTACTTTAAAACTTAATCAAGTTATTTTTTCATTTGGTTTTGAAACGAATCTTGGTGAAGATTATGTATACCATAAGTTCAGTGGGAATAGATTTATAATTTTGGTCTTATTGGGGATGATATTTTGCTTGCTAGTAATGATATGAACATTCTTAAGGAAACTAAGAAATTTCTTATTTGAAATGAAAGATCTTAGTAAGGCATCTTTGTATTAGGAATCCGAATTCACCGTGATTGCTCACGAGGTGTTTTAGGATTTTCACAAAAGGCCCATATGGAAAAGGTATTACAAAATTTTAGCATGCAAAACTGTGAACCACTTGACACCCCTAATTTTAAAGGAGACACTTTTTAGTCTCAAACAGTATCCTAAAAGTAATTTTGAATCCAAGTATATGGAAAAGATCAATTTTGCATCAGCAGTATGGAGCTTAATGTATGTGTGAATCTTATCTTTATTATTGGGATGCTTGGTCAATACCAAAGCAAACAGGAAGAGAACATTAGGTAGCAGCCAAAAGAATGATAAAGATATTTACAAAACACTAAAGAATTACTTGCCTATATTTTAAGTCGGATCGTCTTGAGATCATTAGGTATTCCGACATTAGTTAAATTATATGGCTGCATAAGGGACTGCGAATTGTCAACAAGTGTCGAAAGACCTCTTAAGATTTATTATGACAATCAGGCGGCAGTCTTACAACAACAAGAGTTCATCAAAGTCTGAAGGATATAGACATTAAGTTTCTTGTTGTAAAAGGAAAATAAACAAAGAAATACAACTTATAGAAACAAACTCCATTTTAGAGGATCCGTTTATGAAAATCGTTTTCATCTTCAGTGTTTCACGAGCATATTGCTCATATGGGTGTAACAACTTTGATAATATTTAATATAGTGGGAGTTTTTGTTGTTCTTTCATTAATTGTTCTCTTATTTAAAGTTTTGATCTCATTTGGTTAAGTTGGACTAGTTGGAAGAATATGTATATATTTATTATTCCATGCTACACATCTAAACTTTTGATCTATGTCATTTAGTTAGATTTGTATACGTGATTACTGTGGGTTTAGTTGCGAATCAATTACAACGACTGCCCCTTTAGTCCTTATACTTGGATGACTAATGGACGAGATTGTTATAAATGACAATAAAGTGCGCACATAAGGGTTGTCATTTGTGTTATATTTATGGTTAAAGGAAAGACTTTGTTTTGCAACCCAAGTGGGAGATTGTTAGAACATGGCTTGCAACACAAGTCATCTAGTAATTCCATAATGAAATCATACCTATAATGTTAATATAAAGTGTAGTGAATTAAAATAATGTGTAGAATTCCTGGATGTTACCTATTTTTGATGGGCAAAGTGGTAATTTGATATCACTAAGGTTGAAAGGGTGTAGTCCCTAAATGAGGTGCCTATTGGTTTCATATATAAAGGGTTCTCCATCAACCCAAGAAATCACTCCATTCATTTTTATTTCTCTCCTAAATAATCTTCATATTGCTAGAGACATTAGAGAGAAAAAGCACTCATCATTTAGAAGAACTCCGTCCCCTTAATTCTTCTTATTCTTCTTATTCTCCCTACAACATCTTTAATGGATTCAACAGGTAATACTTCGCTTCCGCCTTCATCTCTTTCCTCAATCTTATTCTGAATATGAGTGTGGTATTCGGGGATCACAAATTGTTCCAACAAGACACTCCTACGCACACATGACCTCATATACATCATCGACCCTACACAACCTCCGGCTAAACTAGCCGACGGCACAGACAACCCAAAACACGAGTTATGGAAGAAAGGTACTGACCTAGTTTGTGGCTGGATAAAGGGGACGGTTACCCCTGCGGTTCTCCCTTATCTTAACTCCTGTGACACAGCACCTGCAGCATGGGCTGCGTTAGCCAAGCGATTTGGGGCTTCTTCTGCCCTTCAGATCGAAACCTTGAAAGAAAAATTACACGATCTCAAGAAATCCCCTGAGACATCAATTGCTGACTATCTTCTTGTACTCTAACAGAACCTTGTTGCTTAGTGTTGCAAGATGTAGACAAGTCTGCAAGCAAAAGCTTATTTGTTGTTTATATAATCTATGCAGTCTGCTTCGTGGTGTTTTTTTTTAAACATACATTATGGTCTGCAAAAAAAAAAAAAAAACTAGTCTTAGTTTAACTAAAAAATTGGTCTTGGTTTAAAAATATAAGTCCATTATTGTTTGAAATATGTCTTGAACCGTGGTCTAGACCACGGCTTAAACCATTAAATTAGACACCAGTTCAAGCCGAACCGAACCAAGCTACGGTGGTTCAGCTCATCTCGGTTTGAAATTTTTTATGGTTTAGCTCACCGATACCTAGCGGTTTGAAATTTTTTATGGTTTGACCTCTAAATTCTCCCAAACCAAGCTAAACCGAACCATTTACACCCCTATAATGTACCAAAAGGAACTCCTAAATAAGCCGGGCACCCCATGCGTCAATTCGGCCCAGCCCAATTATTATCTTCACGTGCATCTAATCTTGCACGGTCTGCTCCAACTCAATCAAGATACTCAGAATCCTACAGGCACGATCGAGTACCGAAATCATGCACGTTTGTGCAGCCTTGAACAGTCGTGCACTTTATCTAGCATGCCTGTGATGCTGCTGCTACATGGTTGTGTGCTTGCCAAGCTCTTCTTTGCCAATCCAAGCATATGAATTACTCGACCTCACCAAATACTATGGATTCAAAGGCATATTCGATCCCAGTCATACAAGCAATGTGCAACAAGTGAAACATATTTTTTAAAAACGTTGACAAGTTAACTGTGATATTTATTATGGGAATGATGGAGTATTAGATGGAAATGGAGGGAGAAAAGAACAATAAAACAAATTGGAGGGAAATGGGTTGCATACATGATTGATACAGTGAGATTTTAAGGTAATGAGAATTGTAGGATGACATCTAAATTAGGTGAAAACGGAGGGAATAAAGAAATTATTTTGGAGGAATTAAAAAATAATTTGTTTGTTATCATAATAGATTTGTATTATGTAAACAATTATTTTATATTTTTATGACTCATTCATTAAAATTTACTATTTTATTTTATTAATTAGTGAATCTTGCTATATTAATATGTTCTCATAAGCATATATTAAAAAAAAAAAAAAAAAAAAAAAAAAACCATTTGAAAATGTTACTAGTCCGCTGTAAAATCTGTACTTGTAATGGAGGGAGGGTGTTATAAATTATATTTCAAAACGAGGAGTGATACTTTATATCATTGGGAATTAAATATCTTAAAAAATAACTTAAAATGTATGACGGAAATTTCCTCAACTCCTTACAATCAAGGGAGTTTTACCAATAAATCCCTAGAAAGGTTGTATTTTTCAATAAAAACACAATATTTCAGATTCTACCTTAGGATCATTGGGTTGAAATCAATATTACCAATAAATTCTTTGCAATTTCTAAATGAAAAAAAAAATGCTCTCAACCCTTTGACCATCTTTGACCGCCACCATTACTTTTGACAATTCTGATCACCATTGCCACCCGCCGCCGCCCTGCCGAACCACTGCCGCCGTCCACCAACCACTACCACCCACTGCCACTAACCACCGAACCACCTGTCTGCCGAACCACCATCGCCGCCAGACTTCCGGCCAACTGCCGCCGTTGTCGGACCTCTAGCCTGCCTAGCCTTTACCCTACTCGGACCACTACCACTCGGACCTCCGGCTAACTACCGCCGTCTTCGGACCTCCGGCCACACACCCCACCCCCCACCGTCGCGGACCTTCGGGCACCCCCCACTAGGCCTTCAGCCACCTCTGACCACCCGCCACTGCCGCTGAAACCCGCCGCAACCACCTACAACCACAAGTACTTTAAATAAAAAGTCTTTGCCATTGGTGGGATTTAAACACATGCCCTTTTGGTTTTTAGTAAGACTCCTAACCACTATTATATATTTAACACCAAAAAGTCACATTTCTTGTTTCTTTTTCTTTTTTGTGGTTAAGGGTATTTTCACAGTTGCTCAATTTTTAACAAAAAACTTAGATATATTAATTTATCATTTGTTTAGAGGGTATGTAAGGGCATGTTCACTTTTGACTTTAAACAACTGCAATATTGAGTTATCAATTGTTTTACACATGAAGTAGCATTGCATGTAACATTTATTAACCAAATATTTCGCTTTATGCAACTGAAAAATTTATTTTACAATTATTTAAAGAGCATTTGACAGCAAACAATTGTGAAATTGAGTGCCATTTGTAAAAAACTGAGTGATAAATTTTTCAGTTGTTATACTCAACTCATGTGTGAACAACTGGGAAATAAATGTTCCAATAATTATACTTAAAGTCATGTGCGAACTACTGAGAACTGAATGTATCAGTTGTTACACTCAAACTCATGTGTGAATAACAGAGAAATTAATGTCCCAATTATTATATTAACAACTGAGAAATACATATCCCACTTATTACAATTGTGAAATCAAACAACTGTGAAATCACACAACTCTGAAATCATACAACTGCAAAAACAGTTGAGAAATGATTCTACTAGTGAAAAATGAAATAATAACACAAATGTGAAATCACACAATTGTTAAATCATACAACTGTGAAATCAGTTGAGAAATGATTTTACAAGTGAAAAATGAAATAATGACACAACTGTGAAATCATACAACTGAGAAATCATACAACTGTGAAATCAGTTGAGAAATTATTTTTCAAGTGAAAAGTAATTTTTTTTTAAAAAAAAATCAATTATATGTTGAGTGTACTTGTTTGATTTGTCTTGATGATACAATTACAACGGTGGTTTTGGATTATGTTTTTCGATTTGTAGATTTTGAGATGTTATATTTTAAAATTTTGAGGGCATTTTGGTCTTGCAAAAAAATCAAAGACTTTTTGGCGAGTTTCGAAGATGTGTGTCCTTATTTGTCGTTTTTATTTGGCTGAGGAACTTATTGGTTAAAGTCTCTACGATCTTACATGCATTAACTAACAATTGCATGCATTAACTAACAATAACGTGCCTTAATCTTAACACAAACACACAAATTGGCCTTCCCTTTCCCTCTATTTCTCTCTGTCGGTGAGCAGTGAAAATTTGGGAAATAACTCAAAGATCTGGGAGATTTAGAACAATCCCTGATCTTTGGAATTTATCTTTGGTGGGTGGGAGTAATAATTCAACTGTTGTGGGATTTTGATTATGGGTTGGAGATATAAAGCTGGGTTGTTCCTTATTGCTGCTGTTGTTATTATATGGGTCTCCTCTGCAGAAGTCACCCAGGTCTGGTTTACATTTCTTTCTCAATTTTCTTCTTCTTTTTTTTTTTTTTTTTTTTGTTTTGTCTTGTAGGCTTAATAGTCATTGTTTTCGAGTTATGTTATAATATATTTATGATTGGTGTGGGACTTTGACTTGACTTGTTGAATTGCCTGCTAATTGGTTTGACTTTCTAGGATATTTTCCACTGGATTGGGTAAACTTATGAACTGGGTTCTGAAACAATTAGAACTAATGTGGATGGTTCAATAAGCTTGAAAAGCCATTTTTTTAATACAGCTTTTGCCTGCAATAGATTTGAAGGTGATTGTATCTTTCTTCGTTAAAATGGTTTGAACGAAAGTGAAAATGATATATTTGATGACGCCACGGAAATCGGGGTCAATATATGGGATGGATATCTGGCTTTTTTATCAACGGTTTACCTGTTAACACAAAAAAGACAATGAAACCGTCAAGGTCAAAGGCCGGGTTTGATCCCAGCTTAGACCCTCGGGTGTAAGAGTAAGATTCTCTTGAAAGTCTAAGAACAAGGCGTGGAATGCCTTGGGAGAGAAGAATAGAGTTCTCTGTGTGTTTTTAGTGTGTGTACGGAGTTGATCATACCTTAGAGAGAGGTCGAAAAAAGGCTTATATATGCCTCCTTTTATCCAGCGGTCCGACCGCAGGCCTAGGAATAGCCTTTGCCAACTTGGCCACGTGTCGCCCGGGGATAGGTCGGCACTTCGGGCTTGTCAGGCTTCTGACCAAGGGATGTCCTGATGTTGACATAGCCGGCGCCGCGCATGGTAGGTGGTCAAGGAAGTCCATGGGGCATTTATGGCGACAAGATGACTCTGACAGGCCATTAATGCTCCCTTTATTCCGGACTCGCCGAGGTGGCCTCGAGCTCGTCAAGGTGGCGGACCTCGGAGGCTGAGAGTTAGTCTGAGAGATCATTCCAGCCCGTGACGTCTGAATGACCTCGAGGTCGCCCTAGAGGAGACGAGGTTGACGGTACTTGCTTGTACTGAACCGGTTCTGGAACGACTCCGGTTCGCTAGTCTCCGGTCTATCTTCTGAGCCCGGTTCATCTGGTGCAGGCTCTTCAATATTGGATAACTTAACTTCAGAAAAGCTACTTCTCTATTGGGGATGGACTCGAGAATGGAAGTATCTTGTGTTCCTTATGATTCCCAAGGATGTGAGGAAAATAAAGACGTTATAGAGAACTGAAGGTTAATTTAAGTAACTTCGCGGGTTGTAATTTCTGGACAAAACTGCAGTTTCCATCTTAATCAATAAGAGTTTTCTGTGAAGAACATGTTATTTCCCCCCTCAAGATGTAGGTTACCTGTAGTAACATGCACCATGTTACTAAGAGATTTTAGATACTACCTCCATCCCAGGAGGTTCTTAGTTTTTTTCTTGTTTATCTGAAGGAACTTTGAGTAATAATTATAGGTTAATCTAATTATCATAATGAAAATCTAAAACTAACATTGACTTTGGTATAATGTGCCCAAGAATTAAGTATTTGCTCTCACACAGTGTTCTAAAAGACGCCCGTCTAGGCCGCCTAGGCGCTAGGCGTTCATGAAACGCCTAAGTCCCGCCTAAGTTATTATAACTATTTCTGAATTCTCGGCCCCTTCTACGTCCTGTTTAGACCCCGCCGCCTAGGCCCTGCTGCGGCGCCTAGCGACCGCCTAGCGCTTTTAGAACCTTGCTCTCACATATTGCCTCTTATCTCTGATTATTCTCAAACAATTGTTAGTGCTTGAAGCTAGAGTGTCTGATTAGTATAAAACACTTAGTTGCTTATTAAAATTATGAAATCAGAAATTTAGGACCCCCGGTATTTAGGTTTGACATTGTTGGAATTTGGCTCAAGTTCATGAAAGAAGTCAACATACATTGTACCATGTGATTCATGAATGTGATGGTTGATTTTTTAGTGAGACTTTTGGTATTTGTCTATTAGGATAAGGCTTGAACTAAGAGATGTCTTGTGTCTATAAATAGACACCTATAGAAAGAGTTCAAATGTACCTTGTGTACATTCATGATAGAGTTGTACATTATTGTGAGAGTAGCCTAGTGTTATTATTTCTTGTAAGCCTTGTGTAAGGAGGACTCGAATTTATAGAGTGATAAACTTTGTATTGTTGTGTTATGATTGTAATATACTCCCTCTGTCCGGCCCGAAAGAGGATTTTGGTAAATTTTTTATACTTTGACCATGTAATTTAAATAAGAAATAATTAGCCTAATATAAATTTAAAAATTGTTATTGAGAGTATTATTAATTGTGATACAATAACAATTTTAAATTTTTATTTGGATTATTATATTTTCTTCGAAAGACTTGGTCAAAGTAAAGTCAAGTTTACCAAAATCCTATTTCGGGTGGGACGGAGGGAGTATAGTGATTGGTCCGTGGATGTTGCCCATTGATGTTGGGGTGAACCACGTTAAATCATGTCTTATTTATTCTTTCCATCATATAGTTTGTTTATTCGGATAAGGCTTAAACTAGAAGATGTCTTGTGCCTATAAATAGACACATATAGAATGAGTTCAAGTGTGCCTTGTGGTGTCAAGAGTGGCTCCCCTTAGCGGAGAGTGAGTTAGAGAGATGTGTACATTCATGATGGAGTTGTACACTATTATGAGAGTAGCCTAGTGTTATCATTTCTTGTAATTCTTGTGTGAGGATGACTCGAATTTGTAGAGTGATACACTTTGTATTGCTGAGTTATGATAGTGATATATAGTGATTGGTCCGTGGACGTTGCTCATTGATGTTGGCGTGAACCATGTTAAATCTTTTCTTATTTATTCTTTCCATCATATAGTTTGTTTCCAAATTAATGGTGTAGCATAACCTAATTGTTGGTTTGCGTGAGAACCGCTTCCGCCACGCGCAACGGACGTTCTTTGACTAATAAGATATTTATCAACCTAGAAATTTCAACGTATTAACAAAAAAAGAAAAATCATTGTAAAGCCAGTTTCGAACCATACTTTCAGAAGGGGAGTCACCTTAGCAAGATCGGTCATTTTGCTAAGGTGGTGAGTGTATGAAGAAAAGTGCAATCATCATCCAATTGTGCTACCATCTTGCTTCTCTGTAGTATTCAATTTTGAAATTTAACACCGTTACTTATCTTCACAAATTTAATCTGAAAGATACTAATTACTGACATATATCCTTTACAGGATATATATACAGACTATAAACAGCCATTTGCAGTTACATACCTCGGTTCTTCATTGATGGTAGTTTATCTTCCAATAGCATTTCTTAAGGATTTGATATGTAATTTGATTAGGAAGCGCTCGGCCAAAAGTGGTAAAAAAATCTTTGAAATGGAAATTCAAGAATCTTTAACTCGAAAAGACAGTGAAGATGACGTTTCTGGTCAAGAAGAAGGAAGCCTTTTACTTCCTATGTGTAACGATGATGACACTATCAAACAAGGAGAAGAGCTAACAACCAGGGAAGTTGCCATTTATGGGTGCTATATTGCTCCTATTTGGTTCCTAACAGAGGTATCTTACTTCCTTGTCTACTTTTCTGGTTATGTCTTACTCATGTTCTGGACAAAAGCTATCTATTTTCATGTTGATTTGAACCCTATTTTACTCTTTTTGAGTATATATACTCCCTCCGTCCCATTTCAAATTGACAAATTTGTCATTTTGAATGTCCCACTTAAAATTGCAAAAACCTAAAATGGAATGTTTATAATATATTTTTAATCAATATGACCCACTTGTCATACTCAGATAAACTAACGAATTTACTATTCTCTCCCTCACTTATTCTGTACTACCTAAATATATACTCAAAACACATCACTTTTTTAACCTTTTTAACCTTTTTCTTGAATCCCGTGCGGCCAAAATACGTTTACCCCCCACCCCCCAAAGTATCCACCAATCCCAATTTGCAACCTCGTTTGAAAAGTCGGTCTCTTTGGTACCCAAACTTCCAAATCGTCCCACTTTTCACCCTGCACTAACGAATGTTAGAAGAATAAACAGAACATCAGAAAGTTAACAGAATGTTAAAAAAGTTAACCAATTTGGTCATGTTCAAGTCAATTTAGGGCAATTTTCGTCATTCTCATTTTAACTTTTAATTTTCTTTCACTTTTATTTTCACACCATTTACAATATCATCATCTTGAGGAAGAAAATATAAAAATATACTCCCTCCGTCCCGGTTTAAAGTTCTTAGTTTGACTTTGCACGCTTATTAAGGAATCAAAGCAAATTTGAGTCAAAAATAGTAGTGGGTAGAGGATATAATTGTTCATTCATAAAGTAAGTGTGTGAAAAGTAGATAGGTAAGTGATGAGTTTTTGTAATATATGAACTTTATGAGGTCAAAATTGTCCAAAACAACATTCATCATTTGCCATTTAAGGAATAAAGCAACTAAGAACCTTAAACTGGGACATACCAAAAAGGAAAGTAAGAACCTTAAACTGGGAAGGAGGGAGTAGTTTTTTTTTATATTTTTTAGAAAAAGAATTATTTATTACATTAAATTTATTATTCTTAATTTTTTTATTAAAAATAATAATTCATTACTTAAATAAATAGATATAATATTTTTATATACTTTTGATAATAGTGTGAAAACTAAACTAAAAGAAAATCAAAAGTTAAAATGAGAATGACAGAAATAGCCCTCACTTGACATTCAAATGATCTAATCCGTTAATTGTTTTAACATTTTGTTAACTTTCTAGCGTTATGAAAATTTTTAACATTCGTTAGTGGCAGGGTGCAAAGTGAGACGATATAGGTACCAAACAGACTGACTTTCAAACGTGGGTGCAAAGTGGGAATTAGTGTATACTTTTTGGGGGAGGCCTTGCTGTGCATAACCTTTTTGTTTTCAATTTGAAATGGGTTCCTAGTAGTAAAAGTACTATCCGCAATGAACTTATCATAATTTATGCTCATTGTTGATTTGCAGTACTTATCAAATGCTGCACTTGCACGTACAAGTGTTGCCAGCACAACTGTGTTATCTTCAACTTCAGGACTCTTTACTCTCTTCATTGGGGCATTTTTGGGTCAAGATTCATTAAATGTGACAAAGGTAGTTGCTGTCTTTGTCAGCATGGCTGGTGTCGCCATGACAACTCTGGGCAAAACTTGGGCTGATGATGAGACACAGTCAAGTGGTTCTGGGTGAGTTCTTGTTCAACTCTCGCTAAAAGTTTCTTAATTGTCACTTATTATACACTTTTTATAGGTTGCAGTAAGGGTGGGGGAATCTCGATTGAATCGCTATTTTTAGATCGTCCAACCTATAAAATAGGGCTTCCAAGTACCCCTTAACAAGATTTCAGTAGCTAATTAAACCAACCAACCACTCACCTCCTTCCCCGTCCCAAAATTAATGGCTATTTTTTCATTTGAGGGACACTTTTGAGAAACTTTAGTAGTGAACTGTATAAATGTTCTTGTTTACACTTGAAAACTTTTACTTTTTCAACTATTTTATTAATATGAAAAACAATTAGTAAAAAATCATTTAGGGATGACGTTCTTCAAAAAGGCATTCAATTTGGGATAAATCTTTTTTAAGAAAATAAAACTTCATTTTGGGACAAAGGAATTCATTCAATACATGTGTACTCCCTCCGTGTTAAACTTACTGCTACTTATTTTTGTTTTGGGCGTCCCATACTTATTGTTACTTACCCAAAGTGTTCAATTTTCTTTCTCCTACCCACTCACAAGATTAACTTATTTTCTCTCTCCTACCCACTCACAATACTTTCGAGTAAACCACAAAATAGACCCGCGTACTATTGCCCCAACATCACTTTGACATGCGTACTATGAACTCAGTAAATGTACCTTGCGTACTATAGTTTTATTATCAATTTCCCTGAGATTTCTAACGTTGGTTAAAAAGTTAACGGGGCTGTAAATAAAGTCAAGAAAAGTTAGATTCAAATTTTTAAAACTAGCCCTAAATTTCAAAACTAGTCCCCCTTATCCCACTTTACCCCTTGAATCTTAATGAAGGTTAGAAAACTAACCAAAAATCTCACTAACGTACATAATATATTTAGTAATATTTTTTCTATTTATTACTAATATCTAAAATTATGTTGAAGATAAAGAAAAACACAAATATTATTTCAATACAACACATATAATTATAAATATTTTAGACAATATAGTAGTAATAAATAAATAAGTTCAGGAACGGAAAAAAGAAAAGAAAAGAATTCGTTCCAAATCCGGCGTTCGCCATCGACGGAATCCTAGGTCCGGTGTGCTTCTTGGTGAAGTTATCATCGGCGAACTTTGCTACGTATATCGATCTATGGAGTGGCTTCTTGATGAAATTCTACCCCCTCTTTGTCCCAGTCATGGCATCGAACTTCTCTCCATGGATGTGTTCTGTTTCGTGAATCGCCGGTGGAACTGGAGCGTAAGGGTGGCTGATGGTTGGATTTCATCGCCGACGGTGGTAGAGTCCAGGAGAGCTCGCCCGTTTAATCTGAAGAAGGGGTCTAGGGTTCGAATTGGGTGAATTTGGGGAAGAAGGGAGAGTTTGAGATGGCGTACGTACACAGAGATCAAGGGTTAGGGCATGAATTAGGATTTGAAATTGTGGAGCTTGAACAAAGAATTGATAATTCTGGGTTTTGGAATTCATGTTGATTTCTAAGGTTTAAGACTGATTCGATTTAGTGAATCAATTGTAAAATATCCAGAAAGGAGAAGGAAGAAAAAAATGATTAGATTTCCTTACAGTTGTCGGAAATTTTGTGCAACCATCATGGGTGACCGCGACATAGGTGGTGGATGAGTGGAGTTAGAGCAGGGATGATGGCAGGTGAGAGTGGGGTATGAAGATGTAAGGGAGGAAGAAGATGATAATAAGGGGGGTTTATTTTAAACTTTAGGGTCACTTTTAAAAATTTGAATCTAACTTTTTATTAAGTTATTAACATCCTCGTTAACTTTTTAACCGACGTTAGAAATCTCGGGGAAATTGATAATAAAACTATAGTACGCAAGGTACATTTACTGAGTTCATAGTACGCATGTCAAAGTGATGTTGGGGTAATAGTACGCGGGTCCATTTTGTAGTTTACTCCAATACTTTCTCTTCGAACATATTTTCTTAATCTCCGTACACTCACTTTTAGTAGCAATAAGTATGGGACGGAGAGAGTATTGCCTATCTGTTTATGGGTGACATCTGCTGGAAACTTTTAGTACTCCCGTATTCAATTCAATTCAATTCAATTCAGAGCACCGAAAGTGGGTATAGCTGTTTTTCCTTAGCAGATCAGTTACTAATAGATTAATATCACACATGCCATCATAGTTCCTTGAAATGGATCTTATCTGATCTGTATTCATTGATACTCTCTCTGATTGATTTGGTTGGATTTACTCTGCATAAACCAGTGTAATTCTAGTATCATTGTTAATACTAGTGTTAAAATATACTCCCTTCATCTGAAAGTAAATGTCCAAAAGCAGTCCATAAGGAGTGGCTCAGTGGTAGAGTCAAACCTCACAATGTGTGAGGTCTCGGGTTCGATCCCTTCCCATGCCTCCTAGGACATCATTATTATAAGGGGGTAAGTGGGGAACCACTATCGATCCTTTTTTTAAAAAAAAAAAAAAAATGTCCAAAAGCAAATTTGAAATTTGCTCCTGATGAAAAGCAAATGTAAAATTTTTGAACATTCATTTTGGGGACATTTACCATATAGTCCCTCAACATAACCTTATTTACCTCTTAAGACAAGGGATATTTTAACTAACCATATAGTCCCTAGCTTACATCTTCCTCAACATTTTACTAACTACACCCTCTCAATATTTTACTTTCACTCCAACCACTATCCCCTTAGGCTATCCCTCACCACATTCTCCAGTCAACAACTCCGGCGACCACCATTTCCGGCGACCACCAACTCCGGTGACCACTCCGGCAAAAAAAAAAAAAAAAAAAAATTAGCTTCAGTGACCTTCCAGCAACCACACAGTTGAGAACTTATCAGTAAGTTCTCAGTTGCCAACTAAACTACTAATAACACGAACAATTCCGGCAACCAAACAACTAAGAACTTATCAGTAAGTTCTCAATTGTCAACCAAACTACTAAGAACATGAACAACTCCGGCGACCAAAACAGTTGAGAACTTATCAGTAAGTTCTCAGTTGTCAACCAAACTACTAAGAACATGAAAAACTCCGGCGACCACCAACTCCAGCGACCAAAACAGTTGAGAACTTATCAGTAAGTTCTCAGTTGTCAACCAAACTACTAAGAACATGAACAACTCCGGCGACCAAAACAGTTGAGAACTTATCAGTAAGTTCTCAGTTGTAAACTAAACTACTAAGAACACAATCAACTCCAACGACTACCAATTCCGCCGACCAAACAACTGAGAACTTATCAGTAAGTTCTCAGTCATCAACTAAACTACTAAAATACGATCAACTGAGAATTTCACACGAAAGCTTCACAAGATTCATAGTTGTTGAAAATTTCACAAACGATTGCGAAGTTTACAGTTGTTCAAATAAACAATTGATAGGTCCCCAACCAACTTCGTCCAGCAACCACCAACTGAGAAGTTTATATTTATATATACCGTCCCGACTGTTGGTGATTTTAGTGCCATCATCTATTTTATGTAATTGTGATTTACTAGAGACCAATGCGATTTCATATTAGGCTCGGATACGAGTAAGGGAAAGTGTGGAGTACACACTCGTTTGAGTTAATATGTTTTCGACAACGATAAAGAAGCAGGGGTCAAGGAGGCTGCGCCCCCTAATAATTCTCTAAGTTTCGATCTGTTTTATTTTGCCTAGATTCAGATTGTTTTTTATTGTCTTATCCCAATAAGGATTTCGTGATACCCAGGCAATAAGGGTCGAAATACTTTATTCGGAAAGCGATTTATACGCGATTCGATCAAATATCCAGGATTATCAATCACCCTAACCCAATTTTCTAACACCATATCCAGGATTATCAATCACCCTAACCCAATTTTCTAACACCGACAAGGTCACCGTTAAGTTACCGGAGCGGGATGTACCGATACCGGAATGCACCGGCATACCGTTCCTATTTTACTGCACTTTTCAATATTAGTAGTTATTTTCAATATTTTGAACAAAATTAAAGTAACTATTTTAATTAAGCAAAAAAAATCATATTTTTCTGAAATCGTAAAAGTGGAACAAATGAATAGACTCTGTTATAATTAGTTGACTTTTCAACGGAAATAATAGGACCTATCCTAAGCCGATTTTTTTTTCTTTTAAAAGATAACAGCTGACTTGATATCTTGTAATTGATCTTTGACAAATTCTCGCGTGCGGCGGATGCACCGCGTGCGGCAAGGCTGGTCCGCTTCGCTGCTTCGCGGGCCTGCCTATTCCGCTACAGCCGACGGCCAGATCTACCCCTCCCTCTTTCAGATCGCTGCCACGTGTCTACTTTTTTTTAAAAAAAAAAAAAACAATAATTTTAAAATGCTATATCTTGAGATGTATAACTCAGAATTTTTTTACAAAAATACCGTTTTGTTCGTCTCGACGAGACGAATAAAACTACATAGGTCATGATATGGTTTGATTTTTTAAAAAAAAAACATATTTTTTTACACACAAAAAGTTTGAGTTGCTCATCAGCTAACATGTAACACTCCGTTCTGATAAAAGTAACACTTTCATCTTCAAAAAGTAACACTTTCTACTGTTAAAGGTAACAGCAGTTTTACAAAAAAAAAAATGTGTATGCATTTCAATTGTTACTTTCTCAATAAAAAATTGTTACATTTCATATATAATGTTACATTTAAGAATGTAAACTGTTACAATTGAGAAAAAAAAATGTTACATTCATTTTTTATAAAATGTAACATTAGTTTAGTTGTCAATCCTATGTTAATTTTCGGAGAAAAAAAGTGTTACATTTGAAAAAATGAGTGTTACATTCCTTTATAAAAAGTGTTACATTAGGTTAGTTGTCAATCTTTATGTTATCTTTATCTATTGCAGCAAAATTGTGGTACATTTTTTTAAAAAAAAAGTGTTACATTTGAATTAAAAAAAAAGTGTTACATTTCGTTATAATAAGTGTTACTTTTGTTGGATGAAAAAAAGTTGGGGTGGCAAAAAAAAAAAAAAATCTCGTCAAAAAAAAAAAAAAAAAAAAAAAAAAACTGGCTCGGCTCGGCACCGTCGCACGCCGTGCGACGGTTGTACAAACCCACGCCTCTCTCTCTATCCCCAACGTGATGAAGTATTTAAAACATAATCCTCTGTTTCTCCATCTCCTCGGTTTGTCTACATCCTCATTATCGCCGGCGCGTTCTTAACCTTCATCAACAGCTTCGTCACCGCAGATCTGCCTCATCCCCACCTATTGCAATCGTTTTCTACTGCTTTCTCCAACTATGAGTCACTGACAACAAAAATTATAGCCACCGCCGGAGTCAATTTCAGGAAGTAGAGGCAACCTTGAGGCGGGGGAGGGGAGATGACGGCTGGTGGTCAGGGATGGGGAAAGGAGAGGAGGGCTGCTCGGATAGACGGAGTCGGATCTGACTGGAGAGACTTGATATGACTGGCCGGAGGCGGAGAAAGGGTGAACGGAGGTGGAGGTGGGGGAGGGGAGGGTTGGGGTTGCCGGATCTATGCTCAGGGGAAGACGACGGTCGGAGTAGGATGGCCGGAGATGGACATTGGGAAAGGTGGTTGAAGTGGGAGGGGAAGATCGCCGGAGTGGGAGAGGAAGGTCGGCGGAGATAGATGGGGACATGGGGTAAAGACGGAGAGAGGGGTGTATTTTATCTGGGTGTAATTTGGGGGAGGGGTGTAGTTAGTTTGGTGAAGGATGATATGGTAAGATAAAATATTTTGTAGGACTAGGACGTAAACCAAAAATGTCCTTGTCTTAAACCGTAGATTCCATATTATTCAAGGATTAGGTGGTAATTTTCTCATCTTGGGACGGATGTAGTACCTTTTTAGTTACGTGGGCATGTAAGTACTTTAAGTCACCTTATATTGGAAGGTCCATATTTGTTGCTTCAACTCAGGCCGGCCCTACCTTTAAGCGAATGAGGCGGTTGCCTAAGGCCTCTGAAAATAGGGTCGGCCGAAATTTTTTACTCTATTCTATATAATTATTCCCTAATTGAGGAAAAGCAGTGTTGTTGGTACAATGGTAATGGCGTTTCTTGAAATACCTGGGGGAGACATATTTATTTTCTTCTCTCTTTTAGCCAGTTTTTTCCTCTTATTTTCCATGGGTTTTCCAACATTTTTTGAATCCAAGCTTAGCTACTTTGGGCTTTTTTTATTTTTTGAAAGTTTCGGTTTTTTTTTTAACAATATATTTTTTATGAATTATTCTTTCTCTGTAATTTTAGTCTGTTCACTTTTTCTCATTTTGAATGTCTCATTTGATTGCTCACACTCTCAAAAAGGAAAGTTTATACTCCCTCCGTCTCACTATAAAGTTCCTACTTTGACTTTGCACGGGGATTAAAAAAAGTAACTGTTGTGAGTGTAAAAAGTAAAGTAAGAGAGAGAAAGTGGGTAGTAAGTTTTTGTTGTGAGAATGACATGTGGGTCTCATTTTCCATTTTAAGTAATAAAGTAAAGTAAGAACATTAATTTGGGACAGATTAAAATGAAAGTAAGAACCTTAAATCGGGACAGAGAAAGTATTATTCTTTATTCAATGGGACCCACTTGTCATACTCACAACAATTATCCAACTCACAGTTCCAACCCCACTCACATACTCCCTCTGTCTCATACCAATTGGCACTTTTGGTCAAACCAACTTCAATTTGACTAACATTTTATGTTAAATTATTAATCTCCATAAAAAAAATTAAAAAGTTACTAGATTAGTAATAGAAACAGTATCAATAATTATTTTTAAATTTTAATGGAGATAAATTATTTAGCATAAAATATTAGTCAAAGTTCAAGTAGGTTTGACCAAAAGTACCCATTGGTGTGGGACGGAGGGAGTATATACTTTCCATACTCGAGTCACAACACCCACTCAACTACTAATATTAAACATTTTTCCTTAAAACCCGTGTATTGGTTAATATGTGAACAAACTAAAAAGACGAAGAGAGTATGTAACTATTTAATACTCCCTCCGCCCCACCTCACTTGACACCTAAGAGGTGGCACAATAACTAAGGAAAAAGAATAAAGTAAGGAAAATAAAGTAAGGAAAATGTGTGGTAGAAAATGAAGAGAGAGAATGAGTGGGGTAAATAGTAGTGTTGGTTGAATAAATTGAGTGGTGCAAAATGAAGAGAGAGAATGAGTGGTGTGGTAGAGTGAATATAAAATTATACAAAGTCGGCTATTTTGGGAAGTGTCAAGTGAACTGGACAGACCAAAATGGAAATAAGTGTCAAGTGAACTGGGACGGAGGGAGTATATTGCAATATTTCTTTGAAATATTTGCATTTATAACTAAAATTTTGGTGAAATATTTACTTAAATCTTTTGCAATTATCAAGTTGATTACAATATTTTCTTGATTTATTTGCAATCATCTCAACTCAATCCAATCACCATACTTAATCGGCTAAGTACAAATTTCAATCTTTTTGTTAATAAAATTTATATTCACGTTGTTATCCACGAAAGAACGACGAGAGGCGGAAAATGGAGAAAAAAATAGAGATTTAAAACTGTTGCCCGTACGAAGTACTAAAAAACCCCAACCTTATAATTAGCTTAGGGTTCTGAATTCGAAAGGACCGGCCCTGCTTCAACTTTATAGGATTAGTATAGAAATGGTGTATGCATATGCTCTAATGCTATCTTTAATCTTTACCCTGTATTAAATAATTGAGTTTCTCCATCACTTTGTTATTGTTATTGTATGTTTTGACGTAGCGGAAGCTTACCAGTCAATTAGGCATCAAACAATCTCTGAATGAAAACAAGGATTAGCCGAATGCTTGGAAAACTTATATGAAACTGAATTTTTATTCTCTCAAAAACTGAAGAAAAAACTTACATCCCAAGGATCTCTTTTATGTAGATGCGTCCATAACTTCTAAGATTAAAAAAAAAAAAAAAGGAAATTGTCTAAAGAAAGGAAAGAAATCAAGAGTTGACAATTTGACATAATGTAATAATATTAGCCAAGACATGAAATGATATTGCAATCATTTGAACTTTGTCAAAGATTTCTCAAAATAGTGCCTCACTTGCAACGGTCCAGTTTTTCCATGAATGTTAATGACATGTCGTCCACGCCATTACGCTCCGCATCAATGTTTTAGCGCATTCACTGACAGTTGGACTTTTTGTTTCTTTTAAAGAAATGGGAAGAGCTCTCTTGTTGGAGATCTTTTTGTCCTCGGCTCAGCAATGTGTGATGGGCTCTTTACTGGTTAGAGAAACTCTCCTCGACTAAGTCATTAGTTATTGGACCGTTAAAAAGATAACGCTAACTAAGTTGTTTTATTTTTTTCATGTTGCAGTGCTTCTCAAAAAGTTTTCTGGTGAAGGAGAAAAAGTTGACGTCCAAAAGTTGTTTGGATATATTGGGCTAGTCACACTTGTGGCTCTATGGTGGCTTGGTATGTGAAACACCTATAATTTTCATATCGTGTACCATTAAATTTTCATAGACAGCGCGCTAAGACGTTCTGTCTTACACAATACTCATCTGTCCTTAAATGCATGTCCATTTTGTACATTTTTTTATCTTTTAATGAACGTTCATGTCCTTTAAAATTGTCCCCAAGTTAATTTTCACCTAAAATATCACATTTTAATGTATGCTTCCAAACAAGAGTAATTTATAGCATAGATAGTAAGGGTATTTATGCATCTTTGCCACAAGATTTTCTTAAATATCAACTTTTTCAAGATGTTCAAAACAAGAGTTGGGTATTTTTGCAAATTTTACAAAACTATTGTGGTTTAAAAAAAAAAAGTAATTGGGGTAAAAATCAGGGAAAGAAGAGTGGTTGAACCTAAAATTAAATTATATAATTGCAAATTTTACAAAACTATTGTGGTTTTTTTAAAAAAAAAAAATAGTAATTGGGGTAAAAATCAGGGAAAGAAGAGTGGTTGAACCTAAATTAAATTATATAACAATATCAGGTTGATCAACGGATTTTCTGTACATAACATTGATGACAAAGTAAAAGCTTTAAATCGGGACGGAGAGAGTACTATATTCCAATATTTTTGCTTAATTAACCAAGATTTTGTTTGTATTACAGTATGGCCGTTAACAGCATTAGGAATTGAACCCAAGTTTACCATTCCTCAGTCTGTTAAAATGGACGAAGTTGTTATAGCCAACGGATTCATCGGCAGTGTCCTATCTGGCTACTTTTGGTATGTGAGGAAAAAAAAAAAGTTCATTTTACATCAATTTATTTGATTTCAGATATTCCTCTCTATTAATATGAAGCCGGACTGACCTTCCATTATAGGGCATTATGTGTTGTTTGGACAACTCCATTAGTGGCCACATTGGGCATGTCTCTGACTATCCCACTTGCTATGCTGGCTGACATGATCATCCATGCTCGTCATTATTCACCCATTTATATCCTTGGTTCAGCTCAGGTAATACTGTATGATTTTTGTCATGTGGAACAATAAAAGACACTTATATTTTTCCGGCTTAATGCTCAGAGTTTTTTGTGTTTATTTACAGGTATTTGCAGGATTTGTGATAGCCAATCTTTCGGATAGGTTTACAAACAAGTTGGGATTATAGCCCCTAGCTTGGTTACTTTTTTCCTTCTTTTTCTTTTTGGCATTATTTATTCTTTTGCGTAATTTTAAATTGGTACCGTGCGCTACCTGGTTCATGCCGTTCCAATGATAAAACTGGTGCGCTTATCGAGACGGTATTTATAACTATGTTATGTTGCTGATTAAAGATGGACCCCGTGGCACGTGAAGACGTCATACTCCTTTTCATTAGTGCTCTTTTAGCACATTTTTTTGTTTGTGATCTGCTAGGCATGGCGCCCTAGAGAGAGAGAGAGAGTTCGATCACTCAAGGAGAAAGAATGAACTTTCAAGAATGAATCGTATTACACCAAACTTAGTCCTTTAAAAAGGAACTCCAATGGTAGGGGTTAAATGCAAAATTTGATATGTATGTTCAAGAAGTACTAGCATTTCCAATCGACAATGCAACGGTGCCAAAATTTAGCGTTCAATGCTACACTAAATTTTGATACTCATTGTTAGAGATTTAACCAGTTGTTAAAAATAACGCAAAAGAATTTATCATGTTAAAATTATTATTTACAAAATATATAATTAAAAAAATATTTATAGTTTATTTTGATTTTTATATAGTTATTTACAAAATTATTATTTCAATAAAAAAAATAATTAAAATATTGATCACATTTTGAAATTATTTATCATGTTAAGAATCTTATTAAAGTTAATAACTATTTTTTATTTTTAATCATAAAGTTAATAACCATCAAAAATTAATTTGATAAAAAAATTGACACCTATGGTTGAAGATGATTTTTGATACCATGTGAATAGTGCTCAATAGCAGTGTTCTAAAAATCGCTAGGCGGCGGAGCAAGGCCTAGCGCCTAGAGGCCTAGGCGGGGACTAGGTGGTGCCGAACATTTAGAGCATTTTTTGTTTTTTTAATTAATTAATTAATTAATATATATATATATATATATATATATATATATATATTATATATATATATATATATATATCCTAAAAATATTATCAAATATTTTTATTATTTATCAAAATTTAATAATTTATTTAACTAAAAAATAAATCATAACTATAAAAAGTATTTTTAAATGTTTCAAAAGTGAAAGCTTACACACATTAACCCAAGCTCATTCACACATCTTTAGTCAAACCCAAATAAATTATCCTCTCACACTAAAATAATGAGGCCCAACCCATGTGCTATTCCCGCCTAGGCTCGCCTAAAGCCGCCGAAACCGTCTGATCCGCCTAGACCCGCCTAGGACCGCCTAGACCGCCTAACGCCTAGATTGGCCGCCTAATGGAAAATCGCGGCGCCTGGGGGCCGCCTAGCGCCTAGGCCCCGCCTAACCCGATTTTTAGAACACTGCTCAATAGATATCAAAATATAGAGTTAGTACCATTGTTGAAGTTCCCCTAGTCGTTATTAAGAAGGGCATTAAGGTCCAAAATTTGTTCTCAAGCATTTGAGAAATAAAAGAAATCCAGAGTCCTCATAACGAATAACACTCTCTCCGTCTTAAATTAGTGTGAACCAAAAAAATTGAGCACAAAAATTAAGAAAATGTTGGAGTGATAAATAGTGGAAGTAGGTGTTTGTGATGAAAATTTAAATATGAGAGTGAATGAGTGAGATGAATAATAAGTTGATTGGTTTTGAGTGTAAAAGTAAAGTAGGAGAGAGAATGAGTGGGAGGAATAATAAAAGTTTTTTTGCTATTTTGGACCGTTCAGGCTAACCTAAGACGAAAAAAATAAAAAATAAAAAAATAAAAAATAAATCAATCTGACGGATGGAGTATGTATGTGTAAATATATGTATAGAGGTGGTCTCCCATGAGAACAAGGGGATCCGTCTCATGTATGAGACGGGTCGACCCATGACCCATGGGGCATGACCCGCCACGGGGCAGCCTCCCATAGGTCCAAATTTTTTTAATTTTTTTTTGGTTTTTTGTGAGTTTTTATATTATTTTTTCGGCTTTTCAGCCGTTCACCAAAAGTAATAGTTACCATAAATTAATGTAATGACTGTATACATATAAAGTAACATTGTTCATAAGTAAACGTAAGACCTGTTTTACAAAAATAAAAGCTCGTTTTACCCATTTTTTTCAAATGTAATACTAACTATAATTACATGTAACCCAAACAATATCTAAATGTAATTATCATTTATACTGAAATGTAATAATGCTTTTGCAAAAATGTAAAATATTGTGTATTTTGATTTAATTTTTTGAAAGAAAGTAACATTTGAAAAGTAACAACTCATATATATGAATGTAATTGTTTGTACAAGTAAATGTAACACTTTAATAAAAGAAATTATAACATATTTCTATAGATAATGTAATACTTTTACATGTAACACTAATCAAGTGTTTTTAGCTCTAAAAATGTAAATGGTTGAATTATTACTTTTTCTATACATATGTGTTACGATTATGTATAAACATTATTACATATAAGTAACACGTTCGTTACATTTTAGTTGTAATAAGTATTACTTTTGGCAAACGAATAAAACATAGAAAAAGACACTGTTACTTTTCTGTATATATGTATTACTTTTATGTATACAAACTGTTATTTTATATGAATACAGTCATTACATTAAGTTATAGTAACTATCACTTTTGACAAACCGAAAAAAAAAAAAAAAAAAATTGGGCCTATGAGAGGCTGCCACGTGGCAGGGTCGACCCTGGGTCCTGGAGCCGGTTCAATGGGGCGGGTCGGGCGGGTCAAAAAAACCCGCCTCATGGATGAGACGGGTTGTGCATTCCGCACACAAGTCTTTGTCGTATTCCATTCCGTTTGTACCAAAAAAAAAAACACAAGTCTTTGTCGTCTTTGTCATATGTATATACCCTTATTTTGTTTGTTTGAGTTGATGATTGTGATGAATATCCATCTTTTAGTATAATGTACATCTCTAATTGTTCGGTTTGAAATGATAATTACCGATGGTCATCCCTTGTCTTGTTCACGGGATGCAAAGGAGGATACTCTCTGTTTTTCTTTATAGTCTTTCCAGAGTTTTCGTAGTTGGATAACACTCTTCTCAACATTTTTCGTGATCTCTTAAGTTGATTTATTTATTTTTTTCCTTTTTATCTAGATAGATATGGGGCATTGGAGTTAGTTAAGGTTATCTCCCTACATTTTAATCTTAACTTTAATTCACCATGTTAATTTCTCTTCATCTCTTAATGTAATTCTTTAACATTACTTGTTACATGTAATCTTTATCATAAATAAATCATTCTATTATTATTTCCCCTTTTTTGTTACCACCTTTGAAGTCGTATCACCAATAGTAGCAAGACTAAGCTTTTAATTTTTAAGTCTCCACTCGTACAACCTTGAACACCGAATTCTCCGCATAAACAGGCATTGGAGTTTAGAGTAAAAACAAGTGCGCACTCTAAGTAACCCAAGAGACATCCTCCCGAATTCACCGAGCCGTTGTACAAAATTAGGCTATTTCTAAGTTTTTCTTAATTTCCTTTAAAAACATAGGTGGCGACTCTAACAATCTACAAGTTAGACATCCTAGGATAATTCATCTAGCAAGTTGTGGTTTCCCGATCTACAGATAAATTGGCGCCGGAATAAAGCTTGATGTCAGGATTTCATTGATGCTATTAAGCAAGTGGAGACCAGTTTGCTGAGATATTAAGAAACTGCTTGAGTTAGTCACAAAGTGATAAGTTAGTGAATGATGGATAAAAAATCAAGGATGAGCTTTCTTCTGGATGGATTCTGCGCCCTCTTCTGCGCCTTCTTCTAGCGCAGGGATTAGCGCGCCATTTAACTCTCGCTCCTTGCTTTCAAAGTTAGACGTTTTGAAGGAGTTGATTGTTACTCATTTCAACGCCGTGCATTCTAGTGCTGATAGGCGCTCATAGAGATCTTCTTCTGATATTGTGTCCGCGCAAGCTGCTGTTGAAGCAAACTTACAAGTGATTGCTGAAAACTTTTCTCAACAGCAAGCTATTACTCAACGCTCCATTGATGAATATCAAGACGTCAATGTTGGGCATCTATTGCAGAGACATTCAAAAATGTTAACAGTACTCTTCAACTTACCAAACAAATTCAACGCTCGGTGACGGAGATCGAAGAAGGATTGAAGGAAGACGACGCGCCTCCTCCCAACCCTTAGTTCTTTTCTTTTGTTTGTAAATTGTTAGAAACTTTTGTGATGTTAGAAATATTTGTTAGTGATTCTAGTGCTTAAATGTTTTAGCACATCTTTTGTTTTTGTGCTATTGAAAACTTTTAAACACCAACTCTAATTTTTCAAGTTTTAATGAGAACAAAGCATCACGTTTATCAAAACCTTGTTCATTCAAACTTCTTGTTTGTAGAACAATGAATATGTTGTTTAAAATCATATGCATCATATTTGAATTGTTTCATATTTTCATGCATTGAGTTTAAACTTTGTTTAAACACATTTCAAAACCTAAACTCATACATTTTGAATGTGTTAAACTATTGTTTCTTATCTTTCCATTTGTAATGTTTTATCTTTATTGGAATAGATTAGAAATCTATATCTTGGACTAGTGTGTGCATTAACTTGAGACATGATTTACCAATTTCATTTATTTGGACATGTTATTATCAAGTATAATGTTTGTCCCTGATATAGTAGGTAATGGCATCAATCAAGTAGGGGGAGATTGTTGGGTATGCCCACTTATATCTCAGTATTCAATGTATAAGATTGATTAGATTTGATTGATCCATCACCTAAGTTTTATTTCATGGACTTTAGACCCATATGTAAGAAGTATTTATACTTCATTTTTTTAGGTAGTCCATTGTAATATACTAGACTTAGGAATAGGGCAAGAATGTCAAGATTGAAGAAAATCACTTTGTTCAATTTGATCCACGCGCCCATGCGCCCCTCACTTGCTCCATGCGCCTCCTTGGCGCGCGGATATGAGTATGTACCTGGCTTTGCTCATGCGCCCCAAATGGCTCATCGCGCCTATGCGCCCCATTGGCTCAACGCGCCTCATTGTGAATGATTGAACACTTGGTAATTTATTGAAGACATGAAGACTTGAAGAAATTTAAACTACGCCAAAGATCCAACGGTGGAAAAATAACACGTATGCACCCGCATCTAAGGACACATGTCAATAACGGTCATATTTGTGTTATAAGTCTAACGGCTATAAAGGACACGTGCTCCACTCAATGAGCTCCAGCACATCTGTCCTTTAACCTTATCCACAAGGAATATCCAACAGCTAGTTTTTGGAGCTCTACTATAAATACCCCATAACTTCAAACGTTTTGAAGTTGCTAAGAATCTCTGAATTTCTCTCTCAAGCATTTGTTGAAGATTTAAAGATTACCTTTGAATTCCCAGATTACTCAAGAACATCTTCATACCTTCATCCCTAGCCCAGATCCTCAAGCAAAAACACTTTAGTTTTATTGTGCTCTAAATCATAAAGATCTAAAGAGCCTTGAATCTAAATTCACATACGCACCTCTTTAAGTTTGATCACTTTGATCTTTCTTTAAAAGATACACCGGTTTTGTCTAGGATTTGTTCTTACATAGAATATTAGATCTTGAGTTAGAGTATAAGCTCAAACGTTGTAATTTTTAAAACTCTCTCATATTATAAGATCTTCATTAGAAATCCAAGACTATCCATCTTGGTAGAGGACGTAGATCATTTCCCGATCGAACCTCTCCAAATAGCGCGTATTAATTTCTTGTCATTTACTTTCAAGTTATTATCTTATCTCACTATTTGCTTGTTTAATCATTGTAGATTGATTGGATTGAATTGTGTTGTGTTTGTTATATCATTTGCCTTAGTTACTTATTTCACTCACTTTGAGCCAAAATACTTAGAGTGTGTGTGCGCCCCCTTTATCAAGCTTTGCGCCTATTTACTTAACTAAATTCCGCTGTGCATTTCACTCACTCACTTAGGCCCATTTTATAACGCTTATTTGATAAAGTGCGCATTTGCAATTGAGTTTATCAAGGGTTCGAAAAGAATTTTAAAACATCTATTCACCCCCCCTCTAGCTATTTTCCATACCCTTGTTGCCCTTTGGGACCAACAAGTGGTATCAGAGCAAACACCTTTATAAAAAAATTTGTTTTTCAAGCTTAACAGCTTGGGTGCCGATTCTATATGGCAAACTCAAAACCTTCGGCAACTGCTAACTACACACATGTTCTATTCTTTGATGAAGATCACTTTGACGTGTGGAAATTCAGCATCTTGACCCATCTCACCTCAATCGATGAAAGGCTTCATGACACCGGGGTTTATGGACCTTACATCCTAATGAAAGCGAATCCAAATCCGCGCACCAACGCTGCTCAACCAACCATCAAGAAACCAAAGGAAGAATGGACTGAGGAAGAAACAAGAAGAGTTGCAAATGATGGCAAAGCAAGAAACATTCTCCTCAGCACTCTAAGCACGGCTATGAAACAACAAGTCATGCATTGTTCTACCGCCAATGAATTATGGGATTCTATTGAAGAGCATATAAAAGGAGACACGGTTTGCAAGGAGAACAAGAGATACAAAGTGAAAAAGAGATTCAACAATTTCTCTCAACTCCCCGGTGAAACTCTTAGACAGACTTATGAACGCTATTGTGAAATCATCAATCTTTGTATTTCACTTGGAAAGAAGTTCTCAAATAAGGAATTAAACACTAATTTCCTTGCTGCTTTTGGATCAAGATACCTACATAAATCTAGCGCCCTTGAAGACGCTGGAACTTTAGATGTATGGACTTTAAGGAACCTTTATGCAAATCTCAAGGTTTATGAGCTCAAACATCAGTGCATCAGTGAAACTGAAGGAAAATCAAAATCCATTGCTATGGTGGCGCATAGAGAGGAAGCGCATGCACCTGCGCTGGAGGACAAAATTTCCGATCCCAAAATTTCTACTTCTGAGCTATTAGACATGGATGATGAAGACTTCGCTTTATTTGTGAAGACATTCCAGAAGTTCAGAAAATTCTCAAAACCCGGCTCATTCAACAAAGCTCAAGGATCTACAAGCAGAGCTCCTCCAAAGTTCACGAGGAGCAGTGATTCTAAAAGAAAAGAAGACCTTATTTGTTTTAATTGCAGGAAACCTGGACACTTTGCATCGAGCTGTCCAATTCCTAAATTTGAGTACATGCAGAAGAAAAACAACCATACTCCCAAATTCACTCGTCACAAGGGAATGGTTGCTGAAGAAGAATCATCAGCAAACGAGCAGAACACTTGGATTGAAACAGACTCAGAAGAGAGCGATGAAGATTCTGATGATGGACTCGTTTGTTTGGTGGCAAAGGATGATGAAGATGAAGATGAAGATTCTGATGACGACTACTCAAAGGATGTTCCTGATATGAATGTCTTGAACAAACCAATCAAGAAATCTGCAGGTTTTCAAGAGGTGAAAAAGAAGAAAGGACCATCCATCAACGAGCTTATTGAACAAGGATTTCTCACTCCGGCTCAAAGTGATGGTGGATTTTTATTCTCCAGATGTGATCTGAGTGCTAGAAGCAAACTCAGAAAGAGAGAATACATTAGACATCAAGTTGTACCTATTCCTACAATCAATCATGATGAGGACATTGTAAAGCAAGAAAAATTATTCAAAGAGGCTGAAAAGGTAATCAGTCGTTTTAGTGATATGAAGGAAGCTTTAGTACTATCATGTGATGAAATTTTCCAGCTTAAGACCGAGAAATCTCTGTTAAAATCTGAACTCACCCTCCTTAAGAAGCAGATAAAGAGCATGACTCCTCTTACTGTTAAAAACACTTATCTAACAGAACAAAACTCATTACTTAAAGTTTAAAACGATGAATTGGTTACTCAAATTACTGATCTTAAAAAGATTACAAATGAGTGGTCCAATTCTCGTGTCACTATGGACGGTATCTTTGAGTCCCAAAAAGCCAGTGGTGATAAAAGTGGCTTGGGATTCACATCATCAACTAGTGACAAATTTAAGTGTGATGTTTGTGCTGAAAGAGACAGTGAATTTACAACTCAGCAAACTCATGAAATTCCTAAGGAAAAACATTCAAATTCAATGGGTAAAGGACAGGAAAAAGTCAAGAGACAAACATTCCATTATATCTACCCAATGAAACAATTTGGGAAAGCTAAAGAGAAGGAAGTAGCTACATATGAATCATCCTCTAGCAAAATCATTCTTGAAACAAGGCGCGCTCCTTTTCCGAGGGCACATTATGCGCCTAGGAGCCACGCGCCTCACCGCCATGCGCCTCCTAGCCCTATGCGCCCTCCAAGAAAAAGCGCTCCAAAATTTCAAAAGAAGGATTTTGTTAAGGCTGGTTCATCTGACCTAAAGAAGAATGCTATCCTAAAGAAAAGTAAAGAGTTTGTAAAAACTCATATGATTGGTGGCTTTCATCATTGTTCTATTTGTGATTGTTTGGGACATAAGGCCGTGGAATGCCTTTTGAGATTCACTCCAAATGCCAAAGGACGTAAAAATCCTAAGGTCAAGCAAGAGTGGGTCGTCAAAAGTTGCTAACTCTAGGATCCGAAAAGGAATAAAGGGGACCTGCTTTAAATGTTTATATTTCAGGTTCTTTGCTTCATGGCTGAATCTTCAAAAGCTAAAACGTATGAATGGATTCTCGATAGTGGGTGTTCACGACACATGACTGGAGATGAATCCTTACTTGAAGATGTTCATGAAGAAAGAGGCCCCTCCGTAACATTTTGTGATAATAACAAAAGTCAAGTTGTAGCATATGGAAAGCTCAAGAAAAACAAAGTGTGCATTGAAAGAGTCTCTCTCGTTGAAGGACTCAAGCACAATTTATTATCCAATCTAAATTATGCGACAAAGGATTAGAATGCCATTTTACCTCAACTCAATGTCTTATCAAGAATGGCAAAACTGGAGCTACATTACTCACGGGATATCGTAAGACAAATATTTAGATTATTGATTTCCATAGTATGAACTCTAGTATTAATCTTTGTTTTATAGCTAAAAGTGTGAGCGAAAATAGTTGGCTATGGCACAAGCGCTTAAGTCACTTAAACTTCAAGTATCTATCTAAACTCAGCAGGAATAATCTTGTTAAAGGACTTCCTAAGGTTGTTGATCATCATGACAAGAAGTGCGCCGCGTGTCAACTTGGCAAACAACCAAAGCAGTCTTTCTCAAGCAAGAAAAATCCCTCAACTACTAGATGTTTGTAACTGCTGTACATTGATCTATTTGGACTAGTCACCACCGCAAGTAATAGAAGAAATAAGTATACTCTTGTTGTGGTGGATGATTATTCAAGATATACATGGGTGGAAATGATGATCTCAAAAGACGGTTGTTATGACATTTTGACCACCTTATTCAGACTGCTCCAAACCCAAAAAGAAGATGACATCATAAGTGTTCGATCCGATAATGGAACAGAATTCAAGAACAACGGTATTGGTCGATACTGCGACGATCATGGGATAGATCATAACTTTTCAACAGCTGGTGTTCCTCAACAAAATGGCATTGTGGAAAGAAAGAATAGGACGTTGATTGAAGCGGGAAAGACTATGATAGCTGAAGAAAAATTGCCCAAGTACTTTTGGGAAGAAGCTATCAACACCGCATGTTTTACTCAGAATCGTTCCCTCATCAACAAACTTCACTACAAGACTCCCTATGAACTTTCGCGTGGTAGAACTCCCAACATTGCATTCTTCAAGATCTTTGGTTGAAAATGTTATATCCTCTACAACGGAAACGAACATAGAGGTAAATTCGATGCCAAAGCCGACAAAGGTATCTTTGTTGGGTATGCAAAACATTCAAAAGCTTTTCGTGTTTTTAATAGATTTACATTAGTGATAGTTGAATCTGCACATGTTATATTTGATGAACATTCTCTCCTTGAGCCACATTTGGCTCCAAATGTTGCTGATGATTCTGTTGAGTTAAATGAAACAGGTGCTCCTATTCATGTTGCGCCTACACAAGATCAGAATCCATCAACTCAAGGAAATCCATATACATCAGTTGCTCCTAACTCCATTTATGGGGCGCCCAATGAATCTTCAGTTACGCCTTCCTTGAATGTCGCACCTCTAGATTCCTCTCACGCGCTTATATCTACTGATGCATCTGGTGTTAACCCCAGTTTCAACTCTGAACCAGTTCAACCCCCTAATTTTGATGATTTTGAAGATGGTGAAGATGTACCAATTGAAGACCTTTAAATTACTACAACCCAACCTAACTTACCTCCTGAAATTCGTGAAGTTAGAGGTCACCCAATCAATAATATCATTGGTGATCTACATGTTGGCATTCGTACAAGGAGAGCTACAAACTTTGATGCTTACACTGCTTTTTATCTCTCAAATCGAACCAAAGAAGGCTGATGAAGCGCTCCTAGATCCTAATTGGGTTGTTGCAATGCAAGAAGAACTCAATCAACTTGAACGATGTAAGGTTTGGACTCTTGTTCCAAGACCACATGATCAAGGAGTGATTGGTACGAAATGGGTGTTCAGAAACAAGATGGATGAGAATGGATCTATCACAAGAAACAAAGCAAGGTTGGTTGTACAAGGCTATAGGCAAGAAGAAGGAATCGACTACGATGAAACTTTTGCGCCCGTAGTAAGACTTAAAGCTATTAGACTCTTTCTAGATTACGCTGCTCACAAGAACTTCAAGTTATATCAAATGGATGTGAAGAGCGCGTTTCTAAATGGTGAACTCCAAGAACAATCCATGTAGCTCAACCACCTGGGTTTGAAGATTCACAATTTCCAAATCATGTATACAAACTCCAGAAAGCTTTGTATGGGCTCAAGCAAGCACCAAGAGCATGGTATGATACACTATCCAAGTTTCTCATTGAGAAAGGCTTCACTCGCGGTAAAATCGATACTACTCTTTTCATTACCAAAAATAATGGTCATAAATTACTTGTTCAAATTTATATTGATGATATTATATTTGGTTCTACTAATGAATTGTTCTGTAAGCGCTTTGAGAAACTAATGAAGAGAAAGTTTGAGATGAGCATGATGGGAGAACTCACTTTCTTCCTCGGGCTCCAAATCAAGCAAATGAATGAAGGCATTTTTATCAATCAAGCCAAGTATACAAGGGATCTAATCAAGAAGTTTGGACTTGAAAATGCTAAATCATACGACACTCCAATGGCTACCTGCAACAAACTCGAAAAGGATTTAAAAGGTAAACGTGTCGATCAAACTCTTTACTGAGGTATGATTGGATCACTCCTTTATCTTACTGCTAGTAGGTCCGATATAATGTTTAGTGTTTGTGTTTGCGCTCGTTATGAATCAGACCGTTGAGAAGCGCACTTGATTGATGTGAAACATATTATACGATATCTCTCCGGCACTGTTAACCTTGGAATTTGGTACACCAAATATTTAAATTTTAAACTTGTAGGTTATTCAGATGCGGATTATGGAGCGTGCACGATTGATAGGAAAAGTACAAGTGGCACTTGTCATTTCCTTGGATATCAACTTGTGTCATGGGTGAGTAAGAAACAGTCTTTAGTGTCTGTATCAACAACGGAAGCAGAATATATTGCTGCGGGAAGTTGTTGCTGTCAGATTTTATGGATGAAGCAGTAATTGGTGGACTATGATATAATTGAAGAAAATTGTCCCATCTACTGCGACAATACATCAACAATTGCAGTTTCTGAAAATCCTGTCATGCACTCCAAAACCAAACACATCGACATCAAATATCACTTTCTCAAAGACCACGTGGAGAAAGGTAACATTCATTTGGAACACGTGGGAACCGAATTTCAAATCACCGACATTCTAACGAAAGCACTTGACGCGAAACGGTTCATCTTTTGAGAGCTGAAATGGGTATGCTTGAACTCAACTAGTCAATATAGTTTTATAACTACTAATGTTTTATGTCTTTTTGAGTTATAAATATCCTAGGTTCAAAAGTTAAATCATTTTCTAAGTTTCAAGGAAACTATGCGCCTGTTATGCGCCTCACTCACTCTATGCGGGCCAAGGTTTATGCGCCTTATTCATTCAGCGCGCGCTATTGAGTATTGCGCCTACCATGCGCCCATTAAAGATTGCAGCTCAATCAATGCTATCATATTTAATATTTCAATGATTGAACGTATTCAATTTGTCATAAGTATCAGGATATTGCAAATTTCAGACCTGGTGAGACAATTGATCTAGCTGAGCTATCCTTGGATCCAATAGGCCTTGAAATCATCTCAACCCTTCACACAGCTGGTCTCATACCTTTATTTACGTTGGATCAACCATTCTACTCACCATTTCTTGTTGATGAATTCTTCTCCACTGTCGCTCTCGTTGAGTTACCAACAAATGAAATAGGATTTGGGCGCTACAGAATTTGCGCCGTGGTTCAAAATACTGATATCACTATTTCTATCGGTACAATCAAGCATGCAGTGAATTTCAGCACAACCGGCCCTCAAAGCATATCCGGTCAAGCCAACACTTACTCAGTGGCCGCGCAGAACATTGTTGCGCGCACCTATCTCAATATCCCAACTCTTCATAATAACATAAAGTCTGTTGAGATTAGGTATGGTGGTAATCTGTTAGCTCATATAGCGCATCTCGTGGATACTTCTATAGTGTTCAAAACGGGCAATGTGAAAAGATTCACGGTGGAGCAGTGGAATATATTGCTGCGATTATGGGAAAGGCCAAACTCAATTGGCCTCAAATTCTATTCAAAACTTTAACTGAGCAGATTGATAATTACAACAAGAATAAGAGTAAAGGAAAGACGAAGTTCAAGACTCATTGCCGTATTCTTACGAAGATTTTTCTCACCTACCCAGCTCTTGCACAATTCCTTAATGAGAATCCCGTATATAAAACAGATGATGTACCAATTTTTGGTAAGGATAGCTTGGTGTTGAAAAGGCGCAGAAAGCACATTGCAAAGCGCGCGCCTCGAGTAAAGGGTGCTCAGTTGGTTGATGAAGCCACTGAGTCAGATGAAGGAGATGCTGATGGCGCTGCAGATGGTGCAACAGATGGCGCAGCAACTGAGATTCAACCTGGCGCAAGTACAGACAAAGGCAAAGGGATTGCTTCTGTTGAATGTGAGGGCAGACCACCAAAGTGCCCCAGAACTGAAAAAGAAGACCAGGAAGCTCTCAAGTGCGCTCAGGAAGCTAGTTTGGCTGAAGCGCAGAGAAAAAGAGATGAAGATTATCAAATTAAGCAGGATGCTACTTTGGCGCAGAAACAAAAGGCAAAAAGGCGCAGGATCCAGCGCTGATGTACACGCCCCTGCTCCCTCTGCGTCTATTCTTCCTCTCATAGTTCGTGCGCCTCCTACAAAGACTTCAAAGAAAACCTCTTCTGTGCCTCTCAAGAAAGTTACCATTGCGCCTGCTCCGGTTATTCAACCCATTCCTACTCCATCTTCTGTCTCACTCTCTGCTGAATAACAAAAACTCAGAGATCAATTATCTGCTGAGTTATTTGGAGACCTGAGTGAGGATCTAGTTGAGGGGGAGCCAAAACCTTTAAAGAAGCGCAAGTCCACTTATGCGCTTACTGCTCCTGTGCCTCAACCCAATACAGAAGACCCTACTTCAAGTACTGAATATCTTCCATCTCCTCCCAAGAAAACCACTACTGTTCCTTCACCTGTCAGGCTCCCTTCTCCTACTACGCCCTAATCTGATCCCGCACCTACTCCTCCTATTGCTAATTTGAGTATGGTTATTTCAATGCTTTAACAAATTCAGCAGGGTCAGGCGCGCTTAGAATCTCAATTTGAGCTCCATGCTTCAATGATTACTTGTCAGGCATATGAGATTGCTGCCATTAAGGGGGAGATAATGCGCATTGGCGCTGATATCAGGGACAAACATTTCCTAACCCCTCAGCAATGGAGCGATGCTATAGCTCAAGTGAATGATATGTTCAAAGCTACTCTTGCTGAGTTACATGATAGAATTGGCGCCGGAATAAAGCTCACTGATGGTCAGGATTTCATTGATGCTATTAAGCAAGTGGAGACCAGTATTGCTGATCATATTAAGAAACTACTTGAGTTAGTCACTGGTGAAAGTGATAAGTTAGTGAATGTTATGGATAAGCTCAAGGAGATCAAGGATGAGATTGAAAAATTCTTCTAGCGCGCATATGGATTATGCGCCCTCTTCTAGCGCAGGGATTAGCGCGCCATTTAACTCTCGCTCCTTGCTTTCAAAGTTAGACGTTTTGAAGGAGTTGATTGTTACTCATTTCAACGCCGCGCATTCTAGTGCTGATAGGCGCTCATAGAGATCTTCTTCTGATATTGTGTCCGCGCAAGCTGCTGTTGAAGCAAACTTACAAGTGATTGCTGAAAACTTTTCTCAACAGCAAGCTATTACTCAACGCTCCATTGATGAATATCAAGACGTCAATGTTGGGCATCTGCGCTACCTCAGAGATGGTGTTGCAAAGACATTCATAAATGTTAACAGTACTCTTCAACTTACCAAACAAATTCAACGCTCGGTGACGGAGATTGAAGAAAGATTGAAGGAAGACGATGCGCCTCCTCCCAACCCTTAGTTCTTTTCTTTTGTTTGTAAGTTGTTAGAATCTTTTGTGATGTTGGAAATTTTTGTTAGTGATTCTAGTGCTTAAATGTTTTAGCACATCTTTTGTTTTTGTTCTATTGAAAACTGTAAACACCAGCTCTTATTTTTCAAGTTTTAATGAGAACAAAGCATCACGTTTATCAAACCTTGTTCATTCAAACTTCTTGTTTGTAGAACAATGAATATGTTGTTTAAAATCATATGCATCATATTTGAACTGTTTCATATTTTCATGCATTGAATTTAAACTTTGTTTAAACACATTTCAAAACCTAAACTTATACATTTTGAATGTGTTAAACTGTTGTTTCTTATCTTTCCATTTGTAATGTTTTATCTTTATTGGAATAGATTAGAAATCTATATCTTGGACTAGTGTGTGCATTAACTTGAAACATGATTTACCAATTTCATTTATTTGGACATGTTAGTATCAAGTATAATGTTTGTCCTGATATAGTAGGTAATGACATCAATCAAATAGGGGGAGATTGTTGGGTATGCCCACTTATATCTCAGTATTCAATGTATAAGATTGAATAGATTTGATTGATCCATCACCTAAGTTTTATTTCATGGACTTTAGACCCATATCTAAGAAGTATTTATACTTCATTTTTTTGGTAGTCCATTATAATAGACTAGGCTTAGGAATACGGCAAGAATGTCAAGATTGAAGAAAATCACTTTGTTCAATTTGAGCCACGCGCCCATGCACCCCTCACTTGCGCCATACGCCTCCTTGGCGCGCGCATATGAGTATGCGCCTAGCTTTGCTCATGCGCCCCAAATGGCTCAACGCACCTATGCGCCCCATTGGCTCAATGCGCCTCATTGTGAATGATTTAACACTTGGTGATTTATTGAAGACTTGAAGAAATTTAAACTACGCCAAAGATGCAACGGTGGAAAAATAACACATATGCACCCGCATCTAAGGACACCTGTCCATAACGGTCATATTTGTGTTATGTGTCTAACGGCTATAAAAGACACGTGCTCCACTCAATGAGCTCCAGCACATCTGTCCTTTAACCTTTTCCACAAGGGATTTCCAAAGGCTAGTTTTTGGAGCTCTACTATAAATACCCCATAACTTCAAATGTTTTGAAGTTGCTAAGAATCTCTGAATTTCTCTCTCAAGCATTTGTTGAAGATTGAAGATTGCCTTTGAATTCCCAGATTACTCAAGAACATCTTCATACCTTCATCCTTAGCCCAGATCCTCAAGCAAAAACACTTTAGTTTTATTGTGCTCTAAATCATAAAGATCTAAAGAGCCTTGAATCTAAATTCACACACACACCTCTTTAAGTTTGATCACTTAGATCTTTCTTTAAGAGATACACCGGTTTTGTCTAGGATTTGTTCTTTCATAGAATATTAGATCTTGAGTTAGTGTATAAGCTCAAACGTTGTAATTTGTAACACTCTCTCATATTATAAGATCTTCATTAGAAATCCAAGACTAACCATCTTGGTAGAGGACGTAGATCATTTCCCGATCGAACCTCTCCAAATAGCGCTTATTAATTTCTTGTCATTTACTTTCAAGTTATTATCTTATCTCACTATTTGCTTGTTTAATCATTGTAGATTGATTGGATTGAATTGTGTTGTGTTTGTTATATCATTTGCATTAGTTCCTTATTTCACTAACTTTGAGCCAAAATACTTAGAGAGTGTGTGCGCCCCCTTTATCAAGCTTTGCACCTATTTACTTAACTAAATTCCGTTGTGCATTTCACTCACTCACTTAGGCGCATTTCATAACGCTTATTTGATAAAGTGCGCATTTGCAATTGAGTTTATCAAGGGTTCGAAAAGAATTTTAAAACAGGTATTCACCCCCCTCTAGCTATTTTCCATACCCTTGTTTCCCTTTGGGACCAACACTACCATACAAGCTAAGTGGGACTTGGGCCAACTATGCAAGTTAGTGGTCAATTGGCTGATTTTGGACTAGCTCAATATTGACCCACAACCGGTGAAGCGCGCCAAGGGTGGAATGGGAGGTTTAGGGCGCACTTTGAACGTGCGCATCGGTCGTTCGGAGCTGACAAAATTCGGCTCGATGGCGGTCCAGTGGGTCGGTTCATGCGTGTGGGTTGGGTGCGGCTCGATTCAGCTAAGGCGTGTTTGGGCAAGTTCGGCCTAATGGTTTGGTAGCGATTGGGCCTGGTTTGGTTGAGCTTTGGCCCGTCGGTTGGACTGGATCAGACGGATTAGGATCCGTACCGATTCTCTTAGGCACGGGTCGGTTGGCCATGGGTCATGTCCGATCAGTAAGGGTCAAATCGGGGTGGGCGGATCCAGTACATCTCCCATCAGATGCGATCCAACGGTCCAGATTCATCCGGATATAATTTCACCTATTCCCATAAAGACACCTACAACTCTTGGAAACCTATAAATAGCCCCTCCAGGATGCTCAATTCCGCATTCGAATCATTCAGTGATTAAGCATTCAATAGTAGCAAATTAGAGAGATAGCATATTGAAGCATAAAATTCCCTTCAAGGCCAGAAGTTCCAAACATTAATATTTGTTCGCTGGTCGTTAATTTGGAGTAATCCTATTAACGAGAGTTAAAGTCGTTACATCTTACGAGAAGATTGAGAGTGACTATTGTGAGAGCCGGCGCCCGAACCTTAATCCACGCTCTTGTTCTCATAATGGTTACCCTCCTTTGGTTTGAAAATCAGAGAGTCGCCACCTCATTTTATTAAAGGAAAATATAGATAAAACCTTTTTGATTGAAAAGAGAAGTGGGTTCGGGGGCGAAGTTACGAGTAGAGAACGTGATTAGCATCACTCCACTCACCCTTTTGGTCTCTAGTATGCTTCCGCCTACGCTTTGATTTTATGCCTTTTGAAAATGCCTTGTTATGCCCTAACTTTGAGAAAACGTGTGTTTATGTACAAATGGGAGTCTCCTAATCTAGGTCGTTCCAATTTAAGTCGCAACCGGAAATCGGCTTGGGTGGATTCCCGATTGGTTTTGGAAATAATTTGAAACACATAGAAAAGGAAAACACATGAGAGGGTGTAAGGATCCCCGCGGGAAAATGGAGATGTTTCCCTCAAGAATGCCAAACACGGCACTTTCAATGTTTAACGGAGTCACCACATTAGTTTAATTTTAAAGCCAAAATTAACGAAAATGGTTAGAGATAAAGGATTCGGAGGTCAGGTTACGCTTTGGGAAGAACTCGACCGGTAGTTCACCCAAAGTGCCTCGGAAAAACCGAGTCTCCCTAAAGTTTGTTAAAAATTGTGTGAGTGTGTGTGTGTGTGTGTGTGTGTGTGTGTATGTTTTCTTGAAAAAAGGGAAGAAACTGACTTTTAACGAAATCAGTTTAGTATTTAACAGAAAGGGTTTACTTTGCAAATTATCTAACAGAAAGTGGCAAAACTGGAAAAAATGCTCCTCTGGACAAACCAGCCGTACGGCTCTATGGGGCTGTACAGGAGGTTTTGCAGATTCTCAGGAATCAGTCCAGTCTCAGGCAGAAACAGGGGATTCTGCTAAAACTGGACTGATTTGGGTCTGTTCAGCCTATTTGCTAGTTACAAAACATGAATAAGATCATCCCTATGCCATTGATCACTAGCTAGGCACCAAAACAAAGATTCTTGGGTGTGATCAAGGCAATCATTGGGGAAATATGAAGAAAGTTGACAAATTATGGCTTTTGAGCCAAGATCATCATTTGGATGGTTAAAGATTGGAACTTTAACATCCAAATGAATGATTTACTTAAGGAAAGCCTTATGGAAACAAGAAATCAACCTTTAGATGGATAAAGATTGAATCTTTACCATCAAAAGGGACATTATTATGAGTTGGTCAATACCTTGGATGGTAAAGATTGAGACTTTACCATCTAAAGTTAATCAAACTCAAATAAACCAACATAAATGTAAAGACTTGGAAGTGAATTGCATTAATTTAAAGACAACAAAAGTAAAGACTTGAAAGTAAAGTGCATTAATGTAAATGACAATAAAATAAAGGTGTTTTTAAACATAACAAGCCTTGATCATCATGGTTTGTAACCCATAAATCACACACTAGGCATGAAGGGCACCATTGATCACTCAAAGGCTTGGTTCCATTTCATAATATTATTTATAATGGCATAAAATAAGTAAATAGACAAAAAAAGAAGAAGAGATGAAGAGAAGATGGGGGAGAAGGAGGCCTTACCAATATTGTTTCTAGCCTATCTTCCTCTCTCTTTTCTCTCAAGTGTGTTGATCACTCTATTCTGTTATAATTTCTGCGAGCTTTTACTCTCTAAACAATTTTCTCCACCCCCCTAAAATGATCAGCAAGGGCCTGCATTTATAGGGACTGAGGGCGCCCAAACCATCCGTACGGATTGGCCCTCTAGTTCCCAAACTATCCGTATGGCTCAACCTGGCGAGCTTCTGGATTTTTCCGATTTTAATTCTAGAGTAGTCCTGGAATTTTAAGTTTATCTTAGTGAGATCCCAGCCTATCAGTTTATCCCTGAATGGTGCTAAGAGTTCCTATAAGTTTGTCGATTTCAGATTGGGGTACTTACAGAGCCCCTCGGCAACGTCACTTTTGAAAAGCGGAGTTATCGATAAAAATAAGTATCCCAATCTGACGGGAAGACGGCTTTGACCGATTTGGTTGCATGTCTATACCAAGAGGTATAGGATTCCTACGTATCCCGTTTGCGGGGAATCAAGCCTAACGTAGTTCGAAAAGGGTGAGAAATTTTAAGGCTACTCGAACCTAAGGGCTAGGTGGATATCTGTCATCCTCTCCTAGGGGAATAGGCATGACTCTCGGCGAGTCAGAGGCGGAATTTGGTCAACTTGGCTCTATGGAGAGGGTTGAAGGGCATGACTCTTGGCTGGTCAGAGGCCGGATTTGGTCAACGTGGCTCTATGGAGAGGGTTGACGGGCATGACTCTTGGCTGGTCAGAGGCGGGATTTGGTCAACTTGACACTATGGAGAGGGTTGACGGAAAACAGGTCTTACGCCCCACTAAGGACGGCCGGGGGCAAGGCTTCAACCTAAAATGACCACTCTGGGGGACAAAGGTTGGACTTGGGCTTATGTCAAGGATGGCCTAAAATGTTCGCTAAGGCAACATTTTTCACAATAGGGACCGCCTAAGTATGTTCTGTTGGGTTTCGATCAAACATGCGCAGCGGAATTTAGCATTTAAAATTTATGAAACCCAAAGCCCATAGATCCGTTCATATGATTAAATCAAATACAACAATATGAATACTAGAAAACTAACCCTTGATGACTTTGAATTTGGTCTTTGATCTTGGTGGAGAACTTGAAGCTCTGATCACAAAAATAAGAACACGAACTTGAAGATGATAAGCTTCACCCTCTAGCGGTATCCACACCATGAACGAATATCAAGAACACTTGATCTTGGTTGCTAGACCAAATTGTGAAACACGTTTTCACAATTAATATGAACTATATGGAATTTTGTTTTGTGTATTATTTTGTTCTTCAATCTAAGATGTCTTAGAACAAAATAAAACTCTCTCAAACTCTTTGGAGACTTACACAAAAGCTATGATATGTTCTGGCCCGAATTTGGCTGTTTATATACAAGTTTGACCTATTCCAAATAGGAAACTTGTGTCTAAACCCGTCCAAAATTCCTTTCCAAATCAAATTAGGAAACTGACCCCGACAGTACTGTGCGGCCGCCCAGAATCCACTATGCGGTTGCACAACTATCTGAAACAAACTGGTACAAAACTGAGCTAAGTGTGCGGCCGCCCAGTCCATACTGTGCGGTCGCCCACTTCCCCAGATTTCTAGAATTTCCAAAATTCCAATATAGTTCTTATTTAAGATTCGTTCTATTGTGTGTGACCCTCTAGGATTATACTAAGTTGGCAATGGGTTCAAACATGAAACCATAAGATATGATTAGGTTCTAGCAAACCGTCATACCTACCCAAATAGTATAACTAGATACAAGTTCGCATTCCTTTAGAATATGTCATAACCCCTTTGTCCACGATGTCATTGAACATAAGTCATGGTCAACAAGTCAACTTATTTTGTTCAATACTTTCTCGATTCCGAATATGTTGATAATCCAAATGACATTGATATAATCAATTCATTTGAGTCTGGCCGAACATTTCATCAACATCATTCCTACGAGAGGCCCAAGCTTGACATCTCTCCGAAGAGGGACAAATCCATTTAGCTTATTATTCTTCCCTACGTGAATCCGATTATGCCAATCATACCCTTTATAACTACCCGGTTAAAGGTAGCGTTTGAATATGTCAAACATAATGTTCATCAAGTGGAAGACTATAATAACTTCATGTCTAAGGATTCAAATGACATAACTAATATGAGATATATGTACGACATAGACCATGACATAAATCTCATACAGCGGGTCATGTCCAGTACCTTGTTCCAAACAAGTACCCATAAATCTAACATGATCATCCCATGATCATTTAGCCTTTATACTAGTGCTTTACAAGTACTAGGGACGGAGATTATTATAAGTAAACATGAACAACAATAATAATCAAAACATCTCTTTATTGATATGAAATAAATGATAACAATTACAACGTTTATTAAACGTGCCTAGGGCACCACTACCAACATGTTCACTTAAGGGACAAAGTTCTACTGGGCTTATGTCATGGACGGCCTAAAATGTTCGCTAAGGCAACATTTTTCACAATGGGGACCGCCTAAGTATGTTCACTTAGGGGACAAAGTTCTACTGGGCTTATGTCATGGACGGCCTAAAATGTTCGCTAAGGCAACATTTCTCACAATGGGGACCGCCTAAGTATGTTCACTTAGGGGATACTGGGCTTATGTCATGAACTTTTTTTGAGATGAACGGGCCCTTTGAGGTGAGTCCTTTCTTTGTTGTCTTTTGAGATAGACTTTCTTTCTTGCAAACCCTTGGGGGTGGACTTTGCGGTGAACTTGGTGAGCTTTTGAGGCAAACTTCCTCTTCGCGTATATTCATTTCCTTTCCTTCTTTCCATACATTCATTTCTTTTCCCTCTTCTCATCTTTTTTTTAGGGAGAGGGGAAACATTATTCCAAACTTGCTATCTTGGACATTAGCTCATTTGTAGCCCCTTGGTGGAATATCCGTTACTTTTTGCTTTGACATTGAAGATCCGGGAAGTCCTTTTCTTGGTTGCGCACGTGCAATCACGGTTGAATCTGGGTGGTTGAGAAACAACATCCTTTCTTTTTCATTGTCTCGGGATGCCTTTGATGTGCATCAAGAATTTGTACAGGAAACGTGTATCGGGAAATGTGTATCAGGGATGTGTATAGAGGAAGGTTTACCATTAATGTTTTCTTCATGCCGATTGATCACAACATTTATTCACATCAAGATTAATTGTTTTCATTTAGAATTTTTCATTTGTGTTAGGTTCATTCGTCCTTAATGAGTCGTCATTGACTAGTATGCTTAGAAGTCAATTCATCATTTTAGAGACGTAGCAATCAGTTGATAATGACAAGTAAGGCAATTTCAAGAGTAAATGTATATTGCAAATAATGTCTCAAGTCTAGAGAGAAGAGAAGGAAAATGACTCTTTTATTTAGATAACTTTATACATACATGTCCCAACTGCAGACCTTTGTAAAAATAAAAAGATACAGTCCATAATGAACTTTGGTGAAAATCTAGAACCTACAAGGCTGGAAGACTCTACTCTTTTTTTTTTAGGGATGGGCTCCTATGAAGCACGATGATCCATTTTCTTCCTCAATTGTTGGAGGGGTTGTCGGCGGCATATTCCATGTCTTCCACGGGGAACTTAGGTTCCGTGTCGTTGGGAGAGATGTCGCGAGGTCTCCATTCGGCTTGGCGTTGCAATTGCCGGATTCATCTACTCATGAGTTGGGAGTTTTCTTTGGCCATCTCCTTTTGGTGATTTCCTTTCAAGGTGCGTAGCGCACGAAGGTACGAATCTCCATTTGGTGTAGCCGCCTTTGGGCTTTCGAAGCACGGGCCTTTTCTTGCAGACGGTGTTCCAACTTTTTGATCTTCTTGCTCATGTGGACGGTTGTCTCGGACGCCAATTCAGATGTGGGGTCCTTGGTCAATGTTTCCAATGGACAGAACCACGAAGGACTTTAGCATATTAAACCTCAAGGCGAAATTATAACCATGATTTGAGAAGAACGCTTCATTAGGGGATTAGCCTTTTTTTGGAAAACATGATCTTTTATTTTAAGAAAACTTGATCTCCATTTTTTTTTGAAAATCACACTTTTGTTTTAAGTGAAAGACTCACACACATTTTTATGTAAACTTTCGACAAGGCAATAATAATAATAATCTTATTAAGAAAACTGACAATGGACTCAAAATTTGGTCACCACATGGCATTCACTGGGGAATCAAGACTCTTACTAAACCTAACAAACATCTTAACTAACTTTTCATACATCCTATCAGTAGACTCTGACCTTTCCAAAGGGAAGAGGTTCTGATATTCTGCCCCTGACCACATCTGTTGCTTCGTTACCAACTTCCCAACCTAGGGCATTCAAGCTTTCCTTTCATGATTAACTTTCGGATGACTCGTTTTACAGCGATGCAATCATCGGTATCATGTCCATGATAATTGTGAAAGGCACACCTCTTGGTCTTGTCGAGAGGCCTTTTGGGGTCTTTGGGTTGATAATTGACAAGAGGTGATGTGAGGCCCTGCTTGACCAATCCTTCAAATACCTTGCTTATGGGCATTCTGAAATCCTCAAACCTTGTGAAACGGGGTCTGGCTCGGCATTCGAATTTTCTTTCCTCGTTGACCGGAGCGTGATGGGGACAAGAATCACCGTCTATAAATACAAAGGGGTTCTCATTGAGTGTCCTTTTGAATTTAGCTTCCATTTGTTTTCTCTTTCCCAATAGATGATTAAGAGGATTCTGCGCAGGTGCAGGGGCATAGGCATACCCATAACCTTGGTTGCTTGCAGGAATACACATTGGAGGCATATATGGTGATGCATGTTCGGGTATCCATGTATGGTCTAAATAGTGACTGAGCTCTGGTGACTTGGTTGGTGGCATCAAACCGAGAAGGGATATGATTGGGAAAGTGTTGTGGGTATGATGCTCGAGCCATAACTGGTGTGAACAGTGGTTGGAGGGCCTTTTGAGTGGATTGTGTTTGGGGTTTTATAGGAGGTGTCCTATGGGATATGTTGGATTTGGGATGCAGCAGAGTGAGGAGGATTTGAGTGAGAGGCTCGTTGCGGATGATGGCGTATTAGGGCGAAGAACTGGGGGCCTCGGTATTTTGGTGACATGGAGAGGACAATCTTTGGTTGCAATTCGGAGTAGAGCTGTGCACCTCATTGTCTCATCGACTCATCAAACGGAATCCGTTTTTATTTGTGTCTCTTTGTGATGACTTCTTCCGTAGCCCCGAAGGCTTCTAGAGCTTGGGGAACTCTCTGGATTGTCTGCGACGTCATTTCCCAAGCTACCATCCATTGAAGTGGTATCTCCGAGGTACTGGGTTGGAGAAGTTGCGGTGCCTGGGGAACTCTCTGATTCCACACACACTAGGTGGCGACATGATACTCTCTTCCACTTCATCTGAGCTACGGGGAAGACAAAAGGTAACTTTAGGCTCGGGTAAACACTAGGTGAATGCTTGGGCCAAAGGCGCGCGTATCTTACAATCCTCTATTTTGAGACATTTGACCGGGCCGAAGTTGCCTACGTTCCCCTCACCATGAAGGAAGGGGTCCCACGCGATGAGAGGCTCAGGTCACCATAGTTCGAATCGGTTCAGAATTCTAAGGGGAAAAGACGAACAAGACTGACTTCTGGGAGGATAACGGGGATCCATCCAAGGACTTGACTGGCTTCTGGGAGGATAACGGGGATCCATCCAAGGACTTGACTGACTTCTTGGAGGATAACGGGGATCCATCCAAGGAAGTGACTGACTTCCTAGGGATTTAACGGGAATCTTAACGGGGACCGAGGGGACTATTCCTAAGGACCTAACGGGAGCTTAAGAAATTAATCCTACGGCTTCACAGAGATCTTGGAGGATAACGGGGATCCATCCAAAGACTTAACGAAATGACGCTTGTTAACGAAAGAATGCAATGTGTCAAAAATGAAAAGAAAAAACGGAGCGAACTCTTGCAATGAGCGACTATTTATTCATTCAAGTTTACTTAAAAAGTTTTCTTGACTTGATCCTAAATGGTTGGAAAATATTTCTCTTCTTTTTCGCAATTATCCTAACCCTGGATCATTGGAGGCCATCACTACGTCTATAAGCCCCTCGTATTTCACCTGTATTACACACTCCCAAGGACGGACTGTCCCGGGCGAGGGTCCTATAGGGCACATGGCTTCCACTGACCAAAAAGAGCCATTCCTCGGATCTAGTGCGTTGCAAAACGCCAATGCCTGAGCCATTCTTATCATAATTAAGCCCCGGTTAAGGTCAAGATTAGCTCAGTGCCTTAACAAAAATTTGGCATGACCTCGTTTAACGAGGGGTCTCGGACCTTAGCCTTGGGCTTAAAGATGATTAGGATGGGTCAAGCATTAAATCTTAATGATACGGTGTCAACCTATCCTTAATGCATGACTTAGGTTAATTATGGTTAACATCAACGCATAAGTCAAGGACCGGGTCAAAGATGACCTTGGTCACACTTGCTTTCACAAGGAGTCGTGACTCGGGTGTTAACTTGGCCATAATTAACTTTGGACACGTAATAGGGACGTGTTGACGTGAGCTAGACCCAAAAACCAACCATAGTCATGGTATTTTGTGTGTCACGGACATGTGTGGTTGACTCGGCTCGGAAGGGGAGGTGGAATGGACCCGTGCGCGCGAGAAGGGCACAAGAGCACCAATCAAGCTGCATCGTGGCATCCATCCCGGGTTTAAAGGGTTTTTGGAACGTGCACAAGCTCAAGTGTGCATTGTATGAAGCCTTCTATGTTCCCTTTTGAATCAAAATAGGAATTTTCAATTTTTTAAATATCATGAACAATGTATGAACAATATATGAGCAAGTATAATGAACAAGCATTTGCACAAGTAATCAAGCAAGGATATGAACAAGTAAGGATCAAAATTTTGTACACGAAAAGGTTATCCACAACCAAAGGTTTTTGAAACCAAAATTTTACAACAAGAACAACAACCTTTTGAAAATCATTTGTACAAAAAGGTTGTGCACAACGAAAGAATTTGAGAAACCAAAACTTTTATAAAAGGGGGCAATGCACAATGAGGCTTTAAAAACCCAATTTTATGTCCAAAAGATTTGTTCATTACCAAGCTTTGAAAATTCGAGTTTTAGCCAAGAAAATGAAGGCAAAGGTGCACAAGTAGAGGCTGTAAATGGAACCTGGACAAAAAGAAATGCAAGGGGACCATCAGAATGCTTCTGCCCTGCACAAAATTGTTAGCTTGAAGCATTCTGTGGGCCCAGCCAATCTAGCCATACGGCTAGAGCAGTAGCTCCATTATTTTTGCAAATTCTCAACTTTTGATCATCAAGCCCCAGTTTATTGCATTTCCAGAACAGCTTCACTCCCAGAAATCAAACAAAAACATAAAATACACACAAAACATGCACAAAGTCAACAAATGGGGACGGGAGTTTGACCCACACAAAAGTGTCCCTAAAGCTTCTAAAAAGAAGTTTGAAAACACTTTAGTCCCCAGCGGATTCGCCACTGTAAGGATCCCCACGGGAAAATGGAGATGTTTCCCTCGAGAATGCCAAACACGGCACTTTTCAATGTTTAACGGAGTCGCCACGTTAGTTTAATTTTAAACCCAAACTTAACGAAAATGGTTAGAGACAAAGGATTCGGAGGTCAGGTTACGCTTTGGGAAGAACTCAACCGGTAGTTCACCCAAAGTGCCTCGGAAAAACCGAGTCTCCCTAAAGTTTGTTAAAAATTGTGTGAGTGTGTGTGTGTGTGTATGTTTTCTTGAAAAAACGAGAGAAACTGACTTTTAACAAAATTAGTTAAGTATTTAACAGAAAGGGTTTACTTTGCAAATTATCTAACAAAAAGTGGCAAAACTAGAAAAAATGCTCCTCTGGACAAACCAGCCGTACGGCTCTATGGGGCTGTCCAGGAGGTTTTGACAGATTCTCAGGAATCAGTCCAGTCTCAGGCAGAAACAGGGGATTCTGCTATAACTAGACTGATTTGGGTCTGTTCAGCCTATTTGCTAGTTATAAAACAAGAATAAGATCATCCCTATACCATTGATCACTAGCAAGACACCAAAACAAAGATTCTTGGGTGTGATCAAGGCAATCATTGGGGAAATATGAAGAAAGTTGACAAATTATGGCTTTTGAGTCAAGATCATCATTTGGATGGTTAAAGATTGGAACTTTAACATCCAAATGAATGATTTACTTAAGGAAAGCCTTGGGGAAACAAGAAATCAACCTTTAGATGGATAAAGATTGAATCTTTACCATCAAAAGGGACATTATTATGGGTTGGTCAAGACCTTGGATGGTAAAGATCGAGACTTTACCATCCAAAGTTAATCAGACTCAAATAAACCAACATAAATGTAAAGACTTGGAAGTGAATTGCATTAATTTAAAGACAACAACAGTAAAGAGTTGAAAGTAAAGTGCATTTGTCACGACCCAAAATATAGGCTCTATTTTATTAGTAATTAAATGATTTTTATTTAATTAATTGCTTATTGATTTATTTAAATTATTATTTATTTAAATATTTAAGTGTGCAACTTATGTGTTATAATATTTATGCCTAGCATTTTATTCGAGTTATTTGGGCTAGTGTGGAAGTGTTGAGTCTTAATAATTAGTAGGGAGAGTAGTGTTTGTGTGTAGTGTAGTGGAGGGGGCCTAAGTGTAATATTTTGAATTATTTCCCCTACTTCCCCTCACCTCCCTCACCATCTCCATCACCCTCATTCTTCTCCTCCCAGCACTCTTCTCTCTCTCCCTCTCAAAAAGGTAAACATTTTCTTCTTCTTCTTCTTCTCTCTTCATTTTCTCCTTCTTCCTCTCATCTTCTCTCATTTCTTAAAACGTGAAACGTGTTTAGATCGTCGCTAGGATCGCGTAGAGTCAAAAAGAATCGAAATCCATCAACTTTGAGAAAATTCAAGTAAGTTACTTTCCCCCCATTTAAATGCTAAAATGTTCATATCATGTTTATATGATGATTAATGTGTTATATTTGAAGTTTGGTTAGTTTGCAATTTGTTTGGAATTTATGGAGTTTTTGGTTGAAAATGGTGAATTGATGAATACCTTGATTTAATCTTGGGTTTGGTTGATAAAGGGTGTTGTTAAGGTCCCCTCTTTGTTTAAATAATGTTTGGGTACCTTAGAAATCTTGTTGGGAGTGTTGGATTTTGGGTGTTTTGTGTTTTGGGTTGAAAATGGAAGAACCCATGTTGTTCTTCCCGATTTCTGGCGATTCCGGCATGTTGGGCGACCGCACAAAACTTCCTGGGCGGCCGCGCATCTTTCTGAAGGCTTTTGTTCTTGTTTTGAGACTCTTTGGGCGACCGCACAACCCAGCGTGGGCGGCCGCACAGATCCCCTGAAAATTTACATTTTGTTAATTTGTGTGATTGAAGATCGTGCTTTGGTCTAAGTCTTGGGTGTCCTTTTAGTTGACCCTAGTGATCATTGTAGTACACTTTAGTGATAGAATTAGGTCCTTTGTGATCAAGTTTGTGTTTGAAATTCATTAATGGTGAATTGGGATTTTGAAGCACCTTTATTGTGCATTGTTTGTTCATTTCATCTTCTTGGTGATTGATTGGCATGATTCCATACTTTGGAATCCTTTGTTGTTTATCGTGCTAGTATTTTATTACTTAGCCTTTACGTGAAAGTCCAGCTGGTATTTTGTGTGTGTTTGGGCGATGCGAAACATTATGATGGCACGGCCAAGTCCATTGTGATGTTGACCATTGTTTTGCCCCATTATTACCCTCCTCCAGATTGGCCTTGGATGTGAGAAGAGCTAGCTCCTTTGTGTGCATTTTAGCTTCTTGGAGCATGACTTTGTGGCATGTCTCCCGTCCCTTGTGACACTTCTTTTATGGTTATTGGTTCCGGTACCGGGGTTTTCTCTTCGGCTTTTATGCTATTATGAAGATGATGATTGGATGATTATTGAAGCTGCGTAGCGATCCTTTATTTGGATGTTCCGGTTTGGAAAACCTTGGCTATATCCTTTGTTATGTGTTTATTTCCGCTGCTATCTGTTATATGATAATTGCTATGTGCTATGTGATAATTATTATTGTTTATTGCTTATTGCATCATGGCATGTCATGTAGTTGCATTAGTAACTTATTGAGATTTATCTCACCCCCTTTCCTTTTATCTTTGTTTTTCCTTAACCCCCCCCAGGTGCTAAGGAATAGTCTCGCTGATCACGAGAAAGAGGACGTCGAGGGTGGATCCGTTCTTTTGGGGAAGGTTGATATAGGTTGGTTCCCATTATGTAAATGTGTAACCATTTTGGGGTAGTTGTACCAAACATGACGTCACTAAGGATTGTATATTTTTAATTGTTGGGAATAAACTTGTGGAAGTTTATGATCGTTGTATTTAGCCTTTATCAAACTTGGTTTTGTAAAACTTTGGATTATCCTTTTGGTATTAAATGAAATTTTTAACTTCGGTATTTTGGAGTTATTTGTTAGAGTCGACGTCCAGCTCGCGGTCCCGGGGCCCGCGGGGTCCGGGGTCGCGACAGTTGGTATCAGAGCTACGGCATTAGCTCTATGTATAAGTCTAGGTGGATTAGTATGACCTAGGTGGGTAGTAGAGTGCGGAGTGATTAATGGTTGATGTCTTATGCAGGTAATTACCCGCAATGTCTGGAAGAAGAAATAGAGGAGGTGCTAGTGGGGCACAGAATCAGAATGATACAAGGGATGAAGCCCGTGCCATGTTTCAAGGCATGTTTGAGGCGGCCATGAAGGCCATTCATGATCAAGGTCCGAGGGTAGAGCAAGCACCACCTCGTTATGGGTTGGAGCAATTCTTGAAGTTGAAACCGGTTGAATTCAATGGGGAACCCGATGTTCGGAAAGCTGAGTTATGGATTGAGTCTATGGAGAAGATTTACGATGTGTTTGGGTGTTCGGATGAGGACAAGGTCCGGTTCGCGGCTTACAAGCTTGTGGGAGCCGCCGAGCATTGGTGGAAGGGTATTAAAGCTACTTGGGATGATACTCACACGGTGTATGCGTGGGAGTTGTTCGTGCGTAAGTTCAGAGAGCATTTCATTCCGGTTGTTGATCAGAATCGAAAGGAGATCGAGCTACTCAACTTGGAGCAAGGTGTGTTGTCTATAGCACAATACTCGGCTAAGTTCATAGAATTAGCCCGGTATTGCGACTATTTGGTGAGGACCGAAGAACAAAAGGCTATGAGATTTATTCGGGGATTGAAGACCTCCATCCGTACTCAACTTATTGCTCAACGGATTGTGACTTTCCAAGATGCGGTGGACCGAGCCTATTTGATAGAGCAAGATATTGGGGAGCACAAGAGGAAGACCGAGGTAGCTAACCCGAGCAAGCCGGGAGGGTAAAGCAAGCCCCAACACCGTTCCGATAATCGAGGTAACTTTGGGGGACAATCTCAGTTCCGAGGGCAACCGATTCCAAGGAACCCGGGTACCACTTCCGGGAACCAAGGGAGTCAAATTAGGAGGCTTTGTTCGTATTGTCAAAAGGAAGGTCACTCTGAAGACCGTTGTTGGAAGAAGCAAGGAAGGTGCACCAATTGTGGTCAAATGGGTCACTTCGCAAGGGATTGTACTAGAGGCAAAGGACAAGCATCCGGGTCAGGAGTTGGTTTTAATCAGGGTCAGAAAAGGGATGTTACCGGGAAGCCCAAAGTCCAAGGAAGGGTATTTGCCATGAATCAACAACAAGCTACCGATGATCCATCCGTTATTGGAGGTATTATTTCTGTGTCTAATGTGAGCGCACGAGCGTTAGTAGATCCAGGATCATCTCATTCATACATTTCTGTGAAATTTGCTTCCATGTTAAATGCTGCATTCGAGTCTTTACCGTACGTGCTAGAGGTGTCGACCCCTATAGGAGAATGCTTGATTTCTGATCGAGTCTTTCGTGCTTGTGATGTGGTTATTTGTGGTCGAGTCCTTTGTGCGGATTTGGTAGTTCTTCCTATCCAAGACTTTGATGTCATTTTGGGTATGGATTGGTTGAGCAAGTTTAACGCTTCTGTTGATTGCCGTAAGAAAACTGTTACTTTTTCTATTCCCGATGTGCCTAAGTTTGTGTTTGAGGCTAGTCCTCTGGGTAGAAAGGTTCGCTTAATTTCTTTTATAAAAGCGAGACGATTATTGCATAGTGGTTGTGAGGGGTATTTGGCTAGTGTTCTTGATACTAGGAAAGAATCCCCTAGTTTTGATAGTGTTCGGGTAGTTCGGGAATTTCCCGATGTTTTCTCTACCGAGTATGAGATGCCTCCCGATCGTGAGATTGAGTTTTGTATAGATCTTTTGCCGGGTACGGCTCCGATTTCGAAAGCGCCTTATAGGTTAGCTCCCGCAGAGTTGAAAGAATTAAAAGTTCAGTTGCAAGAGTTGCTTGATCGAGGGTTTATCCGCCCTAGTGTTTCCCCGTGGGGAGCACCGGTTTTGTTCGTGCGGAAGAAAGATGGTTCGTTGAGACTGTGTATCGATTACCGGAAGTTGAATCAGGTTACGGTGAAGAATAAGTATCCCCTACCGCACATCGATGATTTATTTGATCAGCTACAAGGGTCCGTGGTTTTCTCTAAGCTTGATTTGAGGAGTGGATACCATCAGTTGAAAGTTCGATCGGAGGATATTCCGAAGACTGCTTTTCGCACTCGTTATGGTCATTATGAGTTCTTAGTTATGCCGTTTGGGTTGACTAACGCGCCGGCCGTATTTATGGATTTGATGAACCGGATTTTCCATCCCTATCTTGATTCGTTCGTGGTGGTTTTCATCGACGACATTCTTGTTTATTCGAAATCTCGAGAGGAGCATGAACAGCATTTGAGGACAGTTTTATCCGTTCTTGCGAGGGAGAAATTATTTGCGAAGTTCAGTAAATGCGAATTTTGGCTCGAGAAGGTGTCATTTCTGGGTCATGTGATTTCTAAAGATGGGATTTCTGTGGATCCGTCTAAGATTGAAGCTATAGTGGATTGGAAGAGACCCGAGTCAGTGACGGAGATTAGAAGCTTTCTTGGTTTAGCCGGTTATTACAGAAGGTTTATTGAAGGGTTTTCGAGGATTGCTACTCCGATGACTCAGTTGACCAGGAAGAATGTTCCGTTTGTGTGGACCGAGAAATGTGACAAGAGTTTCGAGGAATTGAAGAAGAGGTTGACTACCGCTCCGATCTTGACTTTACCTAATGGGAGCGATGGCCTAGTGATTTATAGTGATGCTTCGAAAGAGGATTTGGGTTGCGTGTTGATGCAGAATGGGAAAGTAATTGCTTATGCTTCGAGGAAGTTGACCCCTAGTGAACAGAATTACCCGACTCATGATATGGAGTTAGCGGCGATAGTCTTTGCGTTGCACAAGTGGAAGCACTATCTTTATGGGGCGAAGTTTGAGATTTTTACGGATCACAAGAGTTTGAAGTACCTTTTCTCTCAGAAAGAGTTGAACAATAGACAGCGCCGATGGATGGAATTGTTGAAGGATTATGATTGTACGATTTCTTATCATCCGGGGAAGGCGAATGTGGTAGCCGATGCGATTAGTAGAAAGTCTTATGTGGCTTCGATGATGGTTCGAGAATGGAAAATGCTAGAGGATGTTCGAGATTGGTCTCCTCGTGAATCGAGACATGGGGCTATTTTTGCGAATATTAAGGTATCTCCGACCCTAATTCAGAGAATAAAGGAAGCTCAGAATGACGATCCCGAGTTAGTAAAGGTAATGGGTAAATTGAAGGAAAAGAATTTCGAGGATTTTTCTTTGAGTTCGAGTGGAGTTTTGACTTTCCGTGGTCGTTTGTGTGTTCCGGATGTTGATGGAATTAAACAGAGAGTTCTTGATGAGGGTCACAAATCGAGGTATACTATTCATCCGGGCAGTACGAAGATGTATCAGGATTTGAAGCAACAATTTTGGTGGATTAATATGAAAAGGGAAATAGCGGAGTATGTATCGAGATGTTTAACGTGTCAGCAGGTCAAAGCCGAGCATCAGAGACCCGCGGGATTGCTTCAGCCGTTAGAGATTCCCGAGTGGAAATGGGAGCATGTGACTATGGATTTCGTTACGGGACTGCCTCGTACCCGTAGGAAGTATGACAGTGTTTGGGTAATAGTGGATAGATTGACCAAGAGCGCCCATTTCTTGCCTATTGACATCAGATGTTCAATGGAGAAGCTTGCGACCCTTTATATCGATGAGATTGTCAAATTGCATGGGGTTCCGGTTAGCATTGTGTCAGATCGAGACCCGAGGTTTACTTCTAGATTCTGGAAGGCATTTCAGGAAGCTTTGGGTACAGAATTGCGATTCAGTACTGCTTTTCATCCTCAGACCGACGGTCAATCCGAGAGGACTATTCAGATTTTGGAGGATATGTTGCGAGCATGTTCGATAGATTTTTCCGATTCTTGGGATTCGCACCTACCGTTAGTGGAATTCTCCTACAACAACAGTTATCAGGCTAGTATCGAGATGGCTCCGTTTGAGGCCTTGTATGGAAGAAAGTGTAGATCGCCTATTTGTTGGGATGAGGTTGGTGAAGCGAGAGTTTTGGGTATTGATTTGCTTCGGGATTCGGTCGAGAAAGTTAGAGTTATCCGGGATAGATTGAAGACAGCCCAGAGTCGACATAAGAGCTATGCAGACAACCGAAGGCGAGATCTTAGTTTTCAGACTGGTGATTTGGTATTCTTGAAGGTATCTCCGAAGGTGGGTATTCGTCGTTTTGGGAAGAAAGGCAAGTTGGCTCCGAGGTTTATTGGTCCGTTTGAGATTTTGGGAAAGGTGGGACTTCTTGCGTATCGTCTTGCGTTGCCGCCATCTTTAGACCGGTTGCATAATGTTTTCCACGTTTGTATGCTTCGGAAGTATGTTCATGATCCGTCTCACGTGTTACCGAGGATACCGGAGGATATTGAGCCCGATATGAGTTATGAGGAACGACCGGTTCGGATCTTAGATTCTAAAGTCCAAGAGTTGAGAAACAAAAGCATTGCGTTGGTTCGAGTCCTTTGGAGGAATCTTAACATCGAGGAGTCGACGTGGGAGCTCCGAGATGAGATCGAGAGGAAATTTCCGTGGCTTTTTGTTTGAGGTGAGTCTCGTTAAAATTCGGGTCGAATTTTCTTTAAGGGGGAGTGAATGTCACGACCCGAAATATAGGCTCTATTTTATTAGTAATTAAATGATTTTTATTTAATTAATTGCTTATTGATTTATTTAAATTATTATTTATTTAAATATTTAAGTGTGCAACTTATGTGTTATAATATTTATGCCTAGCATTTTATTCGAGTTATTTGGGCTAGTGTGGAAGTGTTGAGTCTTAATAATTAGTAGGGAGAGTAGTGTTTGTGTGTAGTGTAGTGGAGGGGGCCTAAGTGTAATATTTTGAATTATTTCCCCTACTTCCCCTCACCTCCCTCACCATCTCCCTCACCCTCATTCTTCTCCTCCCAGCACTCTTCTCTCTCTCCCTCTCAAAAAGGTAAACATTTTCTTCTTCTTCTTCTCTCTTCATTTTCTCCTTCTTCCTCTCATCTTCTCTCATTTCTTAAAACGTGAAACGTGTTTAGATCGTCGCTAGGATCGCGTAGAGTCAAAAAGAATCGAAATCCATCAACTTTGAGAAAATTCAAGTAAGTTACTTTTCCCCCATTTAAATGCTAAAATGTTCATATCATGTTTATATGATGATTAATGTGTTATATTTGAAGTTTGGTTGAGTTTGCAATTTGTTTGGAATTTATGGAGTTTTTGGTTGAAAATGGTGAATTGATGAATACCTTGATTTAATCTTGGGTTTGGTTTATAAAGGGTGTTGTTAAGGTCCCCTCTTTGTTTAAATAATGTTTGGGTACCTTAGAAATCTTGTTGGGAGTGTTGGATTTTGGGTGTTTTGTGTTTTGGGTTGAAAATGGAAGAACCCATGTTGTTCTTCCCGATTTCTGGCGATTCCGGCATGTTGGGCGACCGCACAAAACTTCCTGGGCGGCCGCGCATCTTTCTGAAGGCTTTTGTTCTTGTTTTGAGACTCTTTGGGCGACCGCACAACCCAGCGTGGGCGGCCGCACAGATCCCCTGAAAATTTACATTTTGTTAATTTGTGTGATTGAAGATCGTGCTTTGGTCTAAGTCTTGGGTGTCCTTTTAGTTGACCCTAGTGATCATTGTAGTACACTTTAGTGATAGAATTAGGTCCTTTGTGATCAAGTTTGTGTTTGAAATTCATTAATGGTGAATTGGGATTTTGAAGCACCTTTATTGTGCATTGTTTGTTCATTTCATCTTCTTGGTGATTGATTGGCATGATTCCCTACTTTGGAATCCTTTGTTGTTTATCGTGCTAGTATTTTATTACTTAGCCTTTACGTGAAAGTCCAGCTGGTATTTTGTGTGTGTTTGGGCGATGCGAAACATTATGATGGCACGGCCAAGTCCATTGTGATGTTGACCATTGTTTTGCCCCATTATTACCCTCCTCCAGATTGGCCTTGGATGTGAGAAGAGCTAGCTCCTTTGTGTGCATTTTAGCTTCTTGGAGCATGACTTTGTGGCATGTCTCCCGTCCCTTGTGACACTTCTTTTATGGTTATTGGTTCCGGTACCGGGGTTTTCTCTTCGGCTTTTATGCTATTATGAAGATGATGATTGGATGATTATTGAAGCTGCGCAGCGATCCTTTATTTGGATGTTCCGGTTTGGAAAACCTTGGCTATATCCTTTGTTATGTGTTTATTTCCGCTGCTATCTGTTATATGATAATTGCTATGTGCTATGTGATAATTATTATTGTTTATTGCTTATTGCATCATGGCATGTCATGTAGTTGCATTAGTAACTTATTGAGATTTATCTCACCCCCTTTCCTTTTATCTTTGTTTTTCCTTAACCCCCCCCAGGTGCTAAGGAATAGTCTCGCTGATCACGAGAAAGAGGACGTCGAGGGTGGATCCGTTCTTTTGGGGAAGGTTGATATAGGTTGGTTCCCATTATGTAAATGTGTAACCATTTTGGGGTAGTTGTACCAAACATGACGTCACTAAGGATTGTATATTTTTAATTGTTGGGAATAAACTTGTGGAAGTTTATGATCGTTGTATTTAGCCTTTATCAAACTTGGTTTTGTAAAACTTTGGATTTTCCTTTTGGTATTAAATGAAATTTTTAACTTCGGTATTTTGGAGTTATTTGTTAGAGTCGACGTCCAGCTCGCGGTCCCGGGGCCCGCGGGGTCCGGGGTCGCGACAGCATTAATGTAAATGACAATAAAATAAAGGTGCATTTAAACATAACAAGCCTTGATCATCATGGTTTGTAACCCACAAATCACACACTAGGCATGAAGGGAACCATTGATCACTTCAAGGCTTGGTTCCATTTCACAATATTATTTATAATGGCATAAAATAAGTAAATAGACAAAAAAAGAAAAAGAGATGAAGAGAAGATGGGGGACAAGGAGGCCTCACCAATATTGATTCTAGATTGTCTTCCTCTCTCTTTTCTCTAAAGTGTGTTGATCACTCTATTCTGTTATAATTTTTGCAGAGCTTTTGCTCTCTAAACAATTTTCTCCCCCCTGAAATGATCAGCAAGGGCCTGCATTTATAGGGACTGAGGGCGCCCAAACCATCCATACGGATTGGCCCCTCTAGTACCCAAACTATCCGTACGGCTTAGCCTGGCGAGCTTCTGGATTTTTCCGTTTTTAATTCCAGAGTACTCCTGGAATTTTAAGTTTATCTTAGTAAGGTCCCAGCCTGTCAGTTTATCCCTGAATGGTGCTAAGAGTTCCTCTAAGTTAGTTGATTTCAGATTGGGGTACTTAAAGATGGGAGGGGTTTATGTACAAATAATACAAATATATTGTGAATACGCGAGGTTGAAATCGAGAGTCGCCACGTTGTTTTATTTGTAGTTAAAACATTGAGAAAAACCATTTATGAGAATAATAGGGTTTGGGGGTCAAATTACAATAAAAGAAGAATATTCATGTTATCACTCCTATTGCCCGATGAATCGGTCTTTCTATCATGATCAATGTGTGTGTGTGTTTGTGTTTAAAACCGGATCCGAAGATTGCCTACATTCTTCTCATCATGAGAAGCTCAGGTCAGTGTAGTTCATTGATGAATTAGAATGGGGATGATGAAGCGGGATCATGCATATAGAGGGGGAAGATTAGAGTTAGGAGTAGTTCCTAGATCATGTTAGGGTTTGATGAAACCCTATGATCATCATAGGCTATGGCATGTGCACATAAATAGGGATTACAATCCTAGATCTAGCATGTTATGAATGTATAAGACTTAGGTCTAGCATAATAACAAGAACATCATGAATACATATGAATGAACACATAAACATGAAGATCGCTACCCTAAGTATAGCATTATTATGAGTTTACGCATGAAGAACATATGAATATAGATGTATAGACATAATGAAAACATGCATAATATAAGTAATATGTGACCTAGATCTAATGCGTGTTTCGTGGAAACCCTAGATCATCATCGGTCAAGAACACGAATGATGAACAAAACCCTAGATCTTAGCAATATATGAATATAATAGATCTAAGTAGTTAAAGAGTAGGAACGCGTTACCAAACCGATTAAAGAGGCTTCGAAAGTTGAATCTTCACTCCTTTGGTTTAATGCGGTGATGAATCCCTTTGATGATCAAAGCAAGATTAAAGAGAGGGTTTGAGAGGGTTTTGAGAGGGAGAGAGAGAGGCTGGGAAGAGCTTTTGTTAGCTTTTTCCCGTGGGTTTGAGGTGTGATCAAATGCTGAGGGGAGGAGCCCTATTTATAGGAAAAATCTGAGAAAAGGAAGACTGACCGTACGGCCATGACCTAGACGTACGGAGGCTAGGGAGCCGTACGGTGTCTTAACTCGATTTCCATGCTTATCAAAATCGCCTCGAATCCTTATCAGTTTGTTCTCGGGATTTTTCCATTATCCTGATGGATTTCGACCTAGAAACGATTTCGTCTATCAAGAACCTGGATAACTGCCGAATAAGTCCCTGCCAGGTTATAATTGCCTAAAAGGTCCTTGGAGGATCCTAAATGTCTAAGAAGTCCTCTAACATCAGATCGGGTACTAACAGTAGCCCCTCGGCGACGCTTCTTGCAAGGCATGGAAGGTCGTCGATTAAGAAAGGAACCGATCTGAAACATGAGTTCCAAATCGAAGGAGAGAAGTGAGCGGTGACCAGGTTGGTCAAACGGCTAAACCTATGTTAGGCTACCTACATATCCAAGTGGAATCAAGTCGGTCATAGTTCAAGACCTGTGGGGAAAGAAAGAAACGAGATGCCATCCTTCGCTGGGGATAATCAAGCATTCATCAGACAATAAAGTCGCGTAGACCCTACTGGGGAGGAAAAGTAAAAAAGAAACGAGACATTTTCTTTCCGCTTGAGATCGACAAACATTCGTGAATCAATAAAGTTGTTGCAAACGGACTCTATTGGGGAAAGGAGAGAAGGCGATACGCACGGTTCGATAAGAAGTTTTAAGAATCGAGAAAAGAATTAGGGATGAATTCTAACTTCCTATAGAGCGCACGTAATCGATTTATAGATTGATCTAAAGGATTAGGGCTTACGGAGGTTCCGACCTTTCATTATGGATTGATTTAGAAATTTTGTAGAGGATTTCCGAACCCAATTATAGATTGATTTGGAAATTTTGTAGAGGATTTCCGAACCCAATTTTAGATTGATTTAAAAATTTTGTAGAGGATTTTCGAACCCAATTTTAGATTTTAGAAATTTTATAGAGGATTTCCGAACCCAATTTTAGATTTTAGAAATTTTATAGAGGATTTCCGTGTTGGTGCCCTAGGCACGTTTGTTAAACGTTGTATAAGTTATCATTTTATTCATGATGATAAAGAGATAATAAGATTATTATTGTTGCTCATGTTTGCTTATAATAATATTTGTCCCTAGAGTTTGTTAAGCACTAGTATAAAGGCTAAATGATCATGGGATGATCATGTTAGATTTATAGGTACTTGTTTGGAACAAGGTAATGGACATGACCCGCTGTATGAGATTTATGTCATGGTCTATGTCATATATAAATCTCATATTAGTTATGTCATTTGAATCCTTAGACATGAAGTTATTATAGTCTTCCATTTGATGAATATTATGTTTGACATATTCAAACGCTGCCTTAACACGGTAGTTATAAAGGGTATGATTGGCATAATCGGATTCACGTAGGGAAGAATAATAAGCTAATTGGATTTGTCCTTCTTCGGAGAGATGTCAAGCTTGGGCCCCTCGAAGGAATGATGTTGGTGAAATGTTTGGCTAAAATCAAATGGATTGATTGGACCAATGTCATTTGGATTATCAACATATTCGGAATTGAGAAAGTATTGAACAATACAAGTTGACTTATTGACCATGACTTGTGTTCAATGACATCGTGGACAAAGGGATTATGACATGTTCTAAAGGAATGCGAACTTGTATCTAGTTATACTATTTGGGTAGGTATGACGGTTTGCTAGAACCTAATCATATCTTATGGTTTCATGTTTGAACCCATTGCCAACTTAGTGTAATCCTAGAGGGTCACACACAATAGAACGAATCTTAAAAAGGACTATATTGGAAATTATGGCTGACTTGACCCATTGGGCGACCGCACAAAAGAGGATGGGCGGCCGCACACCAGCTTTTGGGCGGCCGCACAGTTATGTCGGGACAGACTTCCTGATTTGATTAGGAAAAGGATTTTAGACGGGTTTAAACACAAGTTTCCTATTTGGAATAGGTCTTACTTGTATAAAAACACCAAAATTTGGCCAGAACTTGTTCCAAGCTTTTGTGCAAGTCTCCAAAGAGTTTAAGAGAGTTTTATTTTGTTCTAAGACATCCTAGATTGAAGAACAAAATAATACACAAATAATATTCCATATAGTTCATATTAATTGTGAAAACGTGTTTCACAATTTTGGTCTAGCAACCAAGATCAAGTGTTCTTGATATTCGTTCGTGGTGTGGATACCGCTAGAGGGTGAAAATTATTATCTTCAAAGTTCGTGATTCTTGCTATGATCGTGATCAAGTTTTCAAGTCTCTATCGAATTCAAGGTTGCAGAAAATCAAAGGCATCAAGGGTTAGTTTTTCTAGTATTCATAATGCAAGTATTTGATTTAATCATATGAATGGATCTATAGCCTTTGGGTTTCATAAAATTTTAAATGCTTAATTCCGCTGCGCATGTTACTCTGAAACCCAACAGTGGTATCAGAGCCCCGTTCATGTTGATTATTTCAATACGTAGATCATGTTGTGTGTATATAAATTGTTTATGTGCCTAGCATGATATGAATATTGGATTATATGATGTTTATGTGTTATATGATTTTATGTGGTTTATTGTTTTACAACTTTAATCGCACTATTTAATCGCACTAAAAAAATTATGTTGGATTTTGAATTGTTTGATTATTAATTTTTGATTGGATCAAAGTTTTAATAATCGGGGAAAACTATTTTGAGACAAATTTTCGAACTTTAAAAATTCATTCTGATGCTACTGTGCGACCGCACAGAAAACCTTGGGCGGACGCACAAGTTTGGGCGACCGCACAGTTTTTCGATGGGCGCCCGCACAGTTGTCAGGATTCTGGTTTTGATTTTCGGTCAGAATCTGGAATATTGATGGGGTCCGACTAGACCAGTGACAAGACCAGCCAGACCTGCTGATCTGGAGTGGGTTTTGGGCAGTTGGTTTGGGTGTGGATCTTGGGGTTTGATTTTCTTATTTGTTTTAGTCTTGTGATTCTAAGATTGGTTCAAGGTTTGGATGGCTAATCTACGTTCATCGAGATTGTGTTTCCCAAACTTGATCGCAATCAAAGTTTCAAAGATAAAATGAAGTTAGAATTATGAAGAGTTCATAATTGCTAAAATTGAGAAACAAAGTTCTTGATTCAAATATTGGAGATCCATGTGGAATTGTGAATGCAATTGGCCTACGTTCATTGAGACCATCTATTGCTTATTCGGCCACATGGACTACTTTTTTGGTTTCTTGAATTAGTGCGGAATTGTGGATGCCTTATGGCTTAGTTTCGGCCGCACTTCTTGTTGTCTTGATTTGGAGATAATAACCAAAGTTGAAATAGTCTCATCCTCATAATTATAGAGAAACTAATGACACATAAATGTTATGCTTAAATTAATGGAGATTAATTTTGTGGCTAAACTTGATGCGTAACATGTTTATCTTGTGTGCTCATAAATGTGTTGTATGCTATATGGTAATGAACCTTCAAGAAAGTTTTAAGTCTTTTGTTGCCATGCCATGATTAAAACACTTGTTAGTATATGAGTGATTTTAATGTAGATTCGCCCTAGCGAGGTGCATTAATTTTATTCATGTATGAGCAAGATAGATAATGTGGGCACGCCCTAGCGAGGCACATTAACTATGCGTTTAAAATGGTTGGACTTAACAAGGCGTCAAAACATTTTTGGGCCTAGGCAAAGATGAGATTAAACATGCTTTTGAAATTGTATCCCTAAGAATCATATTGGATATGATTGACAAGAAATTTTCTACCTAATTAATTTGATTTTGAGCGGTGCGCCAAAGCGTACTTGAAATTAAATTAAAGTTGGATCTTAGCCCAATTTAAAAGAATCTCAAAAAAAGGATCTAAGAGTCATATTGGATATGATTGACAGGGTTGTCTACCTAATTAATTTGGTTTTGTGTAATCCGCCATAGCGGACTTGAAATCAAATTAAAGTTGGATCTTAGCCCATTTAAATTATATTATACATTGGATGTATAAGAAGGTTATATAATTTAGTGGGAGTATTTTTGGAAAATACATTATTTATCTCTTTAATGAGATTGGTACTTGTAAAATTTTGGAAATTTTGCATGAGTTGTAGATAATGACAACAAACTTCGTTGCGATTAATCCTTTAGAAGGATGAGATTCAAAGAGAATGGTACAAACTTCATGGATTGGATCCTGAGCCTAAGAATTATTCTAAGGCAAGAAGGTGTGTTGTACATTCTTGATGGGCCTATTCCTAAAGAACCCAATGCCGGAATAGACAATCACAAGAATCATGAGTATGATTCTAGGAATGTGAGTTGTCTCATGCTCACGATTATGTTCTCAAAACTTCAACAAAGTTTGGAATTTTGGAAGCCTATTAGATAGGTGTGGAGTTGAGTTACATGTTTCAAAGAGCAATCTAGGCAAGAAAGGTATAGAACCATTATTGCATTCAATTCTTGCAAAAGAAGTGAAGGGCAATAAGTGGAACCTCACATGCTTAAGACAAACGGCTACGTAGAGTATATTGAGAAACTTGGCAGTGCAATTGGATTGGAGCTAGGCATGGATCTTATTTTTAATTCATTGCCTAAGAGTTATAATCACTTTGTGATGAACTATAACATATATGGAATGAATAAAGAATCTCTCCGAGTTGCATGATATGCTTAAAACTGCGGAGATGAAGAAAGTGGAGAAAGGTTCTCCAATGCTCATGGTTATGATGGAAAAGGGCCAAGTGCCAAAAGAAAAGTAAAACAAGCGTTGTCAAAACTAAAGGAAATAATTATGGTTAAAATAATAACTCTAATTGATGCAATTTGGTGAAATGGCAATTGGATTGACCATTTAGAATTGTAGTCAAAATTCTGGATGATCAATAAAAGGAATGGTAGTGGGACTACCACTTGGGATATTTATGTTATAAGTTAATCTTTCTAAATTTAATTATTAAGTATTGGATACCAGAATAATTAGTAAATTGAAAGACTACTTATAGTAAAGGTTGATCTATGAATGGTTGAACGGAATATTCTATCTCCTAAAATTAAGGAATAAACTCCTACTACGATTTGTGTACAAAGGGACTCCTACCGGGCTAAGGATCCTAAATCATACAAGGACTCAGTCTCCTAATACAAATCAACGATGGATCTCCTATTCTTGGAGAACACTCCACCCCAAATCTATAAACAAGGGTCCTAATCCACACACAAAGGTACACACAAAACACCCTTTCAACACTATAATACGCTTTTCCTTCCGGTTTATATCATCTTTATACACGATGCTTATTCTCACACCGGAGGGTTTTCGCGGGGGTAACTCCCTCGCGCCCTAACGGTGTTTGTTTTGCAGATCGTCCGTTCGGTTGTCCAGGATTATCCATCGCCGCGTTCCCAACTGATTAGGTACCCCGATACCGCCCTTTTTATGCATCATCAGTTTGGTTCCATTGCCGGGAACGAGACACGATGAACGCGGATGATGAATACGATAATGGAAAAACTCAAATCTTTCATCTATCAGTAGCAAATACACTGAACACACAACGGAAATCGTCAAACTGTTCTCTGAAACGTTAAATTGACGATTCAAAACTGGGGATACGTAAAGAAGAAGCCATCCCCATATTAAAGCACAAATTCAGAGAGCATCTGGAGATAGTGGTATCAGCAATTATTCTACTCCAACCAATCAATTGGTGTTTGTATGAATCACAATATAGCTATGCTAAGGAGGCCCATGAATTAACTCACTGGCTTAGATTTATCGAGGGGAACCAATTGGGAGGTTGAATTTTAAGTGATTGAAGGCAACAAACGCATAACATTCCGATGAGTTCGTTGAGAAGAATCTCCGCAAAAAAGCGCCAACAATCTGCTCCTTTCGATCCCAAAATTATGAGGCAGGAGAATAGCCTGCCAATACAAAAATTGTGCAGATCTACCTTGTGAATTTAGCGACCTTATACAGATCTCCATCATCAAAGCATTATGGCATCGCCGAGGAATCTAACACTGCGCTAGGAGAAGCCTGCCCTTGAAACGGAAACGAGAAATCGAACTTGCTGCCATCCACCAGAATTCAATCTCAAAGCTGCAGTACAAACAAATCAAGTTCGTCTCAAAAGCCAGCAAGCACGTGGAATATTCAAAGCAATTAGCATGCAGCCTTATTATACCGCCTTTGGCAAGACTGTTAGACTTGTTAAAACCCACAGCAGCCTTATAAGGCGCTGACGTACCTATGAGCAACAAGCATGTTGCCTATTGCTTACAACCAACCTGAGGCAAGCGACGAGAAAAACACACATACGGTCTTACGTAAAAATTAAACAGCTCGCCAGATCAAAAGTTGCTCCGAGTTCACACATCTGCGGGAAAGCAAATAAAAGCGAACTATGCTATTACTGACTGAGCAGCCGTCCGAATATGAGATCTACGCCACTCACCCCTCAAGCTTTAAAATCTTTGCAACCGAAAGTATAACAAGGTGCACTCTCTCCAGTATATATTTGATTGCTAGAGACCATCTCATTCTGATAAGCTATACACAAAGACATAAATAGAATGTTGCATGATCAATCTTAGCCTTAATTTAGTTGCTGTGTTAAATTAAACAACCCACCAGCATGCTATACCCTCCTAATGAAAATCTCGTATACTGACTGCTGAATATTTGTATTCAAATGTTCTTATAGAAACAACACTGATTGGCATACTTACTATGGTACAATTCTTTTAATGATGGACCAAGGTTTCTCTAATTATGCCTTTGATGCATCTAAAATTTATGTGCATGTACCGATGCGATCGGAGTGGTGATCACCGTGCCCGGGAATATAGGACACATCGTCCAACTCGCTAGGCACCGACGGTCTCGTCAAAACGACACACGCAAAAATAAAGCCAAGGAAATTGGGGGCCTTAAGCTCGTCGCGGCCATGCCGAGCAGATGGATAGACCCGCCAAAAATCAACAAAGCAGCCCCGTCTTAGGTCAAGTCAGGACGAGCATCTGGGTGAGCACTAAGGCTAACCAACAAGCTCACAAAATCCGACCTCGTCTGAAGGGCCTCACCACGACTGCCTAGACTTTGTTCGACAATCATGGCAGCAAATCCTCGTCATTGAGGACTTCCCTCGCACAGATGCCGAGCAAAGATTTTCATGGCTTACAAGATAGAGCAAAAGACTACCCTTCATCATTGATGCAAGCAGACAAGTTAGCGGCTCCTGTCAACCACACTATAACCTAGCTCGCAAGTCGAGCGAAAATGGTTAAAGGTTGCAACTTTGACGAGCAGTCAACACTCATTTCAAATGAACACCACCACTAGCTAACACGCTAGTCTGTATATGGGTACTTTCGAACAAGGGAAGGAAAGTCAAAATTCACAATTGGCAGGCATAATAGTTAGTTTTTCATCAACTCCTCATTAAGGACTTTCTTCAAATGGGTCAGAGACAACGAGCTACACAAAGCTAATAAGCCAGGTCCATCATAAAATCTGCTGAACAAAATCGGCGATAACGAACAGGCAGTAGGCGACCTTGCCTTAACAAAGATCGACCAAATTGCAAGAACGAGCTGAGCTACAGTACGATCGGCTAAAGTTAGGCGACCTTAAATCTAGAAGCCGACCTAAGAAAAGGATCCAAGAATTATAACAAGCAGTCAAGAAACTCACCTCGAGCAAAGAACGAGACGACCAGCCATATTAGTTGCAACTGGGAGAAATCAAGAGCAGACATCAGTCACGCATTCTTTCTACAAGCTGTCGAAAGTATCTCTTTCCGTTAGCCCATCAACTTCATTAATTTGGGGGATTATTATCCGACGACCGTAACTACCAGCAAAAAAGTGGACCGACTACCGTAACCACCAGCAAAAAAGTGGCTGCAAGTGGAGGATAAAGAAAAAGATGCTCGATATGCACAAAGAATGTTCGCGCATCGCACTCCGCACTCTGCAAAGTGGGAGACAACATAGTTACTCTGAGCTCATAGTAGGAATTAACTCCTACTCGACAGCGAGCACTTTAATGAACTTGTTGGTTCAGATCTTGATCAAAGCCATGGCTGCGGTCGCCTCCCTCAAAATCAAAAATAGCAAACCGAGCTTGCTGAACTCGAGTTCGTCATAAAGCAGCCAGTTGGCAACGTCATGTATGGAAAACAGTCACATCGAACACGCCTTGATCGTTGAACCTGTGACTTGAGAAAAACGACTTGCAAGCCGAGCACTATCATTGACCGAGCAGCCGCAGCCCTACTTGAGGCATAATCTTCGATGTCAAGAAGTAATCAATACAAAGCTTGAAAGGGAAGACCACGAGCTGATCGGCCGAAAAACCTACAACCGGTGGCTGCCATAGAGCAGGCTCAATTCAGTTCGCAGCTCGAATAAAGATCAAAAAGTTCATCTCGGCAAGGGGGCCAGCATATATGTTCGAGATGGCGAAGATGCCTACGAGCAGTCCAAATGATTATCCGAGATGCCCATACTTTTCTCGACTCAACGGCCTGACCCACGATCAGTCTAAACATTAATTGAGCTTGTCTTGCAGGACTCTCTTCAAAAGCTGTGGGGAGCAACAAATTACATTGTGCTAACAGCTTGGGAAAGTCAAACTCCATAATAGAAGTCGAGATGAGTAGCCCGGGAGCATTATGTCAAACACCATATCAAGTCAAGCGTTGCTCGACTTGGCTTGAATAAACGGAAAACTCATTATCAAGTTGGTCCAATAGCAACTAGAGCTCTTTCTCGATCAACTCAAGTGAGCAGCTAGACACTATTAGCCCGAGCAATCAAATAGCTCGCTGCTCAGAGCTCATCCCAACTACTCACTAATGACCAAAAGGTATTTCGCCAAAATGGGGAGCTCATCGACCTGAATAAAGTCTCGTCTACAACTAACATCAGCAGGACAACCCATGTTCAAGCTATTAAACAGCAATGGCAGAGAAAAAATCGCTCATTTATGACAATGGTCATCATCCCAAAGTAAGAAAGAGTCTGCTCCAATCAGGACCTAGAAAAGGCACAGAGCAAGAACCAATTGGTCTTAACAACAATCCGATACGGAACAATAGATAATGACGTCCAGAATCTGCAGTCCTGGAATCTGAGTCAACTTCTCTGAATAAACTGTATTGACTCAGAAGGATCTAAAAGTCACAGAATATATGTTTGGAAAGATCTACGAGTCTAGTTTACAGGAAAAAAATTGGTTTGCAAAAATATGGTCCGTGCACTGAGTTATGGCAGTTTTCGTAAAGGTGCGTTTGGCTGGATGCACATCTCTTCAGCACATTTATGTCAACAAATTTTGCAGATTCTTCCAACTTCCGGCGTCACTCAAACATAAGAGAAGCCTACCTGTCATGATGGGTACGGAAATCACTCCACAACAGGTCGTGACGAGTACAATACGTACAACCTGATCCATTCCAACGAACTTGCAGCTAGACGGGTCGACCTACATGCAGTCCAAACGAGCTCATGACACCACACAAGTATTATGAAAAGTGTCCAGCAGTCAAGACGGAAACATCCTCGACCTATCAAAGCGGGTAGCTATTATCGACCACAACGGACATGGGGGCCATTCAGGGACTTTCAAACTAATTGATGAAAGTGCCTAATGTAGCACCCATCCTATTTCTTGTTAAATATTTGACATATTTGTTAAATACTTGAACTTGCATATTATGTGTTAGTTTTACTTGGGTTAAAGTTTTAACTGCTTTAGAATATTAAGGTGGTTAAATGTTTAGTTTTGACTTTTGGGTCATTTGTGAAAATTGGACTTTAGGGGTCTTTTTGTTAAAAGTGAAACTTGAGGGGCCTAAGTGCAATTCTTTGAAAGTTGAAGTATATCAACTTGTTTGATTCCTTCTCTGGGTCATTTTACCCAAATCAAATACGTACACTCCCTCTGTTCTGAAAAGCTAGGGTTAGAATTTTCCCTATTCCCGACTCCTCGAATTTAATTATCCCTTCGTTCTTGATTCCGATCCCGGATTAATATTCGTGGCGTTGAATAGAGCGTTCCAGGCCGAACAGAAATAAGTTTTGGTCAACTTGAATTTTGACTAGGTAAGTTATTAGCTCCCCCTTGCTTGTAATAACATGCATAAATGTTATTCTCGATACTTGTGATTGTTAATTTTGTGTTTGGGATGATTTTTGTGGTATTTGTAAATTTGGGACAAAGGGAGTAAATTTCCCCTGTGTAAAATGATAAAGGGATTTGGAAAGATGAGTTTGAATGATGTTATGCCTTTTCTGGGTATGTTGAAATTGTTAGTAAATGTTACTCCTACGTTTGGGACGGAAATTATTTCAACCTGGGAAAGAATGAAAATTTCGCATATTAGTACACTGTGCGACCGCACAAAAATGATTGTGAGACCGCACATCTTTCTGAAGGGTTTTTCAAAGAAATTGACATGCTTGTGTGCGGCCGCACAGTCCATTTTGGGCGACCGCACAGTCATCTGAAAAACAAAGATTTTGTTTAAAGTTTGTATAAGTTGGAAGTAACCCTAGTTAAGGTATATAACCTTAGTATAAGATGTCCTAGCAAGTGTTGTGATACTTTAGGGGCATCAGACTTGGTCTTAAATATATATACTCATTGAATTAAAATGAGAACATAAGTATAAGAGTAGTATCTCTTCTTTATGTCTTGAAAGTGCTATGAACAAGCACTAATGTGTTATACTTGTTGTGAATCCAATGATTGTACACCTTAGAGGCATTAGCATAAGGTCTTAGACTTAAACATCCTAAGAATAGGATTGGGATTTGGTAAGAGTAAATGTATAACTCTTATACTTGTTTGAATGTCCAAAGATTGGAAGTTATAACTTGAAGTATAAGACATTAAAAGCTTGTACATGACTTGAACATCCATAGAAATGGATTAAGACTTGAATATAAGATAATAAAATCTTGTACTTGGCTTGACACCAATACATATGTATGGTAGTGAACTAGAAAGTGCTATGAACAAGCACTAACGTGTATGAGACATGTTCTTGTTGTGTATGTGCAAACATTTCATATAGTTGCTTGATAACAAGGTGACTTCTTGAGTACTTGAAGCATGTTCCTTGTTGAGCTAGTCCACTACATTTGGATTAGTTCTTCTCCCGTTGTTCAAGTAAATATCTACTTGTACTTTCTTGTGTGAGTCTAGCTGGTTCTCCTTGCTTGTTCGAAAATGTATAGGTTCACGCTTGTCGCGAGAGCTGGGGTTTAAGTGACAATCGGGTCCCTATGTATTTCCGCCCGACCCCTTACTACCGGCCATAGTAAGGGCATAGCTTCCTTAGTTGGAGCAATAAGCCTGACTTAAGTGAATGCTAAACTCCCGTCCTGAACACCTCGTGAATAATCATGAGTACTGATATTGGGAATGACACTGGTTACCGGGTCTTCTGATACATACTGAATAATCAGTTTCCTGTTATTGATCGTGATTGTCAAAGTAATACAAGCTACGACAACAATGGTATTCTTGGGAGGAATAAGGAAGGAAGCAATATCCTTATAACTTGCTTGTTTAGCTTTATGTGTTACTTGATGAGTGGATTATCCTCTCATATACTGTTACTTGATGATACTTGATAAATGATTACTTGAGTATCTACTTGAATTGCATGATAACATGTCATGTAGTTGAATCTAATAGCTTACTGAGATTTATCTCACCCTTTATTTGTTACCCCCCCCCCCCAGGAAAGGAAGGATAGTGCGCAGTGAGGCTCGATGTCACGACCCGAAAACTAGGCTCTATTTTATTAATAATAAATATTTATTATTTATTTATTTGCTGATTTATTTATTTAAATTATTATTTAATTAATGAATTATGTGTGCACTTTTTGTGTCATAATAAATTATGTCTAGCATTTTAATTGGTCTTTTGTGCCAGTGTAGAGTTTTGGGGTCTTAATGGTTAGTAGGGAGTGTAAGTATTTGTGTATAGTATAGAGGAGGGGCCTGAGTGTAAGTTTTTGGAAATAATTCCCCTACACCCTCTCTTCTCCCTCACTCTTCTTCTTCTCCCAGCTCATTCTCTCTCTCTCTACAAAAGGTAAGTTTTCTCATCTTCTTCCTTCTCTCTTCATTTCCTCCATCTTCCTCTCATAATCTCTCATTTCTTAAAGCGTGAACCTTGTTTAGATCGTCGATAGGATCGCGTAGAACAAAAAAGAATTGAATTCCGGCAACTTTGAGAATTTTCAAGTAAGTTACTTTTCCCCATTTTGATGCTAAAATGTTCATATCATGTTCATGTGAAGTTTGATGTGTTATTCTTGAAGTTTGATTGAGTTTTGAATTTATTTTGAATTTATTTGAGTTCTTGGGAAGAAATGGTGATTTTGGAATGTTGGGTTTGATTTTTGGTTTTGGGTTGTTAGATGGTGTTGTTAGGTTCCCTAGATGTTTAGATGTTGTTTTGGTTCCTTGGAAACTAGTTGAAAGCTTTGATTTTGAGCATTTATTGAAGATTTGGGTTTTAGCTCGAAAATGGTGAACCCAGCTCTGATTTTCCGAACCAGATCACTTCCAGGCGCCCGCCCTTAAGCCCTTAGGCGCCCGCCCACTTGAGAATTTCATGAACATAAGTTTCTGCCACTCGCAAGCGCCCGCCTGACCTATTCCAGGCGCCCGCCCGCCCCTGTTCCAGGAATTTGACCTTTTTGCTTGGTTTAAGACTAATGGCTTACCTAGTTTAGGTTTCCTTCTTCTAATTAACTTAAGAAAACACCGTGGAACACTTTAGTAATTAAAATTGGTTCCTTTGTGAACAATAGAGCTATGTAATTTGATCAAGTATTGTTTGGGCATCTTATGATGTGTTCGGGTTTGTTCCAACCGAATTGAATTTCGCGTAAGACTTGGTCTAGGTTTTAGGCGATGTCCTATAGTACCTAGAGGGTTGTTATTGAACACCATGGTGTAGGGTTTAGTCCTGTCGTGATCATGTTCTAATAAGGGTAACCTTTCGGATTCGTTTGGGGTGTTTAGAATGGGTTCGTTATGAACGGAGATAAAGCGTGAATTGGCGATTGGGTACTTACGGTTTGATTAACCTTAAGGTGTATCCATTCTGATTTCCTACTTTGGAATTCCAGGTGTGATGAGATGGTTGAGTTCATAGTCCTAGTATATCTTTATGAGTAAATGTTTAGGGTCATTGTGGTAATGGTCCTTGTACTATTTGTGAGTTACTGTTTGGGTTGAGTTCTTTATGATTAACTTGTGGGTACCATATTTAGGACGTATTTGGTACGTGCCTTGTCTTGGAATCATCTTGTTTTAATGATCAATGTTGTTGTACTCTTTATGAGAAATTCCGTTTATCGTTGTTGTGCTCTTTTATGAGAAACTTCTTGTGTTCGTTGTTGTTGAACTCTTCATGAGTAATCGCTTGCATCTTTATGATGATTAATTGGTGTGGTTCCCTACTTTGGAACCTTAAGTTGTTATTCATGCTAAAATATTATTACTTAGCATTTAATTAGAAGCCCAGCTGGCATATTTGTTGCATCGGGCGATGGGAAGGATTATAATGGCAAAGCCAAGTCCATTATAATGCTGACCATTGTTTTGCCCTTACTATACCCCTTCTCCAGATTGGCCTTGGAAAGGATAAGTCAGCGTTCCTTTGTGAATGCATCTGGCTAATGGGCATGACTTTGTGTCATGGTCCTTGTCCCTTGTGACACTTTTATGATTTGGTTCCGGTACCGGGGTTTTCTCTTCGAGCTTTCATGCTGCTATGAAGATGTTGATTGTTGATTATTGAAGCTGCGCAGCGACCTTTATTTGGTTCTTCCAGTGGGGTGAAACCTTGGCTATGTATCCACTTATGAGTGTTTATTTCAGCTTTATGTGTTGCATAATGAGCTGGTCGTTATTTCCAACCAGTATGGGACGGTTGGCGATAGGGAACCTCTCATTTGTTGTTATATGCTTATTTATATGGTTGATTATTGGATGTTACTGTTGACAGCATGTCACTTATTATTTCCGCTGCTATCTATCTTATGTTAATTGATATTGGTCATTGCATATTAGCATGTCATGTAGTTGCATTAGTAGCTTACTGAGATTTTATCTCACCCCGTTTATTTCCATCTTTGTTTTTCCTTAACCCCCCCCCAGGAGGAAAAGGATTAGGATTCGCGGATCGAGGAGGACGTCGAGAGGATTGAGATTTTGGGGCAGGTTGTTATGGATCGGTTTACATTATTTAAATGTATAACCTTTTGGGGTATTTGTACCAAACTTTGACGTCATTAGGAATTGTGTAGTTGTATTTTGTTGTGCATAAACTTGTGGGAGTTTGTGATAGTTGTAATCGGTTTTTAATCAAACTTGGTTTTGTAAAACTTTGGATCATTACCTTTTGGTATCAAAAGGAATTTTTAGCTTCGGTATTTCATAGTTTTGGTTTTAAGTCGACGTCCAGCTCGCGGTCTCGGGCCCGCGGGGTTCGGGGTCGCGACAGTTGGTATCAGAGCCATGGTTTGGCTCTAAGTATAAGTCTAGGTGGATTAGTATGACCTAGGTGGGTAGTTGTGTTCGGAGTGAGTAACGATGAGTATTTTATGCAGGTATTTGTTTGTGATGGCTAGAAGAAGAGCTGGTGAAGGCATCAGTGGGATTCAGAATCAGAATGGTCTACGGGAAGAAAGCCGTGTAATGTTTCAGTACAGGTTTGAAGCGGCCGTGAAAGCAATTCATGACCAAGGGCCGAGAGAGGAACATGTAGCACCTCCGCGATATGGGTTGGAGCAGTTCTTGAAGTTGAAACCAAGTGAGTACGACGGTGAGCCTGATGTGAAGAAAGCCGAGTTATGGATAAAATCGATGGAGAAAATCTACGATGTCTTTGGTTGCACTGATGAGGATAGGGTTCTGTTTGCAGCTTGTATGCTAGTTGGTGCTGCGGAACATTGGTGGAAGGCACTGAAGACCAGTTGGGATGCGGCTCTTGTACCATATCCTTGGGAGTGGTTCGTGAGGAAATTCAAGGATCATTTTATCTTTTTAGTAAATCAAAACCGGAAGGAGATCGAGTTCCTCAGCTTGGAGCAAGGCATGATGTCAGTAGCTCAGTACTCGGCTAAGTTCACAGAATTAGCCAGGTGTTGTGAATACCTTGTGCGGACCGAGGAGCAGAAAGCGATGAGATTGATTAGGGGTTTGAAGACAGCTATTAGGACTCAACTTTTAGCCCAAAGAATTCAACCTTTTCAGGATGCGGTGGATCGAGCCTACTTGATTGAGCAGGACATTTGGGAACACAAAAGGAAGACTGAGATGGTTAACCCGGGTAAGCAAGGAGGGCAGAGCAAGTCACAACAGCAACATTCGGATAACAGAGGTAATTCTGGAGTGCAAACTCGATTCAGAAGGCAACTTCAAGGGCAACCAACAGTAGGAAATCAAGGTTCTATTAAGGGGACACGAAATGGGAAAGTCTGCAGTTACTGTCAGAGGAAAGGACACTCAGAAGACAAGTGTTGGAAGAAGCAAGGAAAATGTGTGAATTGTGGTCAGTTGGGGCATTTTGTGAGGGATTGTCTTAGGGGCAGGTATCAACCATCCGGGAGTGGCACTGGTACTGCACAAGGCCAGAAGAGAGATACTTCGGGAAACCCTAAAGGTTCAGGGTAGGGTATTTGCGATCAATCAGCAATCTCCAGGTAAAGGATAATTTCAGGAGGCATTATTTGCGTCGTGAGAGCGAGCGCGTGCATTTTAGGGTCATCGCATTTATGTGCTTCTGTGCATTTAGTTGCATTTATTTCTTCTGAGTCTTTGACTTATGTGTTGTAGGTGTCTACTCCTATGGAGGAGTTTAGGGTGTCTGATAAAGTCTTATGTGCTTATGATGTGCTTAAGTATGGTTATGTTTCACCTGCTAGATTAGCCATGTTGCTATTACAAGATTTTGATGTTACTATTGCTTAAATCTATGGTTGTAGGGGATTGTTATATTCTCCATTCCTAGTTTCTTAAAACTATTTGAGATCGTTCCTTTGGGTAGAGTTATACCTATCTTTTCTTAATTGAAATCCGAGTATTTAGTTTCGGTCAATTTGTTGGGCGTATTTATCGTTTGTGAAAATTTCTATTTTATTTCGGAATAGTACCTAGTAATTGGGGAGAACCTTGGGTTAAATTGAGTTGTTATAATACAAGGTTGTAGTGCTAATATTTAGATCAATGTCCTTATGACAACGGTTGGGTTATAGGAGTTGAGGATTCAATGAGGATCTTTTGAGGAAAATTTTAGTCACTTTTAATACATCTCCGTGAATGCATCGGAATAGATTAGTATGGAGAGGTGTACGATTTGTTATGGATGATGAGTTTGTTGTAGGAGTTATGATCATTAATGGTGGTAAGCGTGTTAATTTAGAAAGGACTAAGTACATTTTGGGAGAGTAATAATTTCTCGATCTATGTTAAAGGCATTTTGAAATTTTGGTTAGATAGTGGTTCTATGGTTCTAAATCTTGCCTTGGTAGCATTTCTTGTTTTGGACTACAATTATGTGAAGAAAGTTGAGTATAAATACTTGGGAATGTTAAAGAATACTATGATTTGGTATTGGGTCAGTGGAATGTGACTAGCTAATGGGTTTATTATGACGGTAGTACTATCGAGCCTAAGTATCATTAGGTTAATAAATGTATGCGTGAAAGACTAACTTGGGTTAACTATTAAGGATTTGAGATTTGTCGATTTCCTTGGGTATATGAGCACAGGTTGTTATCTAAAAAGGGAGTTAAAGGAAATCCCTTGAAGATAAAATTTAGATCATTTTCGGATTATTGAGTATTCGTAATTATTTTAGGCTTTCAAGGGTTGGAGTGTTATGACGATGATGTTATGGCGCAGATTTAAGTGAACATTTTGTATTAAAATTTTGGGGTTTATATTACACCACTAGTTTAAGGTGCTACCTAGAGCGAGAGCACTAAAATGGTAATCCTTAGAGACATGATCACCTCGATGAATATTATGGGAATGAAAATTCTTTAGCTTTTGTAGTTTAAGAGTCGATTAAACTCGAGATGGTTTAAGGTTGTGAACTTCTGGGGAGTAATATCAAGTATGCGTTTGGCTTATGAATGCACTTTTGCAGTGTAATTAAGGTTATGAATAAGATGAACTTGAGGTATCTCGAGAGTTATGTTTGGGAGCAATTGGGATTCTCCAATTTTGATTGTGGATTCTAATTAGTAGTGAAGGTTATGATTGAAGGATGTTATGTGCGGGAGGTCGTGGTATCGTGAACATTATTTAAGGTTACTACGTGGTGGTTTAGAATGGACAATTGAGGAATTTGAGAAATGGCGGAACTATCGTATCCGTAGCTATTGGGTCTTTCGGGTAAGTCTCGTTAAAATTCGGGCCGAATTTTCTTTAAGGGGGAGTGAATGTCACGACCCGAAAACTAGGCTCTATTTTATTAATAATAAATATTTATTATTTATTTATTTGCTCATTTATTTATTTAAATTATTATTTAATTAATGAATTATGTGTGCACTTTATGTGTCATAATAAATTATGTCTAGCATTTTAATTGGTCTTTTGTGCCAGTGTAGAGTTTTGGGGTCTTAATGGTTAGTAGGGAGTGTAAGTATTTGTGTATAGTATAGAGGAGGGGCCTGAGTGTAAGTTTTTGGAAATAATTCCCCTACACCCTCTCTTCTCCCTCACTCTTCTTCTTCTCCCAGCTCATTCTCTCTCTCTCTACAAAAGGTAAGTTTTCTCATCTTCTTCCTTCTCTCCTCATTTCCTCCATCTTCCTCTCATAATCTCTCATTTCTTAAAGCGTGAACCTTGTTTAGATCGTCGATAGGATCGCGTAGAACAAAAAAGAATTGAATTCCGGCAACTTTGAGAATTTTCAAGTAAGTTACTTTTCCCCCATTTTGATGCTAAAATGTTCATATCATGTTCATGTGAAGTTTGATGTGTTATTCTTGAAGTTTGATTGAGTTTTGAATTTATTTTGAATTTATTTGAGTTCTTGGGAAGAAATGGTGATTTTGGAATGTTGGGTTTGATTTTTGGTTTTGGGTTGTTAGATGGTGTTGTTAGGTTCCCTAGATGTTTAGATGTTGTTTTGGTACCTTGGAAACTAGTTGAAAGCTTTGATTTTGAGCATTTATTGAAGATTTGGGTTTTAGCTCGAAAATGGTGAACCCAACTCTGATTTTCCGAACCAGATCACTTCCAGGCGCCCGCCCTTAAGCCCTTAGGCGCCCGCCCACTTGAGAATTTCATGAACATAAGTTTCTGCCACTCGCAAGCGCCCGCCTGACCTATTCCAGGCGCCCGCCCGCCCCTGTTCCAGGAATTTGACCTTTTTGCTTGGTTTAAGACTAATGGCTTACCTAGTTTAGGTTTCCTTCTTCTAATTAACTTAAGAAAACACCGTGGAACACTTTAGTAATTAAAATTGGTTCCTTTGTGAACAATAGAGCTATGTAATTTGATCAAGTATTGTTTGGGCATCTTATGATGTGTTCGGGTTTGTTCCAACCGAATTGAATTTCGCGTAAGACTTGGTCTAGGTTTTAGGCGATGTCCTATAGTACCTAGAGGGTTGTTATTGAACACCATGGTGTAGGGTTTAGTCCTGTCGTGATCATGTTCTAATAAGGGTAACCTTTCGGATTCGTTTGGGGTGTTTAGAATGGGTTCGTTATGAACGGAGATAAAGCGTGAATTGGCGATTGGGTACTTACGGTTTGATTAACCTTAAGGTGTATCCATTCTGATTTCCTACTTTGGAATTCCAGGTGTGATGAGATGGTTGAGTTCATAGTCCTAGTATATCTTTATGAGTAAATGTTTAGGGTCATTGTGGTAATGGTCCTTGTACTATTTGTGAGTTACCGTTTGGGTTGAGTTCTTTATGATTAACTTGTGGGTACCATATTTAGGACGTATTTGGTACGTGCCTTGTCTTGGAATCATCTTGTTTTAATGATCAATGTTGTTGTACTCTTTATGAGAAATTCCGTTTATCGTTGTTGTGCTCTTTTATGAGAAACTTCTTGTGTTCGTTGTTGTTGAACTCTTCATGAGTAATCGCTTGCATCTTTATGATGATTAATTGGTGTGGTTCCCTACTTTGGAACCTTAAGTTGTTATTCATGCTAAAATATTATTACTTAGCATTTAATTAGAAGCCCAGCTGGCATATTTGTTGCATCGGGCGATGGGAAGGATTATAATGGCAAAGCCAAGTCCATTATAATGCTGACCATTGTTTTGCCCTTACTATACCCCTTCTCCAGATTGGCCTTGGAAAGGATAAGTCAGCGTTCCTTTGTGAATGCATCTGGCTAATGGGCATGACTTTGTGTTATGGTCCTTGTCCCTTGTGACACTTTTATGATTTGGTTCCGGTACCGGGGTTTTCTCTTCGAGCTTTCATGCTGCTATGAAGATGTTGATTGTTGATTATTGAAGCTGCGCAGCGACCTTTATTTGGTTCTTCCAGTGGGGTGAAACCTTGGCTATGTATCCACTTATGAGTGTTTATTTCAGCTTTATGTGTTGCATGATGAGCTGGTCGTTATTTCCAACCAGTATGGGACGGTTGGCGATAGGGAACCTCTCATTTGTTGTTATATGCTTATTTATATGGTTGATTATTGGATGTTACTGTTGACAGCATGTCACTTATTATTTCCGCTGCTATCTATCTTATGTTAATTGATATTGGTCATTGCATATTAGCATGTCATGTAGTTGCATTAGTAGCTTACTGAGATTTTATCTCACCCCGTTTATTTCCATCTTTGTTTTTCCTTAACCCCCCCCCCCAGGAGGAAAAGGATTAGGATTCGCGGATCGAGGAGGACGTCGAGAGGATTGAGATTTTGGGGCAGGTTGTTATGGATCGGTTTACATTATTTAAATGTATAACCTTTTGGGGTATTTGTACCAAACTTTGACGTCATTAGGAATTGTGTAGTTGTATTTTGTTGTGCATAAACTTGTGGGAGTTTGTGATAGTTGTAATCGGTTTTTAATCAAACTTGGTTTTGTAAAACTTTGGATCATTACCTTTTGGTATCAAAAGGAATTTTTAGCTTCGGTATTTCATAGTTTTGGTTTTAAGTCGACGTCCAGCTCGCGGTCTCGGGCCCGCGGGGTTCGGGGTCGCGACACTCGACATAGTTGGGAGCTTACTTCGCAGGTCGTGATTGTTTTGGGGCTTGTGTCCTTTTACACTTGGTGAGGACGATGTATTTGGGTTTTGTATAACTCCTTATTTTGGGGGTAGACAGTCTTGTTCAGTTCTTGTTGTCACTAGACATCTTGTATAGTACTCTTAATGCCAGCTTATGTGCTAGGCATGTTTCCGCTGTGTATGTATTAAGTTTGGTTTTTAATTTTCTTGTCTAGAACTTGTGTTGTGATATAGTATAGCTCCTTACTCTAGAGTATATATATCATGTCAATTTGTTAAACAAATGTCATTAAGTTTCTTGTTAAGTTTCTTGTTTCTCGTTAGGCACTCCCATCCAGGTTCGAGGTTCTATTAGGAGATCCCGGGACCTGGGGGCATGTCAGGTTGGTATCAGAGCAACCCTGGTTTAGCTACCCTGTTTAGCTACCTTGGTTTGCTCTAAGTCTGGATAGGGTCTATGGCCTAGGTATGGGTGAGTCTTGGGGTGTTATTAATAAGGCTGAGTGTTTACCTACAGGTATAATGAGTTCTGAAGGTACAAGTGGTAGTAATCAGCTGAGATCTATAACTCCTCAAGAAGAAATGGTTGATAATGTTGACTGGGATTATCCTAATCGCCTTACAAGGTTCTTGAATCTGAAACCTCATAGTTTTGACGGGGAATTTGATTCTAAGAAGGCAGAAGAGTTGATTGAAAGTATTGAGAAGATCTTTACAGCCTTGAGATGTGCGGGTGGTGATAAGGTAACCTTTGCAACTTTTAAACTTGAGAAAGCCGCTGAACATTGGTGGCAAGTGTTGAGTAAAACTTGGGAACTGGAAGGTGTACCACAGACATGGGAGAATTTTCTTAAAGCTTTTAAGTCGCAGTTTATTCCAACAGTGGTCCAAGATAGAAAGGAAATGGAATTTCTTAATCTGGAGCAGGGAAGTCTGACAGTGGGGCAATACTCAACCAAGTTCACAGAATTGGCGAGGTATTGTGATCACTTAGTTCCAAATGAAGCTAAGAAGGCACAGAGGTTTGTTAAAGGGTTGAGGACTGAGTATAGGAAGCAACTTCTTTCTCTACAGCTCGCTAGCTATCATCAAGCAGTGGAGAAGGCTTATACTATTGAAAATGATATCGAAGAACATAAGGTGAAGTTGGGAACAACCATGACTGGTCGTATATCAGAGAAAACTCAGGGATCTGGTTCTAGAGGTGGTAAATCTGGCCGCCAAGTTCGTCGATTCGGACAGCCAACTGAAAGTAAAGGTAGTGTATCAACTGGTTCGAGGACAACAGTCCAAGGTCCCAGGAGAGTATGTGGCTATTGTTCGAAAGAAGGCCATTCTGAAGACAAGTGTTGGCTAAAGCAAGGAAAGTGTATAGTGTGTGGTGAAGCGGGGCACTTTGCTAGAAATTGTCCTAAAAGTAGAGTAAATCAAGTTGGGGGTACAAGTCAACCAGCCTCAGGTTCCAAGAGAGATAGTGGTGGTCGACCAAAAGTTCAGGGTCGAGTGTTTGCTTTAGATCAGCAGGGTGTAGCTGAGTCTTCTGCAGTCATAGGAGGTATTATATTGCTTTCTAGTACGAGAGCGCGAGTCTTGATAGATCCAGGCTCATCTCATTCTTATGTGGCATCTCATTTTGTGTCGCATTTGCATGTTCTTCCTGATTCTATGCCTTATGTGCTAGAAGTATCTTCCCCTATGGGAGATTGCATGTTTACTTCTGAGGTCTACAAGAAATGTGAGGTTCTTGTGGGTGATCATGCCCTTCTTGCTGACCTAGTCGTGTTACCTATAAGGGACTTTGACGTGATTCTTGGCATGGATTGGCTATATGTGCATCATGCATCTGTTGATTGTTATAGAAAAGTAGTAACTTTTTCTATTCCTGGTTTGCCTGATTTTACCTTTGAAGGTGATAGGCCTTTATGTGCTATACATGTTATTTCTGCTTTAAAATCTAGAAAACTTTTATCTCGTGGTTGTGCCGGGTATCTCGCATGTGTACTTGATCAGAGTTTATCTGTTCCCAAGATGGAGGATATTCCTGTTGTGTCTGAATTTTCAGATGTGTTCTCTTCTGAGTATAGCATGCCACCTGATCGAGAGCTTGAGTTCTGTATTGAGTTATTACCAGGTACAGCACCAATCTCTAAAGCACCTTATAGAATGGTTACAGCTGAGTTAAGAGAGTTGAAAACACAGCTTGAGGAATTGCTTGAAAGGGGCTTTATCAGGCCTAGTGTATCACCGTGGGGTGCACCAGTGTTATTTGTCAGAAAGAAAGATGGGACTCTGCGATTGTGTATTGATTACAGAGATCTTAATCAGGTAACTATCAAGAACAAATATCCGTTACCTCATATTGATGACTTGTTTGATCAGCTTCAGGGTTCAGTAGTGTATTCGAAGCTTGACTTGAGAAGTGGTTATCATCAGTTGAAAATCAGATCTGAGGATATACCAAAGACAGCTTTCCGTACCAGGTATGGGAATTATGAGTTTATTGTTATGCCATTCGGTTTGACAAATGCTCCAGCTGTATTTATGGATTTGATGAACCGTATCTTCAAGCCATATCTTGATTGTTTTGTGGTGGTATTCATTGATGATATTCTTGTGTATTCTAAGTCACGGGCTGAGCATGAACAACATCTCAGAGTAGTATTACAAGTTCTTCGTGAGAAACAATTATTTGCAAAATTCAGCAAATGTGCTTTCTGGTTAGAAGAGGTTTCATTCTTGGGGCATGTTGTGTCTGCTACTGGTATTGCAGTAGATCCTTCCAAAGTTGAAGCAGTTGTAAACTGGAAGAGGCCAACTACAGTGACTGAAATCCGTAGTTTCTTGGGCTTGGCTAGTTATTATCGGAGGTTCATTGAGGGATTCTCCAAGATTGCTACTCCATTGACTAATATGACTCGAAAAGCTATTTCTTTTGAGTGGAATGACAAATGTGAAGCAAGTTTTCAGGAGTTGAAAAGGCGTTTGACTACAGCTCCAGTCTTGGCTTTGCCTAATGGTTCTGAGCATTTCATGGTTTATACTGATGCTTCTAAAGAAGGATTGGGTTGTGTTCTGATGCAAGATTGCAAGGTAATAGCTTATGCTTCTCGAAAATTATCTCCTTATGAAAAGAATTATCCTACTCATGATTTAGAGTTGGCTGCGATTATTTTTGCTTTGCATAAATGGAGGCATTACTTGTATGGAACCAAATTTGAGGTTTTCACTGATCATAAAAGCTTGAAGTACTTGTTTTCTCAAAAAGAGCTTAATATGAGACAACGTAGATGGATGGAGAAAATGAAGGATCATGATTGTACTATCCTTTATCATCCAGGAAAGGCCAATGTTGTGGCAGATGCACTGAGCAGAAAGACTTATATTTCTTGCCTGATGATTCGTGAATGGAAGATGTTTGAAGACTTGTGTGATTGGAGTCCTTGTGAATCAAATCATGGAGTTATCTTTGCTAATATAAAGGCTACTTCAGATTTACTCCAACAGATCAAAGAAGCTCAGGTAATTGATTCTGAATTGCAGAAAATTATTAGTGGAATGAATGAAGGAAAGCAACCAGATTTTTCTTTTAATAGCGATGGAATTCTTACCTTCCGAGGTCAAGTTTGTATTCCAGTTGATCCTGAGATAAAGAAGAAAGTTCTTGAAGAGGCTCATAAAGCCAAGTATACTATTCATCCTGGAAGCACTAAAATGTACCAAGACTTGAAGAAACATTTCTGGTGGAACAATATGAAAAGAGAGATTGCTGAGTATGTTTCTAAATGTTTGACTTGTCAACAAGTAAAGGTGGAACATCAACGTCCAGCAGGTTTGTTGCAACCATTAGAAATTCCAGAGTGGAAATGGGAGCATATCACGATGGATTTTGTGACTGGTTTGCCACGTACCAGACGAGGCCATGATGCTGTTTGGGTTATTGTGGACAGATTGACTAAATCAGCTCACTTCTTGTCCGTTTCCATGGGATATTCATTGTCTCAGTTGGCATCTTTGTATGTTCAGGAGATAGTCCGACTGCATGGGGTTCCTGTGAGTATTGTATCTGACAGAGATCCTCGTTTTACTTCTCGATTCTGGCAGGCTCTGCAAGGTGCTATGGGTACTAAATTGAATTTCAGTACAGCTTTTCATCCTCAATCTGATGGACAATCTGAGAGACTTATACAGATTCTCGAGGATATGTTACGTGCTTGTGTTGTGGATTTCAAAGGCAGTTGGGATACTCATCTTCCTTTGTCTGAGTTTGCTTATAACAACAGTTATCAGTCTAGCATTGAAATGGCTCCATATGAGGCCCTTTATGGCAGAAAATGTCGATCTCCTATATGCTGGGATGAAGTGGGAGAAGCTAGACTCTTGGGTCCTGAAATGGTTCAACAATCAGTTGAGAGTGTGAAACTCATTCGAGATAGATTGCGCACAGCTCAGAGTAGACAAAAGAGTTATGCAGATCATCGTAGAAGGGATCTTGAATTTCAGGTAGGTGACTTTGTATTCTTGAAGGTCTCTCCTCGTAGAGGTATAAAGAGATTTGGGAAGAAAGGAAAGTTATCTCCTCGTTATATCGGTCCATTTGAAATTCTAGAAAGAGTTGGTAAGTTGGCTTATAGAGTGGCTTTACCTCCTTCTTTATCTGGTATTCATAACGTGTTCCATGTATCTATGCTTCGCAAGTATATGGCAGATGAATCACATGTTCTTGAGTATGAGGCTATTCCATTTCAGCCTGATTTGTCTTATGAGGAACAACCTGTTGAAATTCTTGACTGGAAGGAGCAAGTATTGCGTACCAAAAGGATTCCTATTGTGAAGGTCCTTTGGAGAAATCATGAAATTGAAGAAGCTACTTGGGAAACCGAGAAAGAGATGCGAGATAAATACCCGAGCCTATTTGAAAACCTTGGTAAGTAAAATTCGTGGGCGAATTTTCTTTAAGGTGGGGAGGATGTAGCACCCATCCTATTTCTTGTTAAATATTTGACATATTTGTTAAATACTTGAACTTGCATATTATGTGTTAGTTTTACTTGGGTTAAAGTTTTAACTGCTTTAGAATATTAAGGTGGTTAAATGTTTAGTTTTGACTTTTGGGTCATTTGTGAAAATTGGACTTTAGGGGTCTTTTTGTTAAAAGTGAAACTTGAGGGGCCTAAGTGAAATTCTTTGAAAGTTGAAGTATATCAACTTGTTTGATTCCTTCTCTGGGTCATTTTACCCAAATCAAATACGTACACTCCCTCTGTTCTGAAAAGCTAGGGTTAGAATTTTCCCTATTCCCGACTCCTCGAATTTAATTATCCCTTCGTTCTTGATTCCGATCCCGGATTAATATTCGTGGCGTTGAATAGAGCGTTCCAGGCCGAACAGAAATAAGTTTTGGTCAACTTGAATTTTGACTAGGTAAGTTATTAGCTCCCCCTTGCTTGTAATAACATGCATAAATGTTATTCTCGATACTTGTGATTGTTAATTTTGTGTTTGGGATGATTTTTGTGGTATTTGTAAATTTGGGACAAAGGGAGTAAATTTCCCCTGTGTAAAATGATAAAGGGATTTGGAAAGATGAGTTTGAATGATGTTATGCCTTTTCTGGGTATGTTGAAATTGTTAGTAAATGTTACTCCTACGTTTGGGACGGAAATTATTTCAACCTGGGAAAGAATGAAAATTTTAACATTTTAGTACACTGTGCGACCGCACAAAAATGATTGTGCGACCGCACATCTTTCTGAAGGGTTTTTCAAAGAAATTGACATGCTTGTGTGCGGCCGCACAGTCCATTTTGGGCGACCGCACAGTCATCTGAAAAACAAAGATTTTGTTTAAAGTTTGTATAAGTTGGAAGTAACCCTAGTTAAGGTATATAACCTTAGTATAAGATGTCCTAGCAAGTGTTGTGATACTTTATGTCGCGACCCCGAACCCACGGGTCCGGGATACGCGAGCTGGACGTCGACTTAAAACCAAAACTCTAAAATATAGAAGTTAAAAATTCCATTTTGAACCAAAAGACGATAACACAAGGTTTTACAAATCCAAGTTTAAATCAACAAAATGCATCTGACATAAGCTCCACAGCTTATACTAAAAAGAATAAAATATACAATTCTTAATGACGTCAATAATGGTAAAACTATCCCCAAAAGGTTATACATTTAAATAATGTAAACCGATCCATAACAACCTGCCCCCAAAATCTCAATCCTCTCGACGTCCTCCTCGATCCGCGAATCCTAATCCTTTTCCTCCTGGGGGGGTTAAGGAAAAACAAAAATGAAAATAAACGGGGTGAGATAAAATCTCAGTAAGTTACTAATGCAACTACATGACATGCTAATATGCAATAAGCAATACGCAATGATAAATATCACATAGCATGTAACAATTAACAGTCAACAGATAGCAGCGGAAAGTAAACACATAACAAAGGATATTAGCCAAGGTTTCCAAACCGGTACATCCAAATAAAGGATCGCTGCGCAGCTTCAATAATCAACAAATCATCATCTTCATAATAGCACGAAAGCTGAAGAGGAATCCCCGGTCAGAAGCGACCACTCAACCCATCAATCAAACAAACCATCTTCATAGTAGCATAAAAGCTGAAGAGAAACCCGGTACCGGAACCAATAACAATGATAAAGTGCCACAAGGGGCGGGAGCCATGCCACAAAGTCATGCTCCAAAACGATTAGCTAGAATACCCACAACGGAGCTAGCTCATCCCAACCAAGGCCAATCTGGATGAGGACAGAAGGACCAATGGGCGATGCTATACTGGACTTGGCTCGTGCCATTATAGCATTATCCATTGCCTGACTCGATACACAAATAACCAGCTGGACTTTCAATAATGCTAAGTAATAAAATACCAGCACGGTAACAGCTAAGGATTCCAAAGTAGGGAACCACACCAATTAATCACCATAAAAGATGCAGATGGTTACTCAAGAAGAGTTCAACAACAATAAACACAAGGAGTTTCTCATAAAAGAGCTCAATAACAGAAATGGAATTGTTCATAAAAGCTCAACAATACAATCATTAAAACGAAATGATTTTAGGACAAGGATCCATATCAAACGCATCCTAACATGATACACGTGAGTTACTCATAGAGAGTACTACCCAAATGGTCATTCCCCAAATAGCACAATGACTATCATTAAAACTATCCCAAACGTCCACTCATTATGAAAGTGTTCCCGCATTTTCCAAAACAATAGTTTAATCAAGTCCCAAGTCACATTTATTCATAAAGGAACTAATTTCATCATTAGAGTATTCCAAATTGACCATTTAAGGCTAAGGGGATAAAGCCCAATACATGGATGAAAGTTATAACTTAAACCGAAAACATGTAAAGAAATAGTGCCAGGAAAAGGGGGCGGGCGGGCGCCTGGAATGGGGCGGGCGGTCGCCCGGGTAGAGGAGGGCGGGCGCTCAAGACGGGCCAGGCGGGCTCTTGCGAGTGGCAGAAACTTCTGGTCATGAAATGCTCAAGTGGGCGGGCGCCTAAGGGTTTAAGGGCGGGCGCCCGGAAGTGATCTGGGTCGGAAAAACAGAGCTGGGTTTCATCATGTTCGAACCAAAATCACCCAAAACTCTAAAATACTCCAAACCAATCCTTCTAACAAGTTCCATAATGAACCAAAACCACATTTAAACTAAGAGGGGACCTAAATCACATCATCTAACAACTCCAATCCAAGATTAAATCCCAAAATCATAATATCACCATTTTTGCCCAAAAACTCAAATAAATTCCAAATAAATTTCAAACTCAATCAAACTTCATATATAACAACTAAAGCATTATATGAACATGAAAGGAACATTTTAGCATAAAAATGGGGGAAAAGCAACTTACTTGATAAATCTCAAAGTTGATGGATTTCAAATATTTTTGGCTTCCAACGATCCTATCGACGATCTAAACATGTTTCAAGTTTTAAGAAACGAGAGATTAAGAGAGGAAGATGGAGAAAATGAAGAGAGAAGGAAGAAGATGAAACTTACCCACAATGGAGGAGAGAGAGAGAGTTTTCCAGGAAGATGAAGAATGAGGGAGGAGGAGGAGAGGGGAGTAGGGAGTAGGGAGGGAGTAGATGAAGAATTAATCAAAATGTTACACTCAGGCCCCTTCTCTCACACTACACACAACTTACACTCCCTACTAACAATTAAGACCCAATATTTCTACACTAGCACAAATGACCCAAATAAAATGCTAGGCATAAATATTATGAAACATAAAATGCACACATAATATTTAAATAAATAACAATTTAAATAAATAAATAAGCAAATAATTAAATAAAAATCATTTAATTACTAATAAAATAGAGCCTAGATTTCGGGTCGTGACATTCAGTCCCCCTTAAAGAAAATTCGACCCGAATTTTAACGAGACTTATCCGAAAGACCAAATAGCTACGGATACGATAGTTCCGCCATTTCTCAAATTCCTCAATTGTCCAATCTAACCCACTACAAGGTAACCTTAAATAATTCTTACGATAACACCACCTCTCGAACCGGATCATTCCATCACTAACTTCATTACTAATCAAAATCCGCACTCAAAATCGAAGAATTCAAATTATTTCCACACATAATTCTCGAGGTATCTCAAACTCGCCTTATTCATAACCTTAACTACACCGCAAAGGTATTCCCATTTGTAATTCGCATACTTAGTATTATTCCCCAGAATTTCAAAACATCACCATCCCGAGCCTAATTAGCTTTTAAAATATAAAAAGGTTAAATGAATTTCTATTTCCACAATATTCATCGAAATGGCTACATCTCTAAGGATTACCATTATAGTGCTTTCACTTTGAGTTAACACATTAAATTAATAGCACCATACAACCCCAAAATTCTTCGTACAAAGTGTCCACTTAATCTATGTTATACTCTCATCCCTTCATTAATCTGGTCTTGAAGCCCAAACAAATTTACTCAATAGTCCGCAAAACGGTCCAAATTTCATCTTCAAAAAGATTTTCTCTAACTCCCATTTAAATTATAATCCGTGCTCATAAACCCAAGGAAATCGACAAATCTCAAATCTTCAATAGCTAACCCAAGTTAGTCTCTCACGCATACATTTATTAACCTACTGATACTTAGGCTCAATGGTACTACCGTCATAATAACCCAATTAGCTAGCAACGTTCCAACTGACCCAATACCAAATCATGATATTCCTTAATTATGCCCAAGTATTGATACTCCACTTCCTTCACATACTCTTGATCCAATTCGGGAAACGCCACCAAGAAGGGATTTAAAACAATAGAACCACTATTTAACCAAAATTTCAAAATGCCTTTAACATAAATCGAGAAATTATTACTCTCCCAAAATGTACTTAGTCCTTTCTAACTTAACACGCTTACCACCATTAATGATCATAACTCCTACAACAAACTCATCATCCATAACAAATCGTACACCTCTCCATACTAATCCATTCCGATGCATTCACGGAGATGTACTAAAAGTGACCATAACTTTCCTTAAGAGATCCTCATTGAATCCTCAATTCCTATAGTCCAACCGATACAATATGGATATTGATCTAAAGATTAGCATTACAACCTTTTACCACAACAATTCAATTTAACCCAAGTTTCCCTTAAACACTAGGTACTATACGGAGGAAAATGAAAATCTTACGAATGATAAATACACCCAACAGATTGACCGAAACTAAATACTCGGATTTCAATTAAGAAAAGATAGGTATAACTCTACCCAAAGGAACGGTCTCAAACAATTTTAAGAAATTAGGAATGGAGAATATAACAATCCCCCTACAACAATAGACTAAAGCAATAGTAGCATCAAAATCTTGTAATAGCAACATAGCTAATTTAGCAGGTGAGACATAACCATACTTAAGCACATCATAAGCACATAAGACTTCATCAGATACCCTAAACTCCTCCATAGGAGTAGACACCTACAACACATAAGTCAAAGACTCAGAAGAAATAAATGTAACTAATGCACAGAAACACATAAATGCGATGATCCTAAAATGCACGCGCTCGCTCTCACGACGCAAAATAATACCTCCTGAAATTTATCCGTTACCTGGTGAGTGCTGATTGGTCGTAATTACTCTGCCCTATACCTTAGGGTTCCCCGAAGCATCTCTCTTCTGACCCGGTGAAGTACTGGTTCCTGTTCCTGATGATTGAACCCTAAACCTCGGACAGTCTTTTATGAAGTGACCCAGTTGACCACAATTGATACATTTTCCTTGTTTCTTCCAACACTTATCCTCCAAATGGCCTTCCCTCTGACAGTAAGTGCAAAGCCACCTACCTTGTTTCCCTTGTTTCCCCAAAGTAGTACCCGGATTCCCCAGTGCGGTTTGTTCCTTAAACTGAAATGGTGCTCCCCAATTACCTCGGTTATCTGAACGGTGCTGTGGTTGAGATTTAGCATGGCTTACTTGTTTACCCGAGTTTGCAACCTCGGTCTTCCTCTTATGCTCCCCAATATCTTGCTCAATCAAGTATGCCCGGTCTACCGCATCCTGAAACGTCACAATCCTCTGGGCTATAAGCTGAGTCCGAATAGAAGTCTTCAAACCCCGGATGAATCTCATAGCTTTCTGCTCCTCGGTCCGCACAAGATAGTCACAATACCGGGCTAATTCTGTGAACTTAGCCGAGTATTGAGCTATAGACAACAAACCTTGCTCCAAGTTGAGTAGCTCGATCTCCTTTCGGTTTTGATCAACAACCGGAATGAAATGCTCCTTGAATTTACGCACAAACAACTCCCACGCATACACCGTGTGAGTATCATCCCAAGAAGCCTTAACACCTTTCCACCAATGCTCGGCGGCTCCCACAAGCTTGTAAGCCGCAAACCGGACCTTGTCCTCATCGGTGCAACCAAAGACATCATAAATTTTCTCCATCGACTCAATCCATAGCTCGGCCTTCCTTACATCGGGTTCCCCATTGAACTCAACCGGTTTCAATTTCAGAAATTGTTCCAATCCATAGCGGGGTGGTGGTGCTTGTTCTACCCTCGGACCTTGATCATGTATGGCCTTCATGGCCGCCTCAAACATGCCCTGAAACATTGCACGTGCTTCTTCCCTTGTTTCATTCTGACTTGCATTACCGGTATTACTTTCACCACTTCTCCTTCGAGCCATTTCAAACAAGTACCTGCATAAAACAACAATTGTTACTCACTCCGAACACACTACCCTCCTAGGTCACACTAGTCCACTTAGACTTATACTTAGAGCCAGACCATAGCTCTGATACCAACTGTCGCGACCCCGAACCCACGGGTCCGGGATACGCGAGCTGGACGTCGACTTAAAACCAAAACTCTAAAATATAGAAGTTAAAAATTCCATTTTGAACCAAAAGACGATAACACAAGGTTTTACAAATCCAAGTTTAAATCAACAAAATGCATCTGACATAAGCTCCACAGCTTATACTAAAAAGAATAAAATATACAATTCTTAATGACGTCAATAATGGTAAAACTATCCCCAAAAGGTTATACATTTAAATAATGTAAACCGATCCATAACAACCTGCCCCAAAATCTCAATCCTCTCGACGTCCTCCTCGATCCGCGAATCCTAATCCTTTTCCTCCTGGGGGGGGGTTAAGGAAAAACAAAAATGGAAATAAACGGGGTGAGATAAAATCTCAGTAAGTTACTAATGCAACTACATGACATGCTAATATGCAATAAGCAATACGCAATGATAAATATCACATAGCATGTAACAATTAACAGTCAACAGATAGCAGCGGAAAGTAAACACATAACAAAGGATATTAGCCAAGGTTTCCAAACCGGTACATCCAAATAAAGGATCGCTGCGCAGCTTCAATAATCAACAAATCATCATCTTCATAATAGCATGAAAGCTGAAGAGGAATCCCCGGTCAGAAGCGACCACTCAACCCATCAATCAAACAAACCATCTTCATAGTAGCATAAAAGCTGAAGAGAAACCCGGTACCGGAACCAATAACAATGATAAAGTGCCACAAGGGGCGGGAGCCATGCCACAAAGTCATGCTCCAAAACGATTAGCTAGAATACCCACAACGGAGCTAGCTCATCCCAACCAAGGCCAATCTGGATGAGGACAGAAGGACCAATGGGCGATGCTATACTGGACTTGGCTCGTGCCATTATAGCATTATCCATTGCCTGACTCGATACACAAATAACCAGCTGGACTTTCAATAATGCTAAGTAATAAAATACCAGCACGGTAACAGCTAAGGATTCCAAAGTAGGGAACCACACCAATTAATCACTATAAAAGATGCAGATGGTTACTCAAGAAGAGTTCAACAACAATAAACACAAGGAGTTTCTCATAAAAGAGCTCAATAACAGAAATGGAATTGTTCATAAAAGCTCAACAATACAATCATTAAAACGAAATGATTTTAGGACAAGGATCCATATCAAACGCATCCTAACATGATACACGTGAGTTACTCATAGAGAGTACTACCCAAATGGTCATTCCCCAAATAGCACAATGACTATCATTAAAACTATCCCAAACGTCCACTCATTATGAAAGTGTTCCCGCATTTTCCAAAACAATAGTTTAATCAAGTCCCAAGTCACATTTATTCATAAAGGAACTAATTTCATCATTAGAGTATTCCAAATTGACCATTTAAGGCTAAGGGGATAAAGCCCAATACATGGATGAAAGTTATAACTTAAACCGAAAACATGTAAAGAAATAGTGCCAGGAAAAGGGGGCGGGCGGGCGCCTGGAATGGGGCGGGCGGTCGCCCGGGTAGAGGAGGGCGGGCGCTCAAGACGGGCCAGGCGGGCTCTTGCGAGTGGCAGAAACTTCTGGTCATGAAATGCTCAAGTGGGCGGGCGCCTAAGGGTTTAAGGGCGGGCGCCCGGAAGTGATCTGGGTCGGAAAAACAGAGCTGGGTTTCATCATGTTCGAACCAAAATCACCCAAAACTCTAAAATACTCCAAACCAATCCTTCTAACAAGTTCCATAATGAACCAAAACCACATTTAAACTAAGAGGGGACCTAAATCACATCATCTAACAACTCCAATCCAAGATTAAATCCCAAAATCATAATATCACCATTTTTGCCCAAAAACTCAAATAAATTCCAAATAAATTTCAAACTCAATCAAACTTCATATATAACAACTAAAGCATTATATGAACATGAAAGGAACATTTTAGCATAAAAATGGGGGAAAAGCAACTTACTTGATAAATCTCAAAGTTGATGGATTTCAAATATTTTTGGCTTCCAACGATCCTATCGACGATCTAAACATGTTTCAAGTTTTAAGAAACGAGAGATTAAGAGAGGAAGATGGAGAAAATGAAGAGAGAAGGAAGAAGATGAAACTTACCCACAATGGAGGAGAGAGAGAGAGTTTTCCAGGAAGATAAAGAATGAGGGAGGAGGAGGAGAGGGGAGTAGGGAGTAGATGAAGAATTAATCAAAATGTTACACTCAGGCCCCTTCTCTCACACTACACACAACTTACACTCCCTACTAACAATTAAGACCCAATATTTCTACACTAGCACAAATGACCCAAATAAAATGCTAGGCATAAATATTATGAAACATAAAATGCACACATAATATTTAAATAAATAACAATTTAAATAAATAAATAAGCAAATAATTAAATAAAAATCATTTAATTACTAATAAAATAGAGCCTAGATTTCGGGTCGTGACACTTTAGGGGCATCAGACTTGGTCTTAAATATGTATACTCATTGAATTAAAATGAGAACATAAGTATAAGAGTAGTATCTCTTCTTTATGTCTTGAAAGTGCTATGAACAAGCACTAATGTGTTATACTTGTTGTGAATCCACTGATTGTACACCTTAGAGGCATTAGCATAAGGTCTTAGACTTGAACATCCTAAGAATAGGATTGGGATTTGGTAAGAGTAAATGTATAACTCTTGTACTTGTTTGAATGTCCAAAGATTGGAAGTTATAACTTGAAGTATAAGACATTAAAAGCTTGTACATGACTTGAACATCCATAGAAATGGATTAAGACTTGAATATAAGATAATAAAATCTTGTACTTGGCTTGACACCAATACATATGTATGGTCGTGAACTAGAAAGTGCTATGAACAAGCACTAACGTGTATGAGACATGTTCTTGTTGTGTATGTGCAAACATTGCATATAGTTGCTTGATAACAAGGTGACTTCTTGAGTACTTGAAGCATGTTCCTTGTTGAGCTAGTCCACTACATTTGGATTAGTTCTTCTCCTGTTGTTCAAGTAAATATCTACTTGTACTTTCTTGTGTGAGTCCAGCTGGTTCTCCTTGCTTGTTCGAAAATGTATAGGTTCACGCTTGTCGCGAGAGCTGGGGTTTAAGTGACAATCGGGTCCCTATGTATTTCCGCCCGACCCCTTACTACCGGCCATAGTAAGGGCATAGCTTCCTTAGTTGGAGCAATAAGCCTGACTTAAGTGAATGCTAAACTCCCGTCCTGAACACCTCGTGAATAATCATGAGTACTGATATTGGGAATGACACTGGTTACCGGGTCTTCTGATACATACTGAATAATCAGTTTCCTGTTATTGATCGTGATTGTCAAAGTAATACAAGCTACGACAACAATGGTATTCTTAGGAGGAATAAGGAAGGAAGCAATATCCTTATAACTTGCTTGTTTAGCTTTATGTGTTACTTGATGAGTGGATTATCCTCTCATATACTGTTACTTGATGATACTTGATAAATGATTACTTGAGTATCTACTTGAATTGCATGATAACATGTCATGTAGTTGAATCTAATAGCTTACTGAGATTTATCTCACCCGTTATTTGTTTCCCCCCCCAGGAAAGGAAGGATAGTGCGCAGTGAGGTTCGACATAGTTGGGAGCTTACTTCGCAGGTCGTGATTGTTTTGGGGCTTGTGTCCTTTTACACTTGGTGAGGACGATGTATTATGGGTTTTGTATAACTCCTTATTTTGGGGGTAGACAGTCTTGTTCAGTTCTTGTTGTCACTAGACATCTTGTATAGTACTCTTAATGCCAGCTTATGTGCTAGGCATGTTTCCGCTGTGTATGTATTAAGTTTGGTTTTTAATTTTCTTGTCTAGAACTTGTGTTGTGAGCTAGTATAGCTCCTTACTCTAGAGTATATATATCATGTCAATTTGTTAAACAAATGTCATTAAGTTTCTTGTTAAGTTTCTTGTTTCTCGTTAGGCACTCCCATCCAGGTTCGAGGTTCTATTAGGAGATCCTGGGACCTGGGGGCATGTCACCTAACATCCAAGTCACCCCAAAAATGAGTCCTTCGTGCGGGTCATTGTCATCCATTCATTCCTATCCACAATTGGTGAAGATAGCTGTAACAAAATCTATCAAATACTCTTTGGGGACTTTCTTCAAATAGGTGGGGAGCAATGGGTTATGTTGTGCTATTGGCGAGAGAAAATCGAGCGAAGCGAACCAATCTCTGAACATCCAGTCTAGCCTGCTTGTCGTGAAAAAGTTGGTAATCTAACACCATGAAGCCTTTCCAGACAAGGTAGCAATAACGGATAATTACAAGAACAAGAAGCCAGCAGCTTAACCGAACAAAGGACCAAGTTTTTCCATTTTTGCGAAGACGATCAAACTCGATCAAGGCACAAGACCAGCTCTTATCAACAACAAACAGATCTTAGCCGAAGTAGTTTCCCGCGGCCGGGTAAAGCTATAAGTTCAGATGAGCCGATGACGGACCTTGATCTCGCCTCCACGTACCATCAAATCATGGGGTAAGTGTCGATGGCAGACTTCAGTCGCTCCTATATGTCGCTAAAAGCTTCATCTTCTTTGTCGACTTCCACCGACCGAACCTGTCTTTGGCACCATGGTCGATCTCCAATCACCAACCTAGATCGGTCTCGACTCCAAAAGCATCCAACACCGCGACCGCAACGACCTGAATTACCAGTCATCCCCGTTTCAACGTCCCCAAGATTGAAAAATAAAGAAATCAAAATGGGTTGAGCGTCTCCTCTATGATTCTTATACATGGGTCGAGCATCTCCCCTATGCTACTTATACCCTAAAATGGGTCAAGCGTCTCCCCTATGGTACTTAACTTCAAGAAGCGTCAAGAGAATTTGATTTCAATCAGGAACAAAGGAAGACCTCATCAAGACTACATCTGAACAACAAATGACAAGAATAACTACATCAACACGCCCTACTACAAAGTCTAGCTCCTTGTTAGCACCTTTACAAAGCCTAGCTCCTCGCTAGCACTCTCAGACTGAGCATCAGACTGCTCGTCTTTTACAAAGCCTAGCTCCTTGCTAGCACATTTACAAATCCTAGCTCCTTGCTAGCACCTTTACAAAGCCTAGCTCCTCGCTAGCACTCTCAAACCGAGCATCAGACTGCTCGTCCTTTACAAAGCCTAGCTCCTTGCTAGCACCTTTACAAAGCCTAGCTCCTCGCTAGCACTCTCAGACCGAGCATCAGACTGCTCATCTTTTACAAAGCCTAGCTCCTTGCTAGCACATTTACAAAGCCTAGCTCCTTGCTAGAACCTTTACAAAGCCTAGCTCCTCGCTAGCACTCTCAAACTGAGCATCAGACTGCTCTCCCTTTACAAAGCCTAACTCCTCGCTAGCACCTTTACAAAGCCTAGCTCCTTGCTAGCACATTTACAAAAGCCTAGCTCCTTGCTAGCACCCTCAAACCGAGCATCAGACTGCTCGTCCTTTACAAAGCCTAGCTCCTCGCTAGAACCTTTATAAAGCCTAGCTCCTCGCTAGCACCTTTATAAAGCCTAGCTCCTCGCTAGCACCTTAAGACCGAGCATCAGACTGTTTGTCTTTTACAAAGCCTAGCTCCTTGCTAGCACTCTCAGACCGAGCATCAGACTGCTTGTCCTTTACAAAGCCTAGCTCCTCGCTAGCACCATCAGACCAAGCATCGAACTACTCATCTTTCACTTAGATCTAGATCATAGCTAGCTACAGTACTTTGGATCGAAGTTTCAACAGCTCTACACGACGAGCAGACACTCGGGCCAAACATGGTACGTGACACCCTCGAAGTCCAGCCGAGTAGCTCATAAAAACAAATCGAGTGGATTAAGACATCCATCACTCTGACATTTGGGCCTAGTACATGACACTAGACCCCGGTTTAAGCATTACATGACAATGCCTAGATCGTCATTCAAAGCCTAGTTCCAACAACTAGTAGGGCCATGGCATACTTGACATGCATGGTTCCGATTCGAGTTAAGATTAAGACATCTAACTCCCTTGACAATTCAAGCCTATTTCTGACAACTAGTTCACTTGAATTTTTCAAACCGAGCACATGACGCTCTTCCCGACTTCAAACAGGTTCCAACATTCAGCTACGACTAGCTATGCACAGCACCTAACAAGTTGAGGTATACATCTCCAAACCTCCAGACCGAGGTCAAGCAAACACTTATCTTATACTGGCTAAGAATTCAAGACAAAACAAACCGAGCTCCTAACGCTCGTCACGGCCATAACGGTGAACGACCACGGCCTACAAACATAGCCTAACTTGGCTACAATCAAAACCTAATTCTGTCGGTTAGTGCTCTCAAATTTGGGTTAAGATTAATACATCTAGTTCCCACGACAATTTGAGACTAACCACGAATTAGTTCTTACAAACTGAGCTCCTAACGCTCGTCACGACCATAACGGTGAACGACCACGGCCTACAAACATAGCCTAACTCGGCTACAATCAAAACCTAATTCTGTCGGTTAGTGCTCTCAAATTTGGGTTAAGATTAATACATCTAGTTCCCACGACAATTTGAGACTAACCACGAATTAGTTCTTACAAACCGAGCTCCTAATGCTCGTCACGGCCATAACGGTGAACGACCACGGCCTACAAACATAGCCTAACTCGGCTACAATCAAAACCTAATTCTGTCGGTTAGTGCTCTCAAATTTGGGTTAAGATTAATACATCTAGTTCCCACGACAATTTGAGACTAACCACGAATTAGTTCTTACAAACCGAGCTCCTAATGCTCGTCACGGCCATAACGGTGAACGACCACGGCCTACAAACATAGCCTAACTCGGCTACAATCAAAACCTAATTCTATCTGTTAGTGCTCGCAAATTTGGGTTAAGATTAATACATCTAGTTCCCACGATAATTTGAGACTAACCACGAATTAGTTCTTACAAACCAAGCTCCTAACGCTCGTCACGGCCATAACGGTGAACGACCACGGCCTACAAACGTAGCCTAACTCGGCTACAATCAAAACCTAATTCTGTCGGCTAGTGCTCTCAAATTTGGGTTAAGATTAATACATCTAGTTCCCACGACAATTTGAGACTATACATGAATTAGTTTCTTACTAAACTGAGCTCCTAAACGCTCGTCACAGCTTAAATAGGTGGAACAACCGCGGGCCTGTGAAGGCTAAAACTGGCCTTACAATCTCTCGACCAAATTGGGCGTCTCAAACCGAGATCTCCTAACTATAACGTCGTCTGAGACACCGGATCAAGGGTTAACATACACCTCAAACCGAGGTAAAAGCATCCTTAAAACAGTACGGAAAGTGTTTATGCCAGGCATCCTGGCTAAGTAAACAGCCAAGAAACTCGGTTCGCTCTGAGCTGAACTTCAACAAAACCGACTTGACCGGCAACCTCAACTTGGCCTGTACCATGAACCAGGCCTCCCGCAATCAACATGGTTACTCAACCATCTCAGCACATCCAACTCGGCCTCTATGACGAGCCGAGTTAGTAAGTACAAGCCGACTTAGCTCACTTTACAGTGACTAAGCCCAACTCTCCTAATACAATACGAAGTCTACGATACAGAGAATCCTTACCTAACAAGGAGACCTCTTTTACAAGGAAACCTAAACTTCCTTCTCTTACTACGATGTAATCAGGAAGTTGGGGGCCACTGAACGGAATATTCTATCTCCTAAAATTAAGGAATAAACTCCTACTACGATTTGTGTACAAAGGGACTCCTACCGGGCTAAGGATCCTAAATCATACAAGGACTCAGTCTCCTAATACAAATCAACGATGGATCTCCTATTCTTGGTGAACACTCCACCCCAAATCTATAAACAAGGGTCCTAATCCACACACAAAGGTACACACAAAACACCCTTTCAACACTATAATACGCTTTTCCTTCCGGTTTATATCATCTTTATACACGATGCTTATTCTCACACCGGAGGGTTTTCGCGGGGGTAACTCCCTCGCGCCCTAACGGTGTTTTTTTTCTAGATCGTCCGTTCGTTTGTCCAGGATTATCCATCGCCGCGTTCCCAACTGATTAGGTACCCCGATACCGCCCTTTTTATGCATCATCAATGGTAATGATGCAAGAGTTGCAACATTATTCATAGAACACTTGTAAAGTGACTTTACTAATGAAGTAAGAAATATTATTTTGTTATAAGATAATGAAGGATATTTATTTTTTATTTGGAATAAGAAAGGTGCTTTATTTATTATGATTTACTTCATTGTGTTATCATATAAATAAATCTTATATCCTAAATCTTGAAGAACAAAGTAATAAAGGCTATAACATAAATAATTAAAATTCTTTATGCATCATTGTTTTGATCAAATAAATGAGAAATGCATATCTAAAATTCCATGGGACGGAGTTTTAAAGTCATATGATTTGGAATCATATGATTTATGCAAACTTATTTACTTGGACCAAGACATCTTTTACTATGATTGATAAAAAGCTAATATCTTAGTCGACCTAATACATTTTGATGTATATGGTGCATTAAGAAGCAATGCTAAAAGAGAATTTTGATTATACTTGGTAAAACTATTCAAAGATTCTGATTGGATCATGATGATGAATAATTGAACCAAGAATTTGACAGTCATCATTAAAGTTGTGAAATGGTTTCACAAATTAACTTCACTAAGAACATCATTCTAAATGATGTGTCTACATGGAAGTATAAGAACCTTATTAGGATGGTTCATTAGATGACAATGTCAGAATGATCTTCCATTATTTGTTTTGGGGTTATGTATTTGAAACCGCTATGATTACACTAATTTGAGTTCCATCAAAAGAGGTTAAAAGGTGAAAGAAAAACTGGGTTTGTCTTTCATAAATATTTAAGATGGTGAGACCTTTTGGAAAGGAGTTGTCTAGGACACACTCACATTTAAATCTAATAAATATATTTTCATGGGATATCCTAAGGAAACTTGAGGATAAAATTTTACTCATAAGAAACAAATGGTTTGTTGCTTATGATGATAATTTTCTAGATAAAAGGTTTATCTCTAAAACAATCAGTGGGAGTAAAATTTATCTCGAATGGTTAGAGACCTAGAAAATAGTATTTAACCTATGATGGAAGTTGAACAAGTTTTCACAAGGGGTTATGAAAATCCGTTCAAGATATACAAGTACTTGCACACATTATAAAATACAATCTATTAAAAGAAATATTGGATATTTCGAAATAGAAAGTATTGAGGTAAAGTTCATTTAGAATGAAGTATTTACCACCTATCAAAGATGCAATATCAACTCCACATATAGATTAATGGCTTGGAGTCATAAAATCTAAAAGGCAATTCATGTATAATAATCAAGTTTGGAACTTGATCATTCTAACCTAAGGTGTAAAAACCAAAGGAGATGAATGACTTTTCTTGGAGAAAAACTTACATGGGTAGCAAGAAACTTATTAGAATTTTCATAGTCACATGTTCATATTTGGAATATGAATTTTGACAAAATGATGTCAAAACAAGCGTTCCTCAACAGGAACTCACTTAAGGATGTATTGGATACAACCTAAAGGTTTTGATAGTCAAGAAAATTCTAAAAAGGTATGAAAGTTGCGAAGATTCATTGGATGGATTGAAGCAAGCTTTTGGGAGTTGGAATCTCCGTTTTGATAAGTCATAGAGTTTGGCTTGATCAAGAACGAAGATGAATCTTGTATATACAAGAAGATTAGTGGGAGCATGGTGCTATTCCTTATCTAATATGTGGATGACATATTGCTCATTGGAAACGACATTCCTATACTTTAGTCTGTAAAGATTTGGTTAAGAAAGTTTTTCGCAATGAAGAATATGGATGAAGCCACATAAGTCATTGGCATTAAGATCTATAGAGATAGATCAAGGAAGCTAAATGGTTTAAATCCAATGTACATACATTGACAAAGTCATAAGAAGATTCCGCAAGGAAAATTCTAAGAGAGGACATTTATCAGTGTTACATGGAGTTTCTCTAACCAAGACTCAATGTCCTAAAGACAAAGATGAAGAAAATGAATGAGATGCCATTTGCTTCGGCAATTGGATCCATGATTCCATGATAAGTACAAAGCCGGATATATCTAATGCTTGGAGCATCACGAGTAGATATCAATCCGACACCGGTGAGATTCACTGGATGGCTATGAGAGCGATTCTTAAAGTACTTTAGAAGGATTAAAGATTCGTTTATGATCTATGAAGGTATGGAAGATGATCTCGGATGCATGCTTCCAAACCAACAAAGATGATAATAGATAGCAATCAGGTTTTGTGCATATGTCAAATAGTGGAACTGTAAGTTGGAATGGTTCCAAGCAGAGTACAGTCACTAATTCTACGACTAAAACTAAGTATATTGTTACATTGGATGCTGCGATGGAAACTGTTTGGATTAAGAAGTTCGTTGGACAACTTGAGATGGTTCCTATTATTGCTAATCCAATAGACCTTATTAGTAACAATAGTGGTGCTATTGAATCAAGCAAAGGAACCAAGAGCACATCCTAAATCCAAACACATACTTAGGCGTTTTCTTATCGTTCGAGAAATCATTGATAAAGGAGACGTAAATATATGCAAAGTACCAAGTAATGATAACGTTGCAGACACGCTAACAAAGGAACTTCCACAAGCTAAACATGATGGTCATGTTAGGTCCATGGGTATTGGATACCTAGAGATTAGGCTTAGGGCAAGTGGGAGATTGTTGGTGTTGGTGCCCTAGGCACGTTTGTTAAACGTTGTATAAGTTATCATTTTATTCATGATGATAAAGAGATAATAAGATTATTATTGTTGCTCATGTTTGCTTATAATAATCTTCGTCCCTAGAGCTTGTTAAGCACTAGTATAAAGGCTAAATGATCATGGGATGATCATGTTAGATTTATAGGTACTTGTTTGGAACAGGGTACTGGACATGACCCGCTGTATGAGATTTATGTCATGGTCTATGTCATATATAAATCTCATATTAGTTATGTCATTTGAATCCTTAGACATGAAGTTATTATAGTCTTCCACTTGATGAATATTATGTTTGACATATTCAAACGCTGCCTTAACACGGTAGTTATAAAGGGTATGATTGGCATAATCGGATTCACGTAGGGAAGAATTATAAGCTAATTGGATTTGTCCTTCTTCGGAGAGATGTCAAGCTTGGGCCCATCGAAGGAATGATGTTGGTGAAATGTTTGACCAAACTCAAATGGATTGATTGGATCAATCTCATTTGGATTATCAACATATTCGGAATCGAGAAAGTATTGAACAATACAAGTTGACTTATTGACCATGACTTGTGTTCAATGACATCGTGGACAAAGGGATTATGACATGTTCTAAAGGAATGTGAACTTGTATCTAGTTATACTATTTGGGTAGGTATGACGGTTTGCTAGAACCTAATCATATCTTATGGTTTCATGTTTGAACCCATTGCCAACTTAGTGTAATCCTAGAGGGTCACACACAATAGAACGAATCTTAAAAAGGACTATATTGGAAATTATGGCTGGCTGGACCCATTGGGCGACCACACAAAAGAGGATGGGCGGCCGCACATGTTTGGGCGACCGCACACCAGCTTTTGGGCAGCCGCACAGTTATGTCGTGTGGTGACCCCGACCCCGCGGGCCGGGAACTCGCCAGCTGGACGTCGACTTAAAATAATAAACACCAAAATAACGAAGATAAAAATTTCATTTTATACCAAAAGATTTAACACAAGGTTTTAGAAATCCAAGTTTAACCACAACTTAATACAACTAGTATAGGCTCCACAAGCTTACACCAAAAACAAAACATTACAAACTTAATGACGTCATAGTTTGGTAATACTATTCCCAAAAGGTTCTACATTTAAGTAATGTAAACCAAACAACCACCTGCCCAAAAGTCGCAAACTCTCTCGACGTCCTCCTCATGATCAACGAGTCTTAATCCTTTCCTCCTGGGGGGGGGGGGGGTTAAGGAAAAACAAAGATAAAAGAAAGGGGGTGAGATAAATCTCAATAAGTTACTAATGCAACTACATGTCATGTTATGATGCAATAAAAAATAATAACATTCACATAGCACGGAAATTAGCGATTAATAGATAGCAACGGAAATAAACATGTAACAAAGGATATTAGCCAAGGTTTCCCAAACTGATAGAACAATTGATGCGCAGCTTCAAACAATCAACCAATCAACCAATCAAACCATCTTCATATTAGCATAATAGCTGAAGAGAAAACCCTGGTACTGGAACCATAACAATGTAACATGTCACAAAGGACTGGGGAAATGACACAGAGTCATACCCAAAACGACTAGCTAGAATACTCACCAAAGGAGCTAGCTCATCCCACCCAAGGCCAATCTGGATGAGGAAAGAAGGACCAATGGGCGATGCTATACTGGACTTGGCTTGTGCCATTATAACATTATCCATTACCTGACTCGAACACAAGTAACCAGCTGGACTTTCAAATAAATGCTAAGTAATAAAATACTAGCTCGAAGAACAATTAATGATTCCAAAGTAGGGAACCATGCCAAATAATCATCATAACAATAAATCACTCCAAAAATACCTCAAGAAGATGTCCAAAATCTCAAGTTAACACTCAACCAAATTTCATCACATATCTAGTCACAAAGGACCCAATTCCAACACTAGAGTGTACCCAGATGTTCACAAAGGCCAACAAGAGTAATACCCAAAACCCAGACTAAGAATGCAACTTAGTCTTAAACAAACAAAAATATGATTTCCAGAAACAGGGGGCGGGCGGGCGCTCGCTATAGGTCAGGCGGGCGCTCATTTAACCAGAAGGTTGGCCGAAGGAAGTTGGCCAGGTGGGCAGGCGCCTGGCTCAACCCGGGCGGGCGCCCGGTCGGCGAACTGGGCAGAATTTCAGCTGGGTTTGTGATACTTTCTTACCATTTCACAACCCATTAAAATCAACTCTTCTAACAAGCATAACAATGAACTCAAAACAACATATATGCCTACAAAGACTTATTTTACAACCCCAAACCATCCAAGCCAAGTGTTGATTCAAAATCATATTATCACAATTTTAGCCAAAAATCCAAATAAATTCTAAACTCAACCAAAACATCATATATAGAAATAAAGCATCATTTAAACAAGTGATGAACATTTTAGCATAAAAATGGGGGAAAAGTAACTTACTTGGAATTTATGAAAGGGAATGAAATTCGAATTTTCTTGACTACAAACGATCCTAGTGACGATCTAAACATTTTACATAAAATGAGTATTAAGAAAATATGAGTAGAAGAAGACTAAATGGAGGGAAAGAGATGGGGCTTTTCTTACCTTTCACCAATGGAAGAGAGAGGGAGAGTTTACTGGGTGTGTGGTGATGAAGAGAGTGAGGGAGAAGGGAGGTATAAGGAGGATATTTAAAATAGTTTCACAATTAACCCCTCTACTTCTACCTTGAAAACATAAACCCTAATAACCCACTTTCAACTAAAGGCCCTAACTTCTCATTTTGCACAAATGATCAATTAAAATGCTAGGCATAACAGAAAGTATTATGAGATATAAATGCACACATAAATATTTAACTAGATAAATAAATAAGAAAATAAATAAATAAATAAATAAATATTTACTACTAAGAAAATAGGGACGGGTTTTCGGGTCGTGACATTCACTCCTCCTTAAAGAAAATTCGACCCGAATTTTAAAGGTACTTACCCGAAACAAAAAGCCACGGATATTTCCGTTCTATCTCTTCTCGAAGCTCCCACGTTGATTCCTCGACATTGTGATTCCTCCATAGCACTCTAACCAACGGAATTCTTTTATTCCTCAACTCTTGGACTTTGGTATCAAGAATCCGAACCGGTCGTTCCTCGTATGACATGTCTGGCTCTATATCCTCAGGTATCCTCGGTAACACGTGAGATGGATCATGCAAATACTTCCGAAGCATAGAAACATGAAAGACGTTATGCAACCGGTCTAAAGAAGATGGCAACGCAAGTCGATAAGCAAGAAGCCCCACTTTTCCCAAAATCTCAAATGGTCCAATAAACCTCGGAGCCAATTTACCCTTCTTCCCAAACCTTTTAATACCAACCTTCGGAGACACCTTCAAGAACACGAAGTCTCCGGTCTGAAAATTAAGATCCCGTCTTCGGTGATCAGCATAGCTCTTTTGTCGACTCTGGGCTGTCTTCAATCGATTTCGAATAACCCTGACTTTCTCGACTGAATCCTGAATCAAATCAATACCCCATATCTTCGCTTCCCCGATCTCATCCCAAAAGATAGGTGATCTACACTTTCTACCATACAAAGCCTCATAAGGAGCCATATCGATGCTGGCCTGTGTGAATAACCCTTTCCGATGAAGCGACACATGGGAAGTATCTTGTGATTAATATTATTTACAAAGGGAATATTCTTAACGACATTAAAATTATGAGAGTCGCCACGCCGTTTTAATTAAAGCCAAAACATTGAAAAAAGTATTTTTAGTGGGTTCAGGGGTCAAATTACAACAAGAGAAGAATATTGAACGTTATCACTCCTATTGCCCGAATTGATCGGTCTTTCTATCATGATGAATGTGTTAGTAGTGTGTTAGTGATTTAGACCGGATCCGAAGATTGCCTACGTTCCTCTCAATGTAAGAAGCTCAGGTCAGCGTAGTTCGCAGAGAATTAGAATAGGCAGAAGAATCGGGATCATGCATAATGAGGGGGGAATTACCTAAACATTAGGGTTTAGAAGTAGTTCCTAGATCATCCTCGGGTTGATGAACCCTAGATCATCATCGGCTATGAAATAACATGTAATTATGAAGATCACAACCCTAAATCTAGCATAAATAAGGTTTTAATCTATGAACACGAAGAACATGCGAAGAACATATTATGAACATATGAATGAATATGCAAAGCATATGAAGAAACTATGAATAAACATGCAAGAACACGAATATAAAAGATCTACATTAAAAATGATGCAAGAACATGAAGAAAAAGTTAGAAAACTTACCTATGTTGGCAAGAAATAAACCTTGATCTCCTTGAGTGTTTGAATGCTTAATTAGGGAGAAAATTGTGTTTAAGAACTCCAATATTCGGACTTAGAGCTCTCAAAATTGAACCCTAAACCAATAGCATGGGATTGGTTTATATAGTAAACTGAGGGGAAGATCTGACGGCTGAGATCATCTGGGACAAAGGTGGCTGCCTGGCCATGATTGAAGCCGGCGACAAGAGTTGCCGCGTGGCCAAGGTCGACGCGTAGCAAGGTTGGCCGCGTGGCCAATTTTGCTGGCTGACTTGATTCTTAAGCTAGGGTTTCTGCATGGTTTTAAGGAAACCATTTACTACCTATTTTGATAGATTTTATCATAAATGAGATATTTCGGGAATCCGGGACAAGTCTTTGCAAGGTTTCTAATTCCTATAAAGTCCTTGTATTTTTGGGAAAGTCCTAATAAACTCATTTTCAGGTCGGGTACTAACAGTAGCCCCTCGGCGACGCTTCTTGCAAGGCAATGTGGGGTCGACGATAAAAGAAGGATCCGTCTGAAACATGAGTTTCAAAACAGATGAAAGGTAAGGGAACGACTGAACCTTGACAGGCAACCTACGTATCTGCGGGGGAATCAATCAAAACGTAGTTCAAATCTGATGGGCAAATTGGGAAGGACTGTCCTCTGATGGGGGGTAACGTCTTCTGCTGGGGAAAATGCACCTGCTGGGGATGAGAGATGACCGCGTCGGTCGGGTGGCTGGACCTTTTCAGGTTTCCTACGTATCTTCCGAGGAATCAAGCCGGTCGTAGTTCAGAGATATTGGCGAAAGACGAGACATCGAACTTCTGCTGCGGATAATAAACCTACGGATACTATCTTGTATGAAGAACAAACATTCATAAGTAATGAAGTTTATTTGGGAAAAATAAAGACTACGTTGTCTAAATAATCCCAAGATGGAATGGTAAACGCAATCAGGATCGCCAGGGCTCCTGCCGATTGCGCTAAAGTAATAGATGTTGGATCTCTCGCGAACAAAAACACCGAGGCTTCTGCCAATCGCGATCGATCTAGGATGCGTATGTCATAGAGGAGCCGAAGTCTCTACAACCATACGAATCCTAATAATAGATGCTGGATCTCTCGCAAACAGAAACGCCGAGGCTTCTGCCAATCACGATCGATCTAGGATGCATATGACATAGAGGCGCCGAAGTTTCTACAACCTTACGAATCCTAATAATAGATGCTGGATCTCTCGCAAACAGAAACGCCGAGGCTTCTGCCAATCACGATCGATCTAGGATGCGTATGTCATAGAGGCGCCGAAGTATCTGTAATCATACGAATCCTAAGCAAATATTCGGTGAAGAATGGAAATTTTAAGGGGCTTTCCGTACCCAAAGGTAACGAATATCAGTCAAAGTAGTACTAAGGGCATTAAAAATGAATTAAAGGGAAAAGATCAAGGGCAAAAATGGAATTTTATCTGAAGGGACAACGTTGGCCGCATGGCCAAAGTCACTGAATGGCAATAGTGGCCGCGTGGGCAAGAACGCTGAATGGTCAGATCTCCTTCACGCGGATCGCTGATCCGACGGCTGGGATAGCGAGGGCATAAGTGGCCGCGTGGCCAAGGTCGCCGTCAGGCTGACTCCTTGGTCACATCACCAGAAACCCTCCCTCCCTCTTCTCTTTCTTTTCTTCTTTCTTCTTCTTCCTTCCTCCATTGTTGACGAGTTAGAGAGAGAAAATTAAGTTTCTTAGAGAGAGAAAGCTCAGATTTTGATAATTTTGAAGACTTCATTTCACATATTTTCTCGAAGCTATGGCAGATTGGATCAATGAGGCGTTATTCAGGGATTTTCCGGGCCAAGGTGGGTATATGCTTCCACAACAAGAACAACAAGGAGAGGGGAACGGTGATGCTCAGGGCGAGGGAAATGTAGGGGTTGACACAGGAGCGGGTTTTGAAGCGGCGCCGTTGATTCCACGGGGCGGTTTGAGACCACGAGCGGCGACTCAGAACTTCCGCGACGGCCTTCTTCGGTCAACATTTGATCAAGACTACGATTTCTACATCGACTCGGAGCGTCACTGGTCGATGGGTCTTCCGGAGACATGAGAGGTAAATTTCCAATTTTCGCTCCTCTCATTTTCACATTTTCGCACTTTTGTACAAAATATATATTGCTAGAATCATAATTTGCTAGAAATGTAGATTGCTAGAAATGTAAATTGCTAGGAGTGTAACATACATGTGCTGTGTTTACCTGCAGAGGATCAAGGCTCGTGGGTCCACAGTGACTGTGGGCAAACTGTGGGCATCCCTGCCGGAGGGACCGGGCGGTTTGCGTGCTCGGATCGAGGCTATGGGCTTTGGACCATTCTTTGACAGTGTCCGCATGGTTGGGGGCACCCTGAAGGTGGCGGCGGTGATAGAGGTGTGCAGGGAATTCTGGTGGGACACCACCCATACCTTCCACTTTAGTTGGGGAGAGATTACCGTCACGCCGACGGATTTCGCGGCTATCACGGGGTTGAGGTTTACTGCTACCCCTTTTCCTTTTGATGAGAGCTTGGCGGAGCGGCGGGACTATAGGCAGGCTCTGTTGGGAGTTGACACTGATCTGGGGGGAGGTGTCAAGGGTTATGGAGTGGAGGCCGGGAAGGTGAATCGTTTGGTGGAGGTGGCTATTGAAGCCTTTGGTAGGGGGGAGTATGATTTGGATTGCTTGGTCCGGTTGTTCTTATGGTACAGCTTTTCAGAGATCTTGTTTCCCAGTGGGGCTACTGTCTGTAGATACTCACAGCTAGGGGCTTTGGTGGACTTGGACCAAGTCGGTGAGATTTCTTGGGGTGGAGCCGGTCTGGCTGAGATTTACCGGGCATTGGACCATTGCTCGAGGGCTAGCTCGTCGGCCTTTAATGGGTTTCAGTTCGCCTTTGAGGTATGCTCTTGACTACCCTTCTTTTTCACATTGTTGAGATTTCTGCTCTATCTTTTGGTCTGAAATGTCTCTTTCATTGTATGCACAGGCTTGGGTGTACGAGATCTTCGGCATCGCCCCTTTTCAGTTGGTGATGAGTGCGAACAAGGTTGTTCCCATCATGTCGTACTGGTGCAAGGGCAACAGGGCTCCTACCCGCAGAAACTGGGATAGGAAGACGGTGGATGCTGCTGATCTGAGGAGGGTGTTCGCGATGTCTAAGCCTGTCGGGGTTAGATTTTACCCATGGAGTCCGTCCAATGAGGCTTCGGTGGGTCCCTATGTAATGGAGTTGACCGCTTCTAGGGTTCTGCTTGTGGGTCTCACCGGGGAGGCCATGTATTTCGGAGAGAGGGTGGTTCGTCAGCACAGGGCTGGTGCGTTACCGTGGGCTCCTTATGACCCTCCTCGGGATATGCTCCGTCCCGTGAGGTTGGCGACTTTCTTGGCTCCCACTCCGGCAGAGCATTACAGAGGGAGTGATGACTATGCCGGCTATGTGTGGACACGGCTGATCAGCCCTCAGGTTCGGGCTAGGATGCTATCGGGAGAGGGATCGAGCTTGGCCCGGTATGTTGGTCGGAGTCGGCCTTTGGTTGACATGCCCCTTCGCTCGAGTAGCGTGAGAGTGATGAGGGGCAGGCGAGAGGTGGAGCTTAGCTTGGAGCCAACTGATGCAGATCTTGTTGAGGAGACATTCATTCCTCCGTCCAACGCTGGGGTACGGCTTTGTACTTTATATTAGTCATGTTTGTACACATTTATTTCTTTCTGCATTGTAATCATTTGCCTTGGCTTCCCTTTCAGGTGACTCAGGAGGCATATATCCGTTCAGCTCGGTGGGAGAACGTGTTGATGCGCTTACTGAGGGAGGCGTACCATTCATGTACTTGTCAGAGGGATGACGTTACGTCACCCCAGCGTTGGGAACGGTCTCCGAATGGTGCGGGCTCTTCTCACACTGGTGGTCAAGCGGTCCAGGGACGGAGTTCGGGTGCCGGTAGCTCTCGAGCTTTAGCGCGGCGTGGAGACACCACGGAGGAGTATTCTGATTAGGCCGGGCCCATCTTTCCATCTTTATTTCCTATACTGTTAGTTAGTAGAAGCAAATATGTACTGGACAAATATTTAATATGTATGCAAATGTATTTATGTACTAAAATGAAAATGATTTGTGATAACCTATTTGTACAAACTAATTACTTTACAATGTGCCTAATTTTATACAATGCATGAGCCATGGGGAGGGTTACGTTGCTTGCATGGATCCATTGCGGAGTGGGAGCATCAATCTTTGAATTGTCTGCATGGGGCAATAGTGGCCGCGTGGCCTAGGAAGAAGTTGGCCGCCTGGCCAAGGACAACATCGGCCGCGTGGCCAAGAGCATATGTGGCCGCGTGGCCAAGTCCCGCGCCGCCTCCGGTTTTCCTTTTCCTGGCAAGAATCAGAAGTTGTGTAGTATTTAATGGGAGTTTGTGTCCTATTCAACTTCGTACCAGCAACTCTTTTGATCAATTTTGAGTTCCAATCATCAACTTGCTCTTCTTTTGCAATGGATCACAATGCAAGGCTTTCTAGACTTGAAAAAGGAGCTTTCATAACATCTTTGGAGAAATGGGTTGCCAAGATATCCGGTCCTTGTCATAGGAAGTTTGAGAAGAGCTATGGGATCAAGTGTCTTTGGTCATTCTTGCACATGAACTCCAACACTAACCTCTTGCAAACTTGTGGGAAGTTTTGGAACAACACTCTTCATGTTTTTAACTTTTCTTTTAATGAGATGGTACCCACTTATGAAGACATCAAGGCGCTTTGCGGTTGTGAAGGGAAGGGTATACTTGCATTGCCCTTTGATCTTATTTCTTTGCATGACAAGTTGATAACCTTTGGTGTGCCCGCAGATGACATTGGTAAGTATGCTAGAGGTAGCTACATCGACCTTTCTTGGATTCCAAGGCACATCATGCACGCGGATGTGACCTCGGACCGTTCTTTGGACCATCTTGCCTTGTGTTTATTTTCTTCTATTCTTTTCCCTTCCGAAGTCGGATGTGCTAGTGAGGGATGTTTGACCATGGTGAATGCGGCTCGTTCGGGACATGACATTGTACCGGCCATCCTTGGGGAGCTCATTTGTGGGATTCCTCATCTTGCGGTTTATGGCGGGATGCCGTGCGGCAGTGATAGACTTTTGACTATGTGGTTGCAAGAAAGGCTCCGAGTGAACAAGCCAGCAGTTTCTTCGCCGGTGGCCCCATGGATGCACCGTATCAGAGGTATGGAGGAGAGGTTCGAGGGCATGACTCTCAAGGGTTGGGAAAGGTATTTGGCGGAGATGGTGACCGATGACATCAAGTGGGTGGTGCCCCATTGGCACATTAATTCTGTGAGGGAGAAGCAAGTAGGACTGCACATGATTAAAGTTCCGTCATTTTCTGGGACCACTTTTTACTAACCCGCCAGAGTACTCCGTCAATATGGTCTAGTGCAAACCATCCCCGAGGGTTGGGATGAGGAGAGGACCCGTTATCCTTTTGGCATACTTCATTTGGATGATAGCGCTTCGGTTCTCCTTTCTCAAATGTGGGGCGAGGCCGGTTTTAGCCATAGGATTCTCATCACACGCTCCAACAACACCTGCCTATCACGAGAGTATTTGGATTGGTTTATGGAGAGACTTGGGCAAGCGGAGCAGACTCTAGAGACCCTAAGGGGCACTATTTTGGCATCCTGTGCTCCTAGTTGTTCATTGAGGATGAAGGAGGCGATGGCCTATGAGAGGAAGAGGAGCAAGAGCATGGCTAATGGAGATGGAGCGGGGACTTCAAGGAAGAGAAAGGATGGGGAGACTCCTAGTGTCAAAGCTAAAGGGGTTAGTGAATTTGAGAGGAGGTTTTACGAGAACCCTAACAAGAAAAAGATTCGCCGCGGTCAAAGCAAGAAGAAAGAGACCGAAGGCACGAGTGGCACTAAAGAGTAATTCTGAGGATCCCTCCATAGTCGTTGCAAACACATTGTTTTAATTTTAGTTTATTTTTTTTGTTTTAGTTTCAATTTCAGAATAGGTTATTTATTCAAAAAATATGTCAAGCTTAGACTCATCAAATAGGTGTTAACATGCAATGACTATGAAAATAAAAGTTTTTGCTTTCAGAAAATACAACTTCTATCTTTATTGCTTGACAAGATTTGGATGTTTATTTATTTTTTAGACCGCACCTTTGAAAGGCTGCCTATGTTCCCCTTTTACAAATAGGACTAAGGGGCTCAGGTCCCCGTAGTTCACTCCAGTCGGACTAGAATGATTTTAGAGAAAGGGAAGATAGAAGGGGGAATGCTCTAACTTTTGCCTAGACCGCCCTTGCGGGTTTTCAGTCTAGCGAGCTTTGTACGCACCCTTATTTTGCATAGACCGCCCTTTGCGGGTTTTCAGTCTATCGGGCTTCTTTTTGCGTAGTAAACATTTTTTTTTGAGAGGGGGGTTGTACTAGTCGTAGTAGCGTCTGAGCTTGCTGAGGTTGACTGGTTCCTTGAACGGGCTGCCATCCAAATCTGCCATTCTGTCTAGTCTTGTGGTGTGCCTCGAGCTTTGGTCATTGCATCGACGCGTTGCTTTAAATCCCCTATTTCTCTTGAGATGTCTTGAATCGTTTCTGCAGTCAGGTGCGAGAGTACCTCTGGGCCGTTTCTCACATAAGGCTCGATTTCGTAGCAACCGAGGAGTTCTAAGTTTTCGCTTTCCCTATAGAACCAAAATCCTCTCACGCCGGTGAGCATATTCTCATCCGTCAAGGCTTGGATTCTCCTTTGTAGAGCGACACAGTCGTTGGTGTCGTGGCCTTCGTCTTGGTGGTAAGAGCAATTTTTGGTAGGTTCAAATGGTTGAAGGGGTGGTAATTCGGAGAGGAGCGAATGTTCTCCTAGAGGCTGCATCTTGCCCATTTGTCTCAGTTGGTCGAATAATTTTGCAAAAGGGGTCCCTATTCTTGTGTATCGGTGGACTGAGAGGGGGTATCTTTGCAGTTTTTCACTGATCTTCTTTTCCTGGCGTGAGGGCCACGATTCTGTCGTTGGTGTTGGGGTCTGAAGTTCATTCCCATGTGCCGGGTGCAGGATTGGGGTATTCGCGAGGTACTCCTTCAGGCAGCGTAACGCGAACTCACATCTCGAATTCCATTCTTGGTTGCGGGCCCTTTCTATTTCTCTGAGTGTCGGTTCCCCCACTGTTGTAAAACGGTTGAGGTATTGCAATAACTTGATGAGCTTCTCCTTTTCGGCTTTGTTCCGGGAGACTGCATTCTCAACACGGCTTGAACTCGCCGACTGATGGTCCTCCACGAGGTTGTGGAGGGGGTCGCTTCTTGGTCCTCCTCGGTTGTCTCGACCTGGTTATAGCCGGCAAACCATCAACGAACGACTTGACCTCTTAATGGGCGGTCGCGTCCACCAACATATCGATATTTGGCAGTGGGAAGTCATCCTTCGGCGTAGCTTTGTTGAGATCCCGAAAATCCGCACACACTCTGACTTTGCCGTTGGATTTCTTGACAGTCACCAGATTCGATAACCAAGTTGGATACTCGATCACCCTGATGAAACCCACACGGAGTAGCTTCTCAATCTCTTCCTTCACTTGTAAAGACCATTCCGGCTTAATGCGGCGCAGCTTCTGTTTGAGTGGCTTAGCGTCTGGTGCTATCGGGATTCTGTGTTCTACGATCGAGTTGTCGAGCCCCGGCATGTCTTTGTAAGACCATGCGAACACATCCACATATTCTCTGAGTAGCTCAATCAGTGCTTTCCTTTTGGCTCCGCTGAAGAAGCTTCCAATCTGCGTTTCCTTAGGCTCGGCTTCGGTTCCCAAATTCACGCACGTTAACACCTCATCGGCAGCTTGGGCCCGAGATTCTTTTTGATTAATAACCTGTTCTGAAATTTCTTTAATGTATTCATCATTTAATGTGTCTGTGTCCGCCTCTTCTAATGAATCATTATTAACTAAGTGTATATCATTAGTTTGATTATTAGCCAATTTATCAGTTAAAAGAGTGACTATGGAGGGATACTCGGAAAGGTCGAGGGTTTCATTCATGGCAAAAGGGAATATAGCGTTTGCAGCAAGATCATAGTCTTCGGACGTAAGGTCGTCAGACTTAGAGGAAGACTCAAATTCAAAATGTAAAACACTAGACTCTGGGGACGGGGATTTTGGGTGAGTAACAGGAGATGCTGCAGGAGTGGTGACAGGAGAAGGAGTAAGCCCCAGTGTCCCCACCATAAATTCCGGAGTAGCTATAGGTCCCCCAATGATGCACCAATTCTTGAGCTTGTCCCCCATGGGTACCACTAATGTCCTTGGGTCCACCTTATCTTCAGAATCGTCTCCAATGACGGCAACCATGTCTTCGTGCAGCCCCAGATTACCCAGATGTTGAAGCAGATATTGGCCGTCCCACGTCTCAGTCAAACTCGGAGTTTCTGCGGCTTCTATTGCTGGCTTGTCAAGGGTTGCAGCTTCAAGTTGATATGCCAAGTCATCTGCAACCTTGGTGGAGTACTCATGCCTGATGGTTCTAACTCTGCCCGTGGCTTTGTCATATTCCATGTAAGTCAGCTTCATATTGGACCGATCGAATTCCACATCTCTGAAAATCTCGAACCTTTTCTGCAACTTCCCGGTGTGGTCAATCCATGGCTCGGCGAACTCAAAACACGAAAATTCCTCGCCTTCCCTGACAAAGTAGCTATTCAGGGACAGGCGGTATGGCCGCATTTTAGGCTTTTTGTAGGGAAGCTTCATCTTTTTAAGCAATTCTATCCTTTGTTGCTCCATTTTGTCCTCGGGAGTAAGGGTGTATCCAAGACCGAACAATCCCCAGTGATCGATCTCTTTAACCAGACTTGTGGGACCTTGCAAGCACTTACCTAGCCCCAGCCCCGGTACGAAGCCCATATTACGCAGTATCTTGACAACAGGTGCCACTTTATCCGTTGTTTTGGTGAGGTCGATGGTGCAGATCTGTGCTTGAGCGACTATTTCGAAGCCATTGAAGAGTCGGCTCTCTTCCCCATGCTGAATCTGTAAGACAGGAACGCCCTTGGTGTCCGTCCCTAGGGAAGTTACGAGATCGCTGTAGATGATGGTCACTTCATTACCAGATTGAAACTTCACACACTGGTGCAGGGAAGATGGGACAGCGCCCGATTGATGTAACCATGGCCGGCCAAGGAGGAGTGAGAAGGTTGCGGGGATGTCTATGATGTGGAAGTCGGTTGGTAGGATCTTTGTTCCGATGGTAATGGGCAAGGTGGCTTCGCCATCACGGCGCGGCATGTAGAGTCATAAGCTTTGATGGTTTGCTTGGATGGGCGTAAATCAACACCATGAACGCCAACCACATCCATCATCCTTGAAGGCAGGATATTAATAGCAGAACCATTATCAATGAATACACGGGGAATTTTCTTGCCATTTACCTCGACAGTGATGTATAAAGGCTCATTATGATCTACTCCGAACACTGGCTTGTCTAGCTCCGAGAAAGTGATGATGTTTCGATAGTGGATATTACCAATCATGTGGGTGACGTCTTCCGGGGTAATAATGGATGGTACCATGGTGGCGGCGAGGTTTTGCTCGAGCATGAGGCGATGGGCTAGGGAGGAGGTGAGTAGGGACCAGAGCGAGATGTGGGCTTGGGTTTGTTTGAGTTGAGTGAGGATAGGGTCTTCTTTGTCTAGGTCGGCTTGCTCGGGTTCCTTCCCAAAGACTTTCTTTGCACCCTTTGGGTCGGATTGGTACACTTGACCGGATCTCGTAAGGAGACAAACTTCTGCACGTAGCTCTTCCAAAGACAATGGTGTGTCAGGACAAGGGGGCGAAACTTCCTTTTCGGTCCTCCTCGAAGATTTCGGCCCAAGAAAGAGGTTGAGAGGGTTTGGGACTCTCTTCCTCTAGAGATTCGACTTCACTCACTAGTTCTTCTAAAGACAACAAGTAGCAAGAAGGTTCTTTATTATTAGTCATTGAAATACAACCCACCTCATCACAGTCCGCCACAACAGGCTCGGCCGGATCAGTGATATCACTAAGTTCTACCATGAGTACATTGCTAGCTACATAATCTCTAGGGTCTTCGACAACTCCCTTATGGATGAGCTCTTGCACGGCTTTCTTGAGTTCAAAGCATTCTTCGGTAGTGTGACCGGTGCACTTGTGGTAGTGGAAAAACTTTGACAAATCGCAACCAAGACGGGGGAGGTGTCCTTCTAATGGTTCGAGAATTTCTAACGTCACCAATGCCATGAAGATATCCACCATCGTGAGCCCTATCTTGTCAAAGGCATCCATGAGCTCTAGGATACTGATCTCGCATGTTTGCACCATATTCACCCCACCCCCATTGTTAGGAAGAGGGTTATTCACCACATTAGGACCGTTCGGCTTCTCAATCTTCTTGTCATTGATCAACCCTTGAACTACGCGTTTCAGTTGGATACAACTATCCGTTGTGTGCCCGATGTGCTTGTGATACTTGCAGAACTTGGAGGCGTCCAAATCGGTTTTTGGGTAGGCGGGTTGGTAATTCTCTAAAGGCTTGATAAGACCTCTCTTGACTAACACGTCAAAGACCTTCCCCATGGGCATACCAAAATCATCAAAATGCTTCCTCTGTTGTGGAGCCCCATTCCTTGTTACAGCTTGGACATCTAGCGGGACCTCTTTCTGGACCATATTCACTTGGCCGACGGCCTCCTTTCCACCCCTAGGAGGCGCAGGCGCAGTAGGAGCCTTGTAGCGGAAGAAGTTGTTGTTGTTGGTCTTTGGACTTTCTTTTGGCGGCACAATCCCAGTGAACCCTGCTTCGTACCTTACTCCGGCGTCAACCATTTCCCGCAAGTCAGGGAAATAACCATTGCCGATGGCTGCTTTCATCTCCGGTAGCAAGCACTTGTAGAAAATCTGGTTCTGTTCCTTTGCTTTTGGTGGGTATTGGACTTCACACAACCGATGGTTCCACCTCTTGTAAAAATCATAAATAGCCTCGCCGGGCTTTTGCATAGTGTTCTCAAGATCCGTTTGATTCACATGCCAATCCAAGTTAGCTTGATACTTCTCACAGAAAATGGCACTGATTTGATCCCACGTTTGCCTCTCGCTTGGTTCTAGCCCCAAGAACCAACGAAGAGCTATACCATCCAAAGTGCTATGGAATACGCGAGCCATTTGTTCGTTGGTGCAGTCACGAGCCTCATGGCCAACACATAACTATCCAAATGAGTCTTAGGACACGAGTCACCATGAAACATTGCCACTTTAGGCATCTTGAAATCCTTGGGGAGAGCCCCCACTTGGCTAGGGTTGATTGTCTTGGTAGTCGGTGCACTTTGCTTATCCACGGTCTCAATCAACTTGCGCATTTGCTCTTGCATGGCCGTGACCACAGGGTGATTGGAGATGTCGGGATAGATTTTGACAGAATGACGGGTGGAGTAGTGGAAGTAGTAGCAGCGGCCATCCCAATACTCAGAGGCAACGAGGGTGCGGGTAGTTTGCTAGCAGAGAGGTAGCCACCAAGCAGTTCAGGGGAAGGTTCATAGATAGCCTTGTTCTTGCTCATGGTAGTGAAACCTTGTTGGGCGTAGTAGAGAGAAGGAGGTGGAACATTGCGGTAGCTTGGGAAGGGGAAGGCAGTGGCATTGGTGTTGGGGGGACAGTTGGTATTGACCTCTTCATCCTCGACATAAATGAAATTCTCACCATCGGGCACCAGTTTAGTTCCTTTTGTTGAATGTGACCCTTCAACTGTTGGTTCTGGTCTTCCAACATCTTGTTGCTTTCTTCGAGATTCTTGATCTTGGCTTCGAGACCGGCGAGGAAGTTCTGGAGGCTTGGGGGAATACCATTGAGAGTAGCCTCAGTGTTGAGCTCGGCGGCACTAGCAGGAGGAGCAGAGGCTGAAGATGAAGCGGGAGTTGACATTGCTGATGACGAGACTGAGAACGTGGATGGAGTAGAAGCTTCACGTTGTAGTCGACCACCCGAACGGATCCAAACTTGCTTTGCTGAAAGGTTGAAGGGCAATGAAGCTTTTAGGAGAGGGGGAAGGCTCATGCAAAGTATATTTTAATTTACAAAAACATACATTATTTACATCCTAATTGGTTGGAAGGGGTACCCCTTTTTCGCAACTAGTTAGAAGAATACGATTAGTGGAGGCCATCACTACGTCTATAGACCCCTCGTTTTTCACCTGCATTGCACACCCCCAAACGGACAATTTGGGCGAGGGTCCTATAGGGAAAGCGGCTTCCACCAACCATCGGATCCTACGACTAACCCTTCCTTAAAGGCATTTAACGTGATGTCTATGTTGCATCCTACGCAAGTTAACGATGAGCGGAGATCTTGACAACAAACACTCATCTCACCATGGCACGTCCCTTGTAGGGAAATCACTTTTTTGTGCACTTTCTCTCAAAGATCTCGATTCATCATTGACTTGGGGATGACTCGACATAGACAGCACGTTAATTGACTATTAAGAAAAAGCTAGCCAAACCAACCGGTCAAAACCTAGGTGTGTTACCTATACTAGTGTGGGTTGACACGGGTTAGGTAAAAGGTTCCCACCGTATACGGTGAGTGGAATAGACGAGTGACTCGAAAAGAGTGCGACAGTAGCGCACAAATTCCTGCACATCGAATACTCCGGGT
>JAOWBW010001710.1:0-215045 GCA_026119855.1 Campanula takesimana
CAAGGACCAAAGGCACTTAATTCTGAATCCCTATCAAAATTTGAACGAGTTGTCCTCGAAAGCTTCCCAACCCAGATCTTCAAACTCTTGATGAAATAGTTTTGTCTCTCCTAAAAAATCCTAGGATGTCTATCCATCAGAAGAGCGTGGGAGGATCAAAATCTAGAGCAAAAGAAGAAAAACTGTTGTGTACCTCATTTCTCTACGAGACTGTTGATTAAATAGGGTAGGGAGTTCAAGTCCTGGTCGTACAAGGAAAAAATCTGATGAAAATCGTGTCAGACCAAGGATTAACCGCGCGGCCAGTCCTTCCCATGGTTGGCCACGCGGCCACATAAGCCCGTTCAGACAGATCGCAAGTCCGTCCCCGTCAACCGCCGGAATGGACCCATTTCAGACATATTGAAGGTCCCAAATCACAAAAGAGGTCCGATAAAGAGGGTGAAACTGCCCGGCAGTGTGCAATCCTATATTTACCCCTAAGGCTCATGCACTGTACTAAATGTAAAGAAACATGTAAATAAAAAAATACTAATTAATTACATACTAAAAAGCAAATAAAAGTATTGTGCATAAGTATCTGTTTGTCTGTTCCTCTCCTCTCTCTCTAACAAAATGCAAGAAATAAAAGACTACATCTAGTCCGAGTCAGAATCCTCGATGTCCACATCATCATCCTCTCCACCCTGCTCCGTACGGCGAGACCCACAAGCTCTCGAGCTCCTAATCTGGACAGACCTCGAACCCTCAGCCTCCGTGGGGGATCTCTCTCTACGCTGAGGTAGCACCACATCATCCCGACGGCATGTGCAAGCAGCGGCCAAGCTCCGAAATAGCCTCTCAAAAATATTGCCCCGACGAACAGAGCGGATATAAGCCCCCCGAGTGTCACGACCCAAAATCTAGGCTCTATTTTATTAGTAATAAATAATTATTAATATTTATTTGCTTATTTATTTATTTAAATTATTATTTAATTAATAATTTATGTGTGCATTTTATGTGTTATATTAAATTATGCCTAGCATTTTATTTGGGCCATTTGTGCTAGTGTAGAAGAGTTGAGTCTTATTTGTTAGTAGGGAGTTTATTAGTAAAGGGGGTAGTAGGGGAGGGGTCTTAGTGTAACATTTCAAATAATTCTCCCTACTCCCTCTCTTCTCCCTCACCTCCTCACCCTATCACCCTCACTCACACTCCACCTCCATTTCCCAGCATTCTCTCTCTCTCTCCTAGGCTTGTGAAGGTAAAACTCATCTTCTTCCTTCTCTCTACATTAACTATCATCCCCTCATAATCTCTCATTTCTCATAACTTGAATCTTGTTTAGATCGTCGTTAGGATCGTAGAGGGCTAAAAATATTTCAAATCCGTCAACTTTGAGAAAATCCGGGTAAGTTACTTTTCCCCTATTGATGCTAAAAATGTTCATCCTATGCTTAGATGATACTATGATTTCCATTTATTGCTTCTTTGGTTGATTTTGTGATGATTTACATTTTTGTTCATTTTGTGAAATTTGGTATTTGAAATCACCCTTGATTGAGGTTCCTTAGATGATGTTGTTGGAGTCCCTTTTAGAAATGGTGAAGATTGGGTTGGTTTTGGATTTGGGTTGTTAATGGTAGAAACCCAGATTTTCGGCCGGAATTTGCCTTTCCGGGCAAGGAGGCGCGCGCACCCTCCCATAGGAGGCGAGCGCACCCTTATGCCCCTCTTGAACAAAAGACCTTCTGTTTCTTGGAGGCGCGCGCACCCTCCCATAGGAGGCGCGCGCACCCTCCCCTCCTCCAATCTTGATTTCCCCTTCTGATCTAGGAGGCGCGCGCACCCTCTCCCCTGTTGTGAAATTTATTTCCCCTTTTTTGTCCAATCTTTCGAGGGCCATATCTTGTTCATCCGGACTCCGTTTTAGGCGTATAAATTATCGTTTTAAAGCTCTCCTTAAGCTCTTCGAGATGAGTGAGTAAATTTGGTTGAGTGCTCGAATTAACTGGATCCTTTGTGGTCAAATGTGATATGGGAATGGTGTTATCATTGTGAAAATTATTAGAGCACCTTAATTGGTTATTGTTGGTTCATTTCACTTTCTTGGTGACTACTTGGTATGGTTCCCTACTTTGGAACCCTAAATTGTTTAATTAAGCTAGTATTTATTACTTAGCATTTATTTGAAAGCCCAGCTGGTATTTGTGGTTGTGTCGGGCGATGTGAGATATTGTGATGGCACCGGCCAAGTCCATTATGGTGTCGACCATTGTTTTGCCCTTATTTTCCTCTTCCAGATTGGCCTTGGTTGAGACGTTTGGAGCATGACTTTGTGGCATGGCTCCCGCCCTTTGTGGCACATTACTTTGTTATTGGTTCCGGTACCGGGGATTTCTCTTCGGCTTTCATGCTATTATGAAGATGTTGATGGTTGATTATTGAAGCTGCGCAGCGACCTTTATTTGGTTTATCAGTTTGGGAAACCTTGGCTATATCCTTTGTTATGTGTTTATTTCCGCTGCTGTCTAGTATATGATAATTGCTATGTGTTATGTGATTTATTATTGATTATTGCATCATAGCATGTCATGTAGTTGCATTAGTAACTTATTGAGATTTATCTCACCCCCTTTTCCTTTGTCTTTGTTTTTCCTTAACCCCCCCAGGTGGAAAGGATTAGACTTGCTGATCCCGAGACAGGACGTCGCGAGGGTTGAGCTTTTGGGGCAAGTGTATATTGGTGGGTTTACATTATATAAATGTGTAACTCTTTTGGGGATAGTTGTACCACACTTTGACGTCACTAAGATTTGTATATTTTATTATTTTGTAGTGTGAGCTTATGGGTCTTACACTAGTTCATTGTCGTTGTTAAATTATTTTCCAAAACTTTGTGTTATCCTCTTTTGGTATAAAAGGAAATTTTTATCTCCATTATTTTAGAGTTTATTGTTTAAGTCGACGTCCAGCTCGCCATCTCGGGCCCGCGGGGTTCGGGGTCGCGACACCGAGTCACCTGAGACAATAAGCACAGTTCAGATACAATTCTATAGTGTGTGTGTGCAAGACAGAAATCAAAAGGTATCATACCGTAGCTCCAAGCAGAGGAAGCTGAGCCCAGTGACCTCATCAGCCTCAGTTGGAGTCAGATCGAAATCACCCTCGGCACTACCCCGCTGCATCCGAATACTGTCTGGGAACCGCGGCATATCCATACATATCTAGCTCCACTACTCGAGCTAGTCAGATAGGCACCAGCCTGCCTCCTCGCCAACACCTGTGGGCTCACCAACACGTTCACTACGAACCACTCGTAATCAGCCCCACTCTGGTACAAATGGGCCGGAGTCCTGACCCGGTAGTCACCGCTCCTCCTCAACCTAGCAGGATATAGCATATCCTTCGGAGGCTCGCTCGGGGCCCACAAAATAGGATGTCTGCTATGCTGCCTGTAGACTCTCTCGCCAAGATACATGGCGTCCCTAGTCAACCCTGTCAAGAAGCAGCGGGAAGTAGTAAAATCCTGAGCCTGACCAACCCCTACCAACACCTGATCTGACCAAGGAAATAGCTGAAAGTCCTCATGCAGCGGACCACGCAACTTTGCAGTAAAAATCCCCAGATCGGGAGTCTTCTTGGCCTTGCCGCGGCCCTCCAACCGGTTGCTCTTTGCCCAGAATCGCATAACCGGGACTTCCTTCACCCCTTGCACGAGGAAGGGAACAATATGGAATAGCTCGTAGACCCACACCTGTGGAGAAAAACAATATCTTCAGTCTATACAGTTCTAAAACAATAGACAGACATGTAATGAAAAAGATTATGTCTAAATTGAATCTTTCTGCCTTGCTATGATTCTTCCTCGTATAAACACTTGTAAGCTCTCTCCTCCTTTTTTCCTTCGTCTTCTAGGTCTTCCTAGAGTTTCCTAGGGTTTCCCTAGGTTCATCCGGCAGCCTCATCGTGGCTATGGCTGCTAATCCTCCAGTAATCCCGTCCATGGGCCTTGGCCCGCCCCCCAATGATACGCAAGTGCAGGAAGAAGCGATTAGGGTTTCCTCAAACCCTAACGCTATGATCTCCCCAAACCCTAATGTTGCAGCCGCTCAAACCCCTCCACCAAACAAATCTTTCGCCTCTCTCTTTGGATCTAAGCCATCAATACCCGTTTCTGAGATTCCTATCATTCCCTCGACATTGCACAAAGGGATACCTTCTCTTAAATTATCAAAAGCTGCCATTGATGCATTTGCTAGGCCGTTTGCATGGACTTTGGTAGGAAAGTTTAAGAATGGAAGACCAACAATGGAGGCTGCTCGTTTGGCCTTTGCTAAGTTCCAACTCAAGGGTGATTTTAAACTTGGTCATCTTGATCAACATCACATGCTGATTCAGCTATCAAATGAGGCAGATTTTCAACGTCTTTGGACCAAAGAAATCTGGTATGTAACTAAGTATCCTATGAAAACTACGATTTGGACACCTTCATGGCGGCCAAAAGAAGATTCCCCTCTTGTTCCTGTTTGGGTAAGTCTCCCGGGGCTGCCTATTCATTTATTTAATAAGGTCTTCCTGTTTTCGCTAGCTAATACGTTTGGTAAGCCATTATCAATTGATAAGGCGACAGCAGAATTATCGAGGCCAAGTGTGGCTAAAATTCTTGTTCAGGTTGATCTTTTAAAGAAACTCCCAGATAAAATACATGTGGATTGTGGGGATTGTGTTCCAAGTTTCTTTCAAGACATTGAATATGAAAATCTGCCTCTGTATTGTCGTCATTGCTCGTTGCTTGGGCATGATAACTCAACTTGCCGTGTTCTTACCAATTACAAGCAAGCTCAAAAGGATGGAAAAAAAGTGGGAGAGAAATCTGGTGTGGAATTGGCTAAAAAGGAACACAAGAATGCAAAGGATTTACAGGCTGATCCTAAACCTAGCAAGGATAATTCGAAAGAGACTACACATATGGAAGTTCCCAGGGTTGCAAGGAGGGGTATTATTCTTCCGAAATCAGTTAATGATGCTTTGTCCAAGAAAGAGAAAATCCATGATCAGATTGGGAGTAATAAACAGGAGGTTATTCCCCCAAAACAAGACATTAAAAAATTGTGTATGGCTATCGGAGATGATATAGCAATGCTGCCTAGCATCTCTACCCCCAAAAACAAGGTCATTTGCAATATGGAAGGATCGCTCAATCTCTCGCCTAGGGCACCCGAGTCACTTCTTGTGACCATGTCAAGGCTTTACATTCTGCATTTAAGGCAAGTGGAAAACGTATGGATGATGATGGATTCACATTGGTGATGTCTCGAAAGAAGAAAGAAAAGAAAAATGATGGAGGGGCTGGTTCAAGCCCTATCTCTTTTACTCCTGGGAATTAAGGTATCCCCCCTCTCTTACTCATTTCTAAAATAGTTTTTAATGGTTGGTGTTCTTAGTTGGAATATTCGTGGTATCGGTAATTCTGGTTCGTTGAGAAGGGCTAAACGGCTTCTTCGGATTCATGGGATTTCTATTGCTGGTTTTTATGAGCCAAAGATTGATATGTCTAATGTCCAGTCTTATACTCGTAAACTTGGTTGCTCTGGTGGCGTCTCTAATTGTTCTGGTACTATTTGGGTTTTTTGGAAACATGGCCTAAATTGTGAAGTTATTGAGGATACAAATCAGATTATTTCTTTCCGTGTCTCTCATTATCAATGGCCCCAAGCAGTTATGGTCTCTTTTGTTTATGCTAGCTGTGACAAATATGAAAGGAGAGCTTTGTGGGATTCCTTATTATCCTTTGGGGATACTAATGCTCCTTGGTTGATCTCCGGGGATTTTAACATTGTTTCTCATCAAGGGGAGAAATTTGGGGAAGGCCCATTCAAGAGAAATGGGTGGCTGAATTTGTTGATGCTTCAATTGGAGCTGGATTGATAGATGCGGGATATCAAGGTAACCCTTATACGTGGTGGAATAAACGGAGGCGGGCGACCATTTGTCAACGTTTGGATAGGGCTTTCTATAATGAGGCGTGGCTGCGGATTTTTCATTCGACCCGAGTGGATCATCTGAATAAAACTTGCTCTGACCACTCTCCCCTGCATATTTCTATCAAGGTCACTGCTGAAGCAACTCGAGGGGCTTTTCGATTCATAAATGCTTGGGTTAATAGTCCTACTTTCCTTCCTCTTATTCAGGAAAAGTGGGATAACATGGTTGAGGGCAGGCCTATGGTAAAGTTTGCTAATAAATTGGGAGTACTTCGTAAGGCCCTTTCTATTTGGAATAGAGAACACTTTGGTAGGATTGATCAACAAGTGGTGATGGCTGAAAATGAGGTTGCTGCAAAAGAATTGGTTTACCAACAAATCCCTACAGAAGAGAATAGAGCGGATCTTCACTTGGCCCAAGCTAACCTTACATATCGGTTAAAAATTGAAGATGATTTCTGGAAACAAAGGGCAAATATTTCATGGATTAAGGATGGGGATCGTAACACTTCTTATTTTCATGCGTGTGTGAAGAAAAAGAGACAGAAATTACATATCCATCGTATTCGTAATACAAATGGGGATTGGGTAACTTCCAAGGATGACATTCAAAATGAGGCGGTTAATTTTTTCTCTTCTTTGCTCACTGCTCCTCATGATATTCCCTCTGATGACCTTCTACATGTCATCCCTCGGATTATCAATGAGGAAGATAACAATGCCCTTTCAGCCATTCCATCGAGGGAAGAAATTTTTGAGACTATATCGAGTATGAGCGCCACAAGTGCAGCTGGACCCGACGGATTTACAGGAGAATTTTATAAAGTGTGTTGGCACATCATTAAGGAGGACTTATTCTTAGCTATTGGGGATTTCTTCTCGGGTTTCTCTATGCCTCGAAGTTGGACGAGTACTATTGTTGTGCTCATTCCAAAGGTGGAAGCACCCACTAACTTTGGTGAGATGCGTCCCATTAGTCTTTGCAACTTCTCGAATAAAATTATCACGAAGCTTATGACTCGAAGATTAGCTAATATTCTGCCTCGGATTATTTCTCCTCAACAAAGTGGTTTTGTCCAAGGCCGTCTCATCCATGATAATGCTCTCCTTGCACAAGAAATGTTTAGTTCCCTTACTAAGAAGGTCCGGGGATCTAATGTTGTTCTAAAGCTGGATATGTCGAAGGCTTACGATCGTGTCTCTTGGTTTGCTTTGGTCAAGGTCCTCCGGAGATTTGGTTTTTCTGAGGTGTGGATTGATATTATCTATAGATGCATTTCTTCTTGTTGGTACTCCATCCTTGTTAATGGAGAAAGCTGTGGTTTCTTTCACTCTACAAGGGGTCTTCGCCAAGGTGATCCTATCTCGCCTACATTATTCATTATTATGGCTGAAGTGCTTAGCCGTGGTATCAATCTCTTACATAGCAGATTTGAGCATCATAGATATCATACAACCCATCCTAATGTTCCAGTCATATCACACCTTGCCTATGCTGATGATGTGATGATTTTTTGTAACGGGAGTAGAGATTCCCTTGATCTTCATATGAGGTGTATGGAATGGTACCAAGCTTTCTCGGGTCAACTTATCAACGCCTCGAAATCTTGCTTTGTTACGGGAAAACATGATGCAGCTCGAGACTCTATTATTGCTCATACGACTGGTTTCATCAAGAAGGAGCTTCCAATCATTTATTTGGGTTGCCCCCTCTACGTTGGTCGCAAGAAAAACAGCTTTTTTCAGCCTATTATTCGGAAAATGGAAGATAGGCTTCATTCTTGGCGAGGTAAACTTCTTTCTTTTGGTGCAAAACTCACTCTTATAAAGGCTTGTCTTCAATCTATCCCTCTTTATTACATTGCTTTAATGGAACCTCCCAAGGGTATTATTAAAGCCTTGTACGGGCTGATTGCTAGATTCTTCTGGAGTGGGATTGATGGAGAAAATAAATGTCACTGGGTAGCTTATCACCATATGTATTGGCCAACTGATGAAGGTGGTATTGGCTTAAGGCGGTTTGAGGACATTTCTCTTTCTTTCGCTATGAAATTATGGTGGAGGCTTCGGGGATTTTCTTCTTTATGGACTGAGTTTCTCCTAGCCAAATATTGTGATGGAACACATCCTATGGATGCTGCCCCTAGATCCATTGATTCTCACGTTTGGAGGCGTATGCTTGGTGTTAAAGACTTAGTGGAACCTAGAATTTATTGGGGGGTTGGTGAAGGATCCATTTCTATCCATGAAAATTGGCTTGGTTTTATTGTGGCTGGTTTACCTCAAGAACACGTTGAGGTATCGTCTCTTTTCTTAAATGGGCGGCCGAAACAGAATTATATTGTGGACAATTTTGGTATTCCTCTTCTTAGAGCCATTGAAGATAATCATATTCACCTTTCGAATGACAAGGATCAGATTTGTTGGTCCCCATCTTCGACAGGTAAATTTTCGATTTCTTCGGCTTGGAAAGAAATCAGATCCTCCCGCCCTAAAAGTATGGTTTCCACTTCATGTTGGCATAAACATATTCCCATTAAGATCTCTGTTTTTCTTTGGCGAGCTCTTCACAATGGCCTTCCCACTGATCATGCTTGCATGCGTAGAGGTATTCCCTTGGTTTCAATGTGTCACTGCTGCGCTAATCCTAAGGGGGATGACATTAATCATATTCTCATTCAAGGAGATTTGGCCCGTCATATATGGAAGTTCTTTGGGAATTCTATGGGTGTTGCTGGAATAGGGACAGATGTTAGGCAGACTCTTTGTGCGTGGTGGTATTGCTCGGCTAAGGCAAATTCTGATCTCAGTTCTTGGCTTCGTTCGCTCTTGCCTTCTTTTATTTGCTGGGAATTATGGAAGGCTAGAAACAAATCTCGGTTTGAAGGGCACAAAGTGACCCCGCTGGAGGTAATTAATTCTATAACTTATGAGATTGCTTCTATCATTAAAGCTTTCAAATTGGAGTTTCGAGGATCCCATTTAGATATGCGGATGTCTTCTTTATTTAGAGTCAATTTATCTTCCCCTCCTGCGAAGATTCCTAAGATTGTTGTTTGGAAAGCCCCTACTAATGAGGAGTTTAAGCTTAATACGGACGGTGCTTCAAAGGGTAATCCGGGCCCAGCTTCGGGTGGGGGAATTTTTAGAAATCAGAATGGGGACTTTTTCTTTGCTTTCTCTCGGTTCTATGGTGAGAACACGAATATGTGGGCTGAAACTCACGCACTCCTTGATGGCTTACTGTTAGCTTCTGCGTTTGGCATTACTTCTCTATGGATAGAGCTTGATTCAGAAGTGTTGGTTAAGATTTTGCTAAGAGAATATCATATTCCTTGGCGAATTCTTTACCTTATTCGCAGAATTATGGGGCTCATCTCTACTATGCAGACTCGGATCACTCATGTGTACAGAGAAGGCAACAAAGTGGCGGATGGGCTAGCTAATCTTGGTTACTCTCTTCTTCATAATGCAGATTTTCTCTCTTTTGATGACCTTCCTAATAATTGTAAGGGGGCTTTTAAGCTTGATAAAGCTCAAGTGCCTTCTCTTAGACTTTGATGTTCTTTTTTAGATGGCTAGATACTTATATTTATTATTCTCTTTATTTTGTAGCCACCCCTCCCTTTATTGTAAAGGTTCTTACAACCTGTGTAAGACCTTCCCCTTAGGCTCCTTTCTGGTGGTTGAGGTTGTCATGTCCCCCACCATTTTTGTAATTTTCATTTCTGCTAATAAAATCTAGGGAGGTACCGTCCTCTTTTCGCCAAAAAAAAAAAAAAAAAAATGTAATGAAAAAGATTGAGTCAGAGATATACCTCGAAAGCAAACTAAAAACAGTCAAAAGATGAGGTACTGGACCTCGAGCAGACATCAAGGGCTCTATACATCTCCGCCAGCCCAGCTTCGCCCCAAGAAACCTGGCTCGCCTGCTCCAAATCAGCTAGAGCAAAAAGTCCCCTTACTCGGGAACAGGGTCTGCGACACGCTGTACAACAGAAAGGCCCGCACTAGACAGTCAGTGTCGTGAACACCCTCAACATAATCCCAGATAGCCTCCTCCACCAAGGTCCTCAGACGACCCGCCTCAAAGCTGTTTCCCTTCACATCTTACCCCAATGGCATCCCAATCAGATCCACCTGACGGTGCGGGTCCGCAGCCACGGATTCATCAAAAGGTAGCTCCACGTCCGTGAACATAAGCCCCGTGATAGCAGCAAAGTTGGTAGGAGTAACAGTTACCTCTCCCCAACTAAAATAGAACGTGTGGGTGGTGCCCCACCCATACTCCCTCATCACCTCAACCAGACCCATCACCTTCTGGGTCCCCTCTATAGCCCGTACAGCATCAATAAACGGAACGAAGCCCAGAGCCCGGATCCTCTCCTTCACCGCACCACCCGGCGGCAAACTCTGCCACAGCTCTGCCACCGCTCTCGTGGACCCACGAGATTTCATCCTCTGCAGGTAAACACAGCAAAGGTATGTTAACCAACTAGCAATTATGTGCTATAATTTAAAGTGTACATGCATGCTTTATTTTATCTATTTGCGCATATATTTGCCGTCCCCAAAAATTAATCAACAAATCTCAAAAGATTAAATAATCACGAACGATTAATTTAACACAGTCTAAAAAAGTAATACAACAAGTATGAAATAAAAGGCATAAAAATACCAAAAAAGCAATAAAGCGAGATCGTTACCTCCTTCGTCTCCATCAGTCTCCCGCTAGACCAATGTTTTTCGACACCCACATACAAGTTGAAGTGTTGTCCCATTGTGAAACGCCACTCATCAGGACGGAAGTTTCGCGAAGCCATCCTCGCCCGCTGTTGATGCTACCCCGCACCTTCACCCTGTTCCAACTGGGGTCCCGCACCACCACCTTGCTCAAACTGCTGTCCCGCACCTGCATCCTGCTCATACGGTTGCCCCGCACCAAAGATATACTCAAGATCCATCGCAATAATGATGAAAAATCTCAAAAGCTCTCTTTTTCTCTCTCAAATCTCGACAAAAGGAAGGAAAAGTGGAGAGGAAAGAGACAGCCGGCGGCTGTTTGTAGGGTTTGTCAAACAAAGGGACTAGCCACGCGGCCAGTGTGTCCAGGCGACGTGGCAAGATCTCATCCCTCCATCTCGCGCGCCCATAAGCAATCCCCGCATACGAAGATCAACCAATCAGAAGGTTTTGCAGCGCGGCCAGTTATTCCTCCAGGCAAGAAATTTTATAATTTACCCCCTCAGCTTATTGTTAATCCAAAATTAACCAAATCCGGTCTGGAAGACCGCGTAAATAACCAAATTTAACCAAATTCGGTCCGGAAGACCGTGTAAATCACCAAATTTAACTAAAAAGGTCCGGAAGACCGCGTAAAACACTAAAACAATCTATAATCAAAGGCTGGGAACGTCCTTAAACCCTAAAATTATGATTGGAGGTAGGAAACATCCATAAACCCGAAGGCGAATTAAGGAAACCGTCATAAAATCCTTAAATAACTAAATCAATTTATAATTGGAGGTCGGAAGCTCCGTAAACCCAAAAAATTATAATTGGAGGTGGGCTGCATCCATAAACCCTTCATGTTGAGAAAGTTATAGGCGTAACACCATGTGAGATCTAGACAATCGGCGTTACCTGTTACCGGATTCTGCGATGCTGAGGAACTGCACTTCTCAAAGTACCGTAGCTCACCAATAAATTATGCGATTATGTATGCTCTATAGGAAGTTAGAATTCATCCCTATTTTTTGTTCTCGATTCTTTAAACTTCTTGTCGAACCGTGCATATGACCTCTCCTCTTTCCCCAAGTAAAGTCCATCTGCAACGACTTTATTTGTTCTACGATGATTCGTTTCTGTAAAGTCTATCTGCAACGACTTTATTGCTTAATGATGTTTCGTTTCTTTTTGGTTTCCTCCTATTTATCTCATTCCCCGGTAAAGTCCCTCTGCAACGACTTTATTTGTTCTACGATGATTCGTTTCTGTAAAGTCTATCTGCAACGAATTTATTGCTCAATGATGTTTCGTTTCTTTTTCTTTTCTCCCCAGTAGGGTCCACGTGACTTTATTGCTTGACGAATATTTGTCTATCCCCAGTGAAAAGATGATGTCTCATTTCTTTCTCCCTCATATGCTTGAACTATGACTGGCTTGATTCCCTTTGGATACGTAGGTAGCCAAACATAGGTCCAACCACTCGACCAACTTGGTCACCTTCTTTCTTATTCCTCTCTCGATTTGGAACTCATGTTTCAGATCGGTTCCTTTTCTTAATCGACGACCCTCCATGCCTTGCAAGAAACGTCGCTGAGTGGCTACTATTCGTACCCAACCTGAAAATGAGTTATTAGGCATTCTAGAACTCACAAGGACTTCCCAGGTTTTTACGAACTGCACAGGACTTATCCAGGATTTTCTGAAAAGCCGATATTGACGACCTGACCGGATGAAGCTGCAAAGATAGACGTTATCTCATCATCCTCTAGAGTCCAAGCTGATCAAAGCATTGGGAACCGAGCCAACCACTTGGACCAGCCGGGCGGCCAGTCTAGGAGGGTCCGGGTGGCCACTCTTTCCAGGTCAGAAACCCTATAAATAGGTAACCCCAGTTCATAAAAAAAAACACAATTCTCTCCCCCGAGTTCTACAGCCTAAACTGACGGCAGAACTCTCTCTCAAAGCCTTTCTAGCAATCCCGAAGGTCCGGCGAATCCGCGAAAGAGATTCGACTTTGTTCTTGTCAAGATTGGTGAGAATTTGTCATGTTTTCTTAGTTTAGATCTGATTTATGCTAGTTTCATTATGTTTATACGCCTATATTCATATGATTCATAATATGTTCTTCAAGTTCCTGCTAGAATTCATAATATGCTCTATGACTAGGGTAGCGATCTTCATGTGTATGTGTTCATTCATACAGATTCATGATATTCTTATTACTATGTTAGATTGAACATGCTAGATCTAATGTTTTAATCTCTACTTATAATGCATAGCCGATGTTGATCAACGAGATCTAGGAACTACTTCTAAAACCTAGACTTTAGGTAATTATTCCCATAATCAGTAATTCTCCAAGGATGAATATGACGAATACACATTGATCTTATCAATGGTATAATCATTATTCTAGGATGTGATCATCTTGTATGATTCTTTCTCCTCCCCCTTCATTATGCATGATCCTGCTTCTTCTCTTTATTCCGATTATGTGCGAACTACGCTGACCTGAGCTTCTCATCGCGAGAGGAACGTAGGAAATCTTCGGATCCGGTCTTAATCACTAACACACTAATAACACATTCATCATGATAGAAAGTTCGATCTATCGGGCGATAGGAGTGATAACTTGATATTCTTCTCTTATCGTAACTTGACCCCCGAACCCTCTCTGTTAGCTTTTTCTCAATGTTTTAGCTCGATAAAACAATGTGGCGACTCTTAATAAAGTTGAATTCCAACTTGAATATCCTAATCCCATAGAAAAGATAAATAAAGATAAATAAAAAGAAAGACTTCCCGTGCGTCGCCCGTATGATGGAAAGGGGTATTCACAATGTTTTACATGTTTATTATAATAATATTCGTCCCTAGTATTTATGAAGGACTAGTATAAGTTTAATCGATGATCATATGATGATCAGGTGTATGTGATACAAATTAAACTTATGGTTACTTGTTGGAGAACATGTACTGGACTTTACCCACCTATGAGATTTATGTCATGGTCAGATATCATAATTAAATCTCATGTAGTTATATCATTTGATATTCTTAGACCTGAGATTATCATGGTCTTCCACATGATGAACATTATGTTTGACGTAGTCAACCGCTACCTTTAACCAAGTAGTCATAAAGGCTATGATTGGCATAATCGGATTCTTGTTGGGAAGAATGATAAGTCAATAGGGAATTTGTCCCTCCTCAAGAGAGATATCTGCTTAGGATACTCGTAGAGTGAGATTGATGAAATGCGTGGCCACGCTCAAATGAATTGATGTGATCAATATCATTTGCTCATAATCAATCTACTCAGGATCGAGAAAGCATTGAACGAGATAAGTTGACGTTAACCATGACTTATGTTCAATATGATATCGCGTGACAAAAGGATTGTGATATGTTCTATGAGGATAAGGAACTTCTTTAAGTTATATTAATTGGGTAGTCATGATGGCTTGCTAGAGTCCGCTCATGACTTATGGGTTTGACCTTGGTTTGACTCATTGCCAACTTAATATAATCCTATGGGGTCACACACAAAAGAACGAATTGTTTAAAAGGCTAAAAACGAATTTCTGGTGGTGCTCGGCCGAGCACATCACATGACTCGGCCGAGCATGAGTTTCAAAATGTTCTGGCACAGAGGTGCTCGGCCGAGCACCTTAAAGGACTCGGCCGAGCACGCCCTGTTGAGGCCCAGTTTTCTGATTTCGTGTTTTGGCGGGTTTTGACCTATTTCTCCTAAAGGGTTTAGGATTAATATTTGTTGGGTATGCATATTATAAACCACTCCTATTACCTAGATTTGATTGATCCCATAACCTTATTTTACTTTCTATGGACTTTAGGTATTATTGTAAGAAGTTTTATGACTTCATTAGTTAAGTCCATTTTTAATTTATCTAGGCTTAGAAGATTAGCCCCTCAAATTTTTGAAGAAATGCTGCTGCTGCTGATATGGTGAAAATAGCTATGTCTGTCTACCTCAACTATGCTACCGCATAGCTAAGCGACCGCTTGGGCTATGGCGACCGCAAGCTCATTTAGCGACCGCATACTCAATGTTGGTTTTTGGCTACCGTTTGCTACAAGAAACTAAGCGACCGCATGTCCTCCTGACCGCAGATCTTACCTACCGCACAACCATATGAAGGCCAAGAAAAGACAAATCTTTTGTAGAACGTTGCAAATTCAAATTTGAATTTGGTTGTTATGTCTGGTATAAGATAGTACATCTTGCCCACTAACTTCTGCAACTAGAAGACAAAAATATGAGCAACAATCAGATTGCTCCAGCTCATCATCTTCTAACAGCTATCTCTCTCACCCAAGGCTATAAATAGTCCTTACTTTCTTCATTGAAAGTGTGCTGAGATTCAAAGAGACCAATTGCTGTTGAAATACTTGGTGATTGAAGATCATACTCAAGATTTCTAGAATCATTTGAATCTTCAAGCAATCGCCTTCAAATCTTCAAAGCTCCCCAGCAACCTTCAAGAATATCAAATCTCAAGCCCAGCAACACTTAAAGATTCATTAGCCTCTCCATCATATAGATTACATAGAGCTCTTGTTTCTTACACACACACACACCCCGATTGATCAATCACATAGATTGCATCATTAGTGATACACCGGTCTAAGTCTAGGATTTGTTCTTCATAGAAAGTAGGAGTTAATTCAGTTCTTCATCTTTGTAATTTATACTCAAGAGAATTAATATATCCTCCATTCAATATCCAAGACTGACCATCTTGGTAAAAGACGTAGATCTTTTAACAAATCAAACCTTTCCAAATCATTGTGTCATTTACTTTCTGCAAATTTACTTTCAGAAAGTGTTCTTATTGTTCTTATTAATCTTGTTTGTCGTTTAGTATTTTGATCTTCACAGATATTCAATTTGTTGTGAATTTTGTTTGTTGCTTGCCTTCTGCCCAAGTTACTATCTCTGACTACTTATCAATTTACCAAACCTCTCAGACACAAACTTTCATTTTTCAACCTACCTAGTCAGTAACCTTGCTTACCGCACATAGCCGACCGCAAGGTTACCTACCGCAAATTTGCTTGCCGCATCCTTGCTTACCTTTGAACATTTTCAGTTTACTTGTTCAATCAATCTTTCCCGACCGCAATCTGCCTACCTAGTCGTTTTTATCTTCAAAACCAACTCTACCTCCTTTTTATCGAAAACTTCCGCTGTGCATTTTACTTTGAACTAGTGGTTTTTACTTGACCACAAAACTCAATAGTAAGCATAAGGTTGAATTTTTAAAAAGGGTTGATAATTTTAAATAGGCTATTCACCCCCCTCTAGCCTCTTTTCATACCCTTGTTGTGTCTTTGGGACCAACAAGTGGTATCAGAGCTAACACCTTCATAAAACATTTGTTTTTCAAGCTTAATAGCTTGGGTGCCGATTCAAAATGGCAAGTCAGAAAACTATGGCAACGGTTAACTTCACTCACGTTCCAACGTTCGACGAAGATAACTTTGACGAATAGAATCACAGCATTCTAACTCAGTTCTACTCCATGGACGAGCAACTCGGCGATTGTATTACCATTGGACCATACTTCCCAATGAAAGCGAATCTGAATCCAGAAACCAATGCAGACATACCGTCGATCAAGAAACCAAAAGCTGAATGGACCGATGAAGAGAAAAGACTGGTTGGAATGGATGTGAAAGCAAAGAGCATACTCCTAAGTACTTTAAGTACATCTCAGCATCGACAAATCATGGAATCTGCTACCGCAAAAGAACTTTGGGATGCAATTGAAGATTACATCGAAGGAGATCAAGCTTGCAAAGAAAGCAAAAAGTTTGCTATTCAAAGAAGATTCAACAACTTTGCCAAGATCCTCGGTGAATCACTTAGAGCCACTTGTGATCATTATTGTGAGATCGTAAGTACTTATACCGCACTTAGAAAGAAGCTTACCAAGAAATAAATCAATGTAAATTTTCTAGCCGCTCTTGGTTCTCAATATCTTCACAAAGGAAACACTCTTGAAGATACCAAGCTACTAGATGATATGTCACTCAGAAGCCTCTATGCCAACCTCAAGGTTTTTGATATCAAGCTCCATAGCATTAAGAGATGGAAGGAAAAACAAAGAACTTGTCGTTGGTCGCTAAAAAGGAAGAAATGGTCGAAGAAGAAGATCCAAATGTTGGGTTTCGTAGTAACATGCACAGCGGAAAATAACATTTAAAATTTTATGAAACCCAAAGCCCATATATCCATTCATATGATTGAATCAAATACTTGCAATATGAATACTAGAAAACTAACCCTTGATGACTTTGAATTTGGTCTTTGATCTTGGTGGAGAAATTGAAGCTTTAATCACGAACAAGTAAAAACACGAACTTTGAACATGATGAGCTTCACCCTCTAGCGGTATCCACACCTTGAACGAATATCAAGAACACTTGATCTTGGTTGCAAGACCAAAATTGTGAAACACGTTTTCACAATCAATATGAACTATATGGAATTTTTATTTGTGTATTATTTTGTTCTTCAATCTAGGATATCTTATAACAAAATAAAACTCTCTCAAACTCTTTGGAGACTTGCACAAAAGCTAGAGATTATTCTGGCCTGAATTTGGCTGTTTATATTCAAGTTAGACCTATTCCAAATAGGAAACTTGTTTCAAAACCCGTCCAAAATCCTTTTCCTAATTAAATCAGGAAACCAGTCCCGACATGGTGTGCGGCCGCCCAAAACCACTTGTGCGGTCGCACATCTATCTGGAAGGTTTCTGGTACTTTTTGAGCCAAGCTGTGCGGCCGCCCAAACCATTTTGTGCGGTGACACACCTGCCCCAGATTTCCCAATATCATTCGACTCAATATTCCGATATAGTCCTTATTTAAGATTCGTTCTATTGTGTGTGACCCTCTAGGATTACACTAAGTTGGCAATGGGTTCAAACATGAAACCATAAGATATGATTAGGTTCTAGCAAACCGTCATACCTACCCAAATAGAATAACTAGATAAAAGTTCGCATTCTTTTAGAACATGTCACAATCCCTTTGTCCACGATGTCATTGAACACAAGTCATGGTCAACAAGTCAACTTGTTTTGTTCAATACTTTCTCGATTCCGAATATGTTGATAATCCAAATGACATTGATCTAATCAATTCATTTGAGTCCGGTCGAACATTTTCATCAACATCATTCCTACGAGAGGCCTAAGCTTGACATCTCTCTGAAGAAGGAAAAATCCATTTAACTTATTACTCTTCCCTACGTGAATCCGATTATGCGAATCATACCCTTTATAACTACCCGGTTAAAGGTAGCGTTTGAATATGTCAAACATAATGTTCATCAAGTGGAAGACTATAATAACTTCATTTCTAAGGATTCAAATGACATAACTAATATGAGATATATGTACGACATAGACCATGACATAAATCTCAGACAGCGGGTCGTGTCCAGTACCTTGTTCCAAACAAGTACCCATAAATCTAACATGATCATCCCATGATCATTTAGCCTTTATACTAGTTCTTAACAAGTACTAGGGACGGAGATTATTATAAGTAAACATGAACAACAATAATAATCAAAACATCTCTTTATTGATATGAAATAAATGATAACAATTACAACGTTTATTAAACGTGCCTAGGGGCACCACTTCCAACAATCTCCCACTTGCCCTAGGCCCAATCTCCAATGTATCTAATACTCATGGACCTAACATGACCTTCATGTTTAGCTTGTGGAAGTCCCTTTCTTAGAGGGTCCGCAACATTGTCATCAGTAGGTACACTGCATATATTAACATGACCTTCGAATGATATGAAAACGCCTAAGTATGTGTTTGGATTTCTGATGTGCTCTCGGTTCCTTTGCTTGAGCAATAGCACCATTATTATCGCAATAAAGGTCTATTGGATTAGCAATACTAGGAACCACTTCAAGTTCAGTAATGAACTTCTTAATCCAAACAGCTTTCTTTGCAGCATCTGATGCAGCAATATACTCAGCTTCCGTTGTAGAATCAGCGGTTGTACTTTGCTTGGAACTCTTCCAGCTTACAACTCCACCATTTAACATAAACACAAAACCCGATTGCGATCGACTATCATCTTTGTCGGTTTGGAAGCTTGCATCTGTGTAAGCATTTACAACGAGATCATCTTCCATTCATCCATAGACCAAAAACGAGTCTTTAGTCCTTCTCAAGTCCTTAAGAATTGCTTTTACAGCCACCCAGTGATTTTCACCGGGGTCGGATTGGTATCTTCTTGTCATGCTCAAAGCATAAGATACATCCGACCTAGTACAAACATGGCATACATGATGGACTCAATTTCCGAAGCATATGGAACATCATTCATTTTCTCAAGCTCATCTTTTGTCTTAGGACATTGAGTCTTGCTTAGAGAAACTCCATGTAACACTGGTAAGGTTCCTCTTTTAGAATTTTCCATACGGAATCTTCTAATGACTTGTCAATGTATGTACTTTGGCTTAAACCAAGTAGCCTCCTTGATCTATCTCTATAGATTTTAATGCCAAGTATATATGTGGCTTCACCCATATCTTTCATTGCGAAGCATTTTCCTAACCAAGCCTTCACAGACTGAAGTGTAGGAATATCGTTTCCAATGAGTAATATGTCATCCACGTATAAAATAAGGAATAGCACTATGCTCCCACTAATCTTCTTGTATACAGAAGGCTCATCTTCGTTCTTGATGAAACCAAACTCTTTGACCGATTCATCAAAACGGAGATTCCAACTCCTAGAAGCTTGCTTCAATCCATAAATGGATTTCTGCAATTTGTATACCTTAGAATTCTGTTCAAAACCTTCCGGTTGTGTCATATACACATCCTCTTGTAGTTTTCCATTTAGGAAAGCGGTTTTGACGTCCATTTGCCATATTTCATAGTCATGATATGCGGCAATGGCAAGTAAAATTCTTATAGACTTGATCATTGCTATGGGTGAAAAGGTTTCATCATAGTCAATACCATGAACTTGCCTATAACCCTTCGCTACAAGTCTAGCTTTGTAAGTATGCACCTTCCCATCCATGTCAGTCTTCTTTTTGAAGACCCATTTGCATCCTATGGTTTTTACACCTTCGGGTGAATCAATTAAGTTCCAAACTTGATTGTCTTGCATGGATTGCAATTCGGATTCCATGGCTCCAAGCCACTTGTCCGAATCAGGAGAAGACATCGCCTCTTGATAGGTTGTCGGTTCATCATTCTCAATGATTTCCACCTCATTACTATCCGTTACGAGAAATCCATATCTCTCGGGCTCGGATCGTAACCTACCAGATCTGCGAGTTACTTGTGTATTTTGAACAGGTTCCACAACTCCTTGTGGTTCTTGTTCTTGTTCCACTTCTGGTTCAATGTTATTTTCTGGGTCTCAAATTTCTTCAAGATTTATTTTACTCCCACTGATTTCTTTGGAGAGAAACTGTTTCTCTAGAAAGACACCAGTTCGGGCAACAAACACTTTGTTGTCCTCTCGGTTGTAAAAGTAATATCCTTTAGTTTCCTTAGGATATCCCATGTGTAACAAAGTCCGATTTCTCCTCTCGGACACACCATTACATTGTGGTGTTTCGGGTGGAGTCAATTGTGAAACTATTCCACAATTCTTTAGATGATCATCAAATTCATGACTTAAGTATTCTCCACCTCGATCTGATCGAAGTGTCTTAATACTTTTGCCAAGTTGTTTTTCTACTTCATTTTGAAATATTCTAAATATCTCAAATGCTTCACTTTTATGTTTCATTAGGTAAACATACCCAAATCTACGATAATCATCAGTGAAGGTTATGAAGTATTGAAATCCTCCCCTAGCATTACTACTTAATGGTCCGCATACATCGGAATGTATCAACCCCAATAAGTCGCTTGCCCTTTCACCTAGCTTGGTAAAAGGTGTCTTATTCATTTTCCCAAGAAGACACGACTCACAAGTATCATATGACCCAAGGTCACATGAACCCAAGAGACCGTCCCCATAGAGTTTTGAGATACGCTTCTCATCAATATGACCAAGACGGCAATGCCACAAATAAGAATGATTTACATTTCCAAGAAAGCCTTGCAATTACGTTTCCAATGACCAATTTCTTGACAATAGAAATAGATTGCATCCTTTTGTGAATCGGGTTTTGCCTCAGAAGCCTTGGCAACCTTTGCCTTGCTTATCTTGGGTTTGACAACTTTTGCCTTACCCTTTCCTTTGGCACCAGGCTTCTTCCCATCATGAACCAAGAGCACAGGAGAACATTTCTCCACAATCTTCATGTCCGCAGTTTTAAGCATCCCATGCAACTCGGAGAGATTCTTAACCATTCCATTCATGTTATAATTCATCACAAACTGATTATAACTTTTAGGCAATGAATTAAGAATGAGATCTGTGGCTAGCTCCAATGGGATTGGATAGCCAAGTTTCTCAAGATGCTCCACATAACCTTTCATTTTAAGCATGTGAGGAATCACCTGTTGCCCTTCACTCATTTTGCAAGAAGTGAATGCAACAATGGTCTTATACCTCTCTTGCCTAGCTTTCTCTTGAAACATGACTCTTAACTCCATGCCTATCTCATAGGCTTCCAAATGTTCCAAACTTTGTTAGAGTTTTGAGCACATAGTAGCAAGCATGAGACAACTTACATCTCTAGAATCATTACGATGTTTCTTGTAATTGTCTCTTTCTGCCCTAGGGGCAGTAGGTTCTGGTTCGGCAGGAAGTGGCCCGTCGAGAATGTACAACATATCTTCTTTCCTTAGAACAATTCTTAGGCTACGGATCCAATCCATAAAGTCAGTACCATTCTCTTGGAGCTTATCCTTCTCAAGGATCGATCGCAACGAAACTGATTGAGTGTTGTTAGTCATTATCTACAATTATGCAAAATTTCCAAAATTTAATAAGTACCTCTTTTCATTAAAGAAATAATCAATGTATTTTTCAAAAATACTCCCACTAAGTTATATAACCTTCATTATCCATCCAATTTATAATATAATTTAAATGGGTTAAGATCCCGCTTTAATTTAATTTTAAGTCCGCTAAGGCGGATTACACAAAATCAAATTAATTAGGTAGACAACTCTTGTCAATCATATCTCATATGACTCTTAGTTCCTTTTATGAGATTCTTTAAGAAATCCTATTTCAAAAAGCATGTTAAATCTCATCTTTGCCTGGGCTCAAAACTGTTTTGACGCCCAATTAAGTCCAACCATTTTAAACGTATAGTTAATGTGTCTCGCTAGGGCGTACCCACATTATCTATCTTGCTCATACATAAATAAAGTCAATTCCTCTCGCTAGGGCGAGTCTACATTAAATTCACCCATGTATTAACAAGTGTTTTAATCATGGCATGGCAATAAAGGACTTAAAACTTTCTTTGAAGGTTCATCACATATAGCATACAACACATTTATGAGCACATAATATAAACATGTTACGCATCAAGTTTAGCCACTAAATTAATCTCCATTAATTTAATCATAATATTTATGTGTCACTAGTTTCTCTATAATTATGAGGATGAGACTATTTCAACTTTGGTTATTATCTCCAAATCAAGCCAACAAGAAGTGCGCCCGAAACTAAGCCATAAGGCATCCACAATTCCGTACTAATTCAAGAAACCAAGAAAGTAGTCCATGTGGCCGAAACTAAGCAATAGATGGTCTCAATGTACGTAGGCCAATTGCATCCACAATTCCACATGGATCTCCAATCTTTGAATCAAGAACTTTGTTTCTCAATTTTAACAATTATGAACTCTTCATAATTCTAACTTCGTTTTGTCTTTGAAACTTTGATTGCGATCAAGTTTGGGAAACACAATCTCGATGAACGTAGATTATGTCGCGACCCGAAAACCAGTCTCTATTTTCTTAGTAATAAATATTTATTTATTTATTTATGTATTTATTTATTAATGTGTGCATTTTCTGTTTTATACATTTCATTCTTATAATTATTTGGCTCGATTTTGTGCTAAGTGTGAAGTTAGGGGAAATATTTGAAAGTGTGTTATATGGGTTATATGTTCGAAGTAGAAGTAGAGGGTTATTTGTGAAACTTTTTAAAAATCTTTTACTTACTCCCTCCCTACTCTCTTCCTTCTCCCTCACTCTCTTCCTCACCACACACACACACACAGTGATCTTCTTTCTGTCTCTCCATTGTTGAAAAGGTAAGAAAACTCCCTCCCTCTTTCCTTCTTTTGGTCCTCATTTATTCCTCATTTCTCATTACTCCTTTTATATAAAATGTTTAGATCGTCGATAGGATCGTTTAGGGCTAAGAAAGATTGAATTCCGTCACCTTTCATAATTTCCAAGTAAGTCGCTTTTCCCCCATTTATGCTAAAAATGTTCATACTAAGCTTATATGATGCTATGGTTGCTATATATTGCTCCTTTGTTTGATTTGGAGTTGATTGACATTTTATCCATTTTTGTGAGAATTTGATGTTTGAATCATTTCTTGATTTGGGTTGTTAGATGTTGTTATATGGGTCCTTTTAGGCTTATAAGTTGTTCTAGTACCTTAATATGCTAGTTAGGAGTGTTAGATTTTAGTTGTGTTGAGTTTTGGTGAAAAATGGGAAGAACCCAGTTCATCCCTGCCGATTCCGGAAGAACAGGGGTCTTGGGCGACCGCCCAGGCCATCAGTTGATTTTGTGTTGTGCCAAGAGTTTTGGGCGACCGCCCATGGAGGTTTTGGGCGACCGCCCATGGTGGCTGAACTGAAGGTCTTTATTTTTAATTGTTTTTCGAAGTCAGCTTGGTCTAGGCTCGGGGTACCATTCTAGTTAACTTAAGTTAATACCGTGGAAAACTCTGGTGCTTGAGATTGGTTCCTTTGTGAACAAATGTGATATGGAAATTGATCAATTATTGTTTGGGAATATTGGAAAACTTTTATTATGTGTGGTTGGTTTTTATTTCATCTTTTGGTGATTATTTGGCATGGTTCCCTACTTTGGAATCATTAAGTGTTTATCAAGCTAGTATTTATTGCTTAGCGTTTATTTGAAAGTCCAGCTGGTATTTGTGGTTGTGTCGGGCGATGGGAAGATTATAATGGCACCCGAGCTGAGTCCATTATAATGTGACCATTGTTTTGCCCTTATTTTCCTCCTCCAGATTGGCCTTGGTTGAGATGAGCTAGCTCCCTTTGGTGAGTATTCTAGCTAGTTGGTTTTGGGTTATGACTTTGTGTCATTTTCCCTTGTTACTATGGTTCATGGTTCCGGTACCGGGGTTGTTATCTTCAGCTGTTTATGCTACTACGAAGATTGGTTGATTTGGTTGAAGCTGCGGAGCAATTGTTCTATCCTTTTTTGTGGAAACCTTGCCTTATATCCTTTGTTACTTGTTTATTTCCGCTGCTATCTGTTAATTGATAATTGCTACATGCTATGTGAGTTTTATTATTGTTTATTGCATCATAACATGTCATGTAGTTGCATAAGTGGCTTATTAAGATTTATCTCACCCCCTTTCTTTTATCTTGTTTTTCCTTAACCCCCCCCCCCAGGAGGAAAGTAATAGGACTCGCTGATCACGAGGAGGACGTCGAGAGGGTTCGTGGCTTTTGGGGCAGGTTGTTGTTCGGTTTGCATTACTTAAATGTACAACCTTTGGGATAGTATTACCAAACTGTGACGTCATTAAGAAGTTGTAATATTTTGTATTTTGATGTAAGCTTGTGGAGCTTATACTAGTGGTTTAGTAATGTTGTTAAGATTTGGAATTTTAAAACCGAGTATGATCATCTTTTGGTATTAAAGAGGAATTTTTATCTTCTGTATTTTGGTATTTTATTTATTAAGTCGACGTCCAGCTCGCGAGCTTCCGGTCCGCGGGGTCGTGGTCGCGACAGTTGGTATCAGAGCTATGGTTTAGCTCTAAGTTTAAGTATAGGTGGACTAGAATGACCTAGGAGGGTAGTTGTGTTCGGAGTGAGTAACGATTGGTGTTTTATGCATGTACTTGTTCAAAATGGCTAGAAGAAGGGCCGGTGAAGGTCACATTGGGGCTTCGAATCTTGAAGAGTTACGGGAAAAAAATCGTGCGATGTTTCAGGGTATGTTCGAAGCTGCTATGAAAGCCATTCATGATCAAGGGCCGAGAGAGGAGCAAGCACCACCTCCACGGTATGGGTTGGAGCAGTTCTTGAAATTGAAACCGATAGAGTATGATGGAGAGCCTGATGTGAAAAAGGCTAAAATGTGGATAGAAGCAATGGAAAAGATCTATGATGTCTTTGGTTGTACGGGTGAAGACAGAGTTCGGTTTGCGGCCTATAAGCTAGTGGGAGCTGCTGAACATTGGTGGAAGGCAATTAAGGCGAGTTGGGATGAGACTCACGTACCGTATACCTGGGAGCTGTTTGTAAGGAAATTCAAGGAGCACTTTATTCCTGTAGTTGATCAGAACCAGAAGGAGATCGAGTTTCTAAACTTGGAGCAGAACTTGTTGACGGTAGCACAGTATTCGGCTAAGTTCACAGAATTAGCTAGGTATTGTGTCTATCTTGTAACAACTGAAGAGCGGAAGGCAATGAGGTTTATCAGAGGCTTGAGGACAGCTATCAGGACTCAGCTAATAGCTCAGAGGATTCAGACTTTTCAGGATGCTGTAGACCGTTCCTACTTGGTAGAGCAAGACATTGGAGAGCACAAGAGGAAAACAGAGGCAGTTAACACGGGTAAACAAGGAGGTCAGAACATATCACAACCACCTCCACGTGTTGATAACAGGGAAGGAAATTCAAGAGGTCAGTCACAGTTCAGAGGGCAACCAATAGTTAGGAATCCGGGTAATACTTCGGGAAACCAAGGGAATCAGAATAGAAGACTTTGTTCTTATTGTCAGAGGGAAGGACATTCGGAGGATCGATGTTGGAAGAAGAAAGGTAAGTGTACTAATTGTGGTCAGTTGGGACACTTTGCGAGGGATTGCCCGAGACTCAAAAATCAATCACCGGGAACAGGAGCTGGTACTTCACAAGGCCAGAAGAGAGATGCTACAGGGAAGCCTAAGGTTCAAGGAAGAGTTTTTGCTATGAACCAGCAGCAAGCTACTGATGATCCTTCAGTGATAGGAGGTATTATTTCTGTGTCTAGTGTGAGCGCTCGTGCATTAGTAGATCCAAGATCACCGCATTCATATATATCTGTGCACTTTGCTTCTTTGCTAAATGTTTCATCTGAGTCCTTGCCTTATGTGTTAGAGGTGTCAACTCCTATGGGAGAGTTTCTGGTGACTGATAAAGTGTTTCGTGCTTGTGATGTGCTTACTTGTGGTCATGTTTTGTGTGCGGATTTGGTAGTTCTTCCGATACAAGACTTTGATGTTATTTTGGGTATGGATTGGCTGAGCAAATATCATGCTTCAGTTGATTGTCGTAAGAAGGTCGTTACTTTTTCTATTCCTAATGTGCCTAAGTTTGTTTTTGAGGCTATTCCTTTGGGTAGAAATATTCGTATAATTTCTTATATGAAACCGAAGAGGTTGTTGCATCGTGGTTGTGAGGGTTATTTGGCTAGTATGCTAGATACCAAGAAAGAATCACCTGGGTTAGAGAGTGTTCGGGTAGTTAGAGAATTTCCTGATGTTTTCTCTTCAGAGTACAGTATGCCGCCCGATCGAGAGATAGAGTTCTGTATAGATCTATTACCAGGTACAGCTCCGATTTCGAAAGCACCTTATAGAATGGCTCCAGCAGAGTTGAAAGAACTGAAGGTTCAGTTACAGGAGTTGCTTGATAGAAGATTTATTCGACCTAGTGTTTCACCGTGGGGAGCACCGGTTTTGTTTGAAAGGAAGAAAGATGGTTCGTTGAGGTTGTGTATTGATTACAGAAAGTTTAATCAGGTAACGGTGAAGAACAAATATCCTCTGCCGCATATTGATGATTTATTCGATCAACTTCAAGGGTCAGTGGTATTTTCTAAACTTGATTTGAGGAGTGGGTGCCATCAGTTGAAAATTCGATCGGAGGATATTCAGAAGACTGCTTTTTGCACCCGATATGGTCATTATGAGTTCTTGGTTATGCCGTTTGGGTTGACTAATGCACCTTTCGTGTTTTATGGACTTGATGAATAGAATTTTCCATCCTTATCTTGATACGTTCGTAGTGATCTTTATTTACTTGTCTATTCTAAATCTCGAGAGGAGCACGATCAACATCTGAGGACATTCTTATCAGTACTCGCAAAAGAATAGCTATTCGCGAAGTTTAGTAAGTGTGAATTTTGGCTCGAAAAAGTTTCATTTCTGGGTCATGTTATTTCTAAAGATGGGATTTCTATGGATCCTTCGAAGATAGAAGCTATTGTTGATTGGAAGCGACCAGAAATAGTGACTGAGATCAGAAGTTTTTTGGGGTTAGCAGGGTATTACAGGAGGTTTATAGAAGGGTTTTCACGGATTGCTACATCGATGACTCAGTTGACCCGAAAGAACGTTCCGTTTGAGTTGACCGAAAAATGTGACAACAGTTTTGAGGAGTTAAAAAAGAGGTTGACTACTGCACCGATTCTAGCATTGCCTAATGGGAACGATGACCTAGTGATTTATAGTGATGCATCGAAGGAAGGCTTGGGTTGTGTTTTAATGCAGAATGGGAAAGTTATCACGAGGAAGTTGAGTCCGAGTGAACAGAATTATCCTACTCACGATATGGAAATGGCAGCTTTTGTATTTGATCTTCATAAGTGGAAGCATTACCTTTACGGGGCAAAATTTGAGATTTTCACGGATCACAAGAGTTTGAGGTATCTTTTCTCCCAGAAGGAACTAAATAACCGACAGCGCAGATGGATGGAACTTTTGAAGGACTATGATTGTAAAATATCTTATCATCCGGGAAAGGCAAATGTTGTAGCTGATGCGATTAGTAGAAAATCTTATGTGGCTTTGATGATGGTTCGAGAGTGGAAAATGCTTGAGGATGTTCGAGACTGGTGTCCTCGTGAATCGAGACATGGGGCTATTTTTGCGAACATTAGGGTATCTCCAACCCTAATTCAGAGAATAAAGGAAGCTCAGAAAGAAGATCCAGAGTTAGTGAAAATAATGGGTAAAATGAAAGAGAAGAACTTTGAGGATTTTTCTATCAGTTCGAATGGAGTGTTGACTTTTCGTGGACGGTTGTATGTGCCCGATGTTGATGGTATAAGGAGGCAAGTTTTGGATGAGGGTCACAAATCGAGATATACTATTCACCCTGGTAGTACGAAGATGTACCAAAATCTGAAGCAACATTTCTGGTGGAACAACATGAAGAGGGAAATAGCTGAGTATGTATCGAAGTGTTTAACTTGTCAGCAGATCAAAGCTGAGTATCAGAGACCCGCAGGACTACTTCAGCCGTTAGAGATTCCAGAGTGGAAATGGGAACATGTGACTATGGATTTTGTTACGGGAATGCCTCGTACCCGTAGGAAGTATGACAGTGTTTGGGTAATCGTGGATAGACTGACTAAGTCTGCTCATTTCTTACCGATTCATATTAGATACTCGATGGAAAATCTTGCGACCCTTTATATTAATGAGATTGTGAAATTACATGGGGTTCCGGTTAGCATTGTGTCCGATCGTGATCCGCGGTTTACTTCTAGATTCTGGAAAGCGTTACAGGCAGCTTTGGGTACAGATTTGAGATTCAGTACAGCTTTTCACCCTCAGACTGACGGTCAATTTGAGAGGACTATTCAGATTTTAGAAGATATGTTACGAGCTTGTTCGGTAGACTTTTTCTGATTCTTGGGATATGCATTTACCTTTAGTGGAATTTTCCTATAATAATAGTTATCATGCTAGCATCGAGATGGCCCCTTATGAGGCTTTGTATGGAAGAAAGTGTAGATCACCTATCTGTTGGGATGAGATCGGGGAAGCGAAGATATGGGGTATTGATTTGATTCAGGATTCAGTTGAGAAAGTCAGAGTTATTCGGGATCGATTGAAGACAGCCCAGAGTCGACAAAAGAGCTATGCTGATCATCGAAGACGGGATCTTAATTTTCAGACCGGAGACTTTGTGTTCTTGAAAGTATCTCCGAAAGTGGGTATTCGAAGGTTCGGGAAGAAAGGTAAATTGGCTCCGAGGTTTATAGGACCGTTTGAGATTTTGGAAAAAGTGGGACTTCTTGCTTATCGACTTGCGTTGCCATCTTCTCTAGACCGGTTGCATAACGTCTTCCATGTTTCTATGCTTCGGAAGTATTTGCACGATTCATCTCATGTGTTACCGAGGGTACCTGAGGATATAGAGCCTGACATGTCATACGAGGAACAACCGGTTCAGATTCTTGATACCAAAGTTCAAAGGTTGAGGAATAAGAGCATAGAGTTGGTTAGAGTGCTATGGAGGAATCACAATGTTGAAGAGTCAACGTGGGAGCTTCGAGAAGAGATAGAGAGGAAGTATCCGTGGCTATTTAATTCGGGTAAGTATTTTTAAAATTCGGGTCGAATTTTCTTTTAGGTGGAGTGAATGTCGCGACCCGAAAACCCGTCTCTATTTTCTTAGTAATAAATATTTATTTATTTATTTATGTGTGCATTTTGTGTTTTATACATTTCATGCTTATAATTATTTGGCTCGATTTTGTGCTAAGTGTGAAGTTAGGGGAAATATTTGAAAGTGTGTTATATGGGTTATGTGTTCGAAGTAGAAGTAGAGGGTTATTTGTGGAACTTTTTAAAAATCTTTTACTTACTCCCTCCCTACTCTCTTCCTTCTCCCTCACTCTCTTCCTCACCACACACACACACACAGTTATCTTCTTTCTCTCTCTCCATTGTTGAAAAGGTAAGAAAACTCCCTCCCTCTTTCCTTCTTTTGGTCCTCATTTATTCCTCATTTCTCATTACTCCTTTTATATAAAATGTTTAGATCGTCGCTAGGATCGTTTAGGGCTAAAAAAGATTGAATTCCGTCACCTTTCATAATTTCCAAGTAAGTTGCTTTCCCCCCATTTATGCTAAAAATGTTCATACTAAGCTTATATGATGCTATGGTTGCTATATATTGCTCCTTTGTTTGATTTGGAGTTGATTGACATTTTATCCATTTTTGTGAGAATTTGATGTTTGAATCATTTCTTGATTTGGGTTGTTAGATGTTGTTATATGGGTCCTTTTAGGGTTATAAGTTGTTCTAGTACCTTAATATGCTAGTTAGGAGTGTTAGATTTTAGTTGTGTTGAGTTTTGGTGAAAAATGGGAAGAACCCAGTTCATCCCTGCCGATTCCGGCAGAACAGGGGTCTTGGGCGACCGCCCATAGGTGGGTTGGGCGACCGCCCAGGCCATCAGTTGATTTTGTGTTGTGCCAAGAGTTTTGGGCGACCGCCCATGGAGGTTTTGGGCGACCGCCCATGGTGGCTGAAGTGAAGGTCTTTATTTTTAATTGTTTTTCGAAGTCAGCTTGGTCTAGGCTTGGGGTACCATTCTAGTGAACTTAAGTTAATACCATGGAACACTCTAGTACTTGAGATTGGTTCCTTTGTGAACAAATGTGATAAGGAAATTGATCAATTATTGTTTGGGAATATTGGAAAACCTTTATTATGTGTGGTTGGTTTTTATTTCATCTTTTGGTGATTATTTGGCATGGTTCCCTACTTTGGAATCATTAAGTGTTTATCAAGCTAGTATTTATTGCTTAGCGTTTATTTGAAAGTCCAGCTGGTATTTGTTGTTGTGTCGGGCGATGGGAAGATTATAATGGCACCCGAGCCGAGTCCATTATAATGTGACCATTGTTTTGTGTCACGACCCGAAATATAGGCTCTATTTTATTAGTAATAAATAATTATTATTTAATTATTTGCTTAATTGTTTATTTAAATTATTATTTATTTAAATAATTATGTGTGCAATTTATGTGTTATAATATTTATGCCTAGCATTTTAATTGAGTCATTTGGGTTAGAGTGGTATTGTTGGGTCTTAATTGTTAGTAGGGAGTGTAAGTATTTGTGTTAGTAGAAGGGGAGGGGCCTAGATGTAACTTTTTAAAATAATTCCCCTACTCCCTCCCTACTCCCCTCTCCTCCCTCACCTTCTCCCTCACTCTCCCCCATCTTCCAGCCATTTCTCTCTCTCTCTCACCAAAAAGAAAGGTAAACATTTCTTCTTCCTTCTCTCCTCATTTTCTTCCTCTTCCTCTTGTAATCTCTCATTTCTTAAAACTTGAACCTTGTTTAGATCGTCGATAGGATCGCGTAGAACCAAAAAGAATTGAATTCCGTCAACCTTGAGAAAATTCAAGTAAGTTACTTTTTCCCCATTTTGATGCTAAAATGTTCATATCATGTTTAGATAATGTTTGATGTGTTATATTTGAAGTTTGGTTGGGTTTTGAATTTATTGAGAATTTATTTTGGGTTTTGATCAAAAATGGTGAAATATTGAATGTTGGGTTTGATTCTTGATTTTGGTTGTTAAATGTTGTTGTAGGAGTCTTTTTAGACTTATTAGTTGTGTTGGTACATTAGTATACTAGTTGGAATGTGGGATTTTGGTGGAAATGTGTTTTGGGTATAAAAATGGAAGAACCCATGTTGTTCTTCCCGATTTCTGGCAATTCAGAAGATTGGGCGGCCGCACAAAAAAGTCTGGGCGACCGCACATCTATCTGAAAGCTTTTGTTCTTGTTTTGAAGGATTTTGGGCGACCGCACAGTCCCTTTTGGGCGGCCGCACAGAACCCCTGAAAGTTTACATTTTGTTAATTTGTGTGATTGAAGAACGCGATTTGGTCTAAGTCTTGGGTGCCCTTCTAGTTGACCTTAGTGAACATTATAGTACACTCTAGTGATAGAATTGGGTCCTTTGTGATGAAGTTTGTGTTTAAAATTAATTAAGTGTTAATCGAGATTATTGGAACACTTTAATTGTGCGTTGTTGGTATATTTCACTTTCTTGGTGACTTCTTGGTATGGTTTACCTTTGTGGTAATTTACTTGGATTGGTTCCCTACTTTGGAACCTTAAGTTGTTTATTCATGCTAAATTATTATTACTTAGCATTTATTTGGAAGCCCAGCTGGCATATTTGTTGCATCGGGCGATGGGAAAGATTATAATGGCAAAGCCAAGTCCATTATAATGTTGACCATTGGTTTGCCTCCTTCTTTACCCTTTTCCAGATTGGCCTTGGAAGAGATGAGTTAGCGTTCCTCTGTGAATGTATCTAGCTAACGGGCATGACCTTGTGTCATGGTCCTTGTCCTTTGTGACACTTTTATGGTTATTGGTTCCGGTACCGGGGGTTTTCTCTTCGGCTTTCATGCTATTATGAAGATGATGATTTGTTGATTATTGAAGCTGCGCAGTGATCCTTTATTTGGATGTTCCGGTTTGGAAAACCTTGGCTATATCCTTTGTTATGTGTTTATTTCCGCTGCTATCTGTTATGTGATAAATGCTATGTGCTATGTGATATTTATTATTGCTTATTGCTTCTTGCATCGTAGCATGTCATGTAGTTGCATTAGTAACTTATTGAGATTTATCTCACCCCCTTTCTTTTTATCTTTGTTTTTCCTTAACCCCCCCCAGGTGCTAAGGATTAGTCTCGCTGATCACGAGAAAGAGGACGTCAAGAGTGGATACATTCTTTTGGGGAAGGTTATTATAGGTTGGTTTACATTATGTAAATGTGTAACCATTTTGGGATAGTTGTACCAAACAATGACGTCGTTAAGAATTGTATATTTGTATTTTGTTGTGCATAAACTTGTGGGAGTTTATGATAGTTGTAATTGGTTTTTATCAAACTTGGTTTTGTAAAACTTTGGATCATTACCTTTTGGTATCAAATGGAATTTTTAACTTCAGTATTTCTCAGTTTTGGTTTTAGAGTCGACGTCCAGATCGCGGTCTCGGGCCCGCGGGGTCCGGGGTCGCGACAGTTGGTATCAGAGCTATGGCATTAGCTCTAAGTATAAGTCTAGGTGGATTAGTATGACCTAGGTGGGTAGTAGTGTGCGGAGTGATTAACGGTTGATGTTTTATACAGGTACTTGTTTATAATGGTTCGTAGAAGGAGTGGTGAAGGTAGTACCGGTAATGCAAATCAGAATGATACAAGGGAAGAAGCACGTGCCATGTTTCAAGGCATGTTCGAGGTGGCCATGAAGGCCATACATGATCAAGGTCCGAGGGTAGAACAAGCACCACCCCGCTATGGATTGGAGCAATTTCTGAAGTTGAAACCGGTTGAATTCAATGGGGAACCCGATGTTCGGAAAGCTGAGTTGTGGATTGAGTCGATGGAGAAGATTTATGATGTATTTGGGTGTTCGGATGAGGACAAGGTCCGGTTTGCGGCTTACAAGCTTGTGGGAGCCGCCGAGCATTGGTGGAAGGGTGTTAAAACTACTTGGGATGATACCCACACGGTGTATGCGTGGGAGTTGTTTGTGCGCAAATTCAAGGAGCATTTCATTCCGGTTGTTGATCAAAATCGAAAGGAGATCGAGCTACTCAACCTAGAGCAAGGTGTGTTGTCTATAGCACAATACTCGGCTAAGTTCATAGAATTAGCCCGGTATTGCGACTATTTGGTGAGGACCGAGGAACAAAAGGCTATGAGATTTATTCGGGGATTGAAGACCTCCATCCGTACTCAACTGATTGCTCAACGGATTGTGACATTCCAAGATGCGGTGGACCGAGCCTATTTGATAGAGCAAGATATTGGGGAGCATAAAAGGAAGACCGAGGTAACTAACCCGAGCAAGTCGGGAGGGCAAAGCAAGCCACAACACCGTTTCGAAAACCGAGGTAACCCGGGAGCATCATCTCAGTTTAAGGGGCAAACCACACCGAGGAATCTGGGTACTACTCTGGGGATTCAGAATAGAAAGCCTTGTACCTTTTGTCAGAAGGTAGGCCATGCAGAGGATAGGTGTTGGAAAAAGCAAGGCAAGTGTACCAATTGTGGTGAAATGGGGCACTTTGCGAGAGAGTGCACGAGGTACCGAGGTCAAGCATCTGGGTCAGGAGTTGGTGTTAATCAGGGTCAGAAAAGGGATGCCGTAGGGAAGCCCAAAGTTCAAGGGAAGGTTTATGCCATGAATCAACAACAAGCTACCGATGATCCATCCGTTATTGGAGGTATTGTTTCTGTGTCTAATGTGAGCGCGCGAGCGTTAGTAGATCCAGGATCATCTCATTCATACATTTCTGTGCAATTTGCTTCCATGTTAAATGCTGCATTCGAGTCTTTACCGTACGTGCTAGAGGTTTCGACCCCTATAGGAGAATGCTTGATTTCTGATTGAGTCTTTCGTGCTTGTGACGTGGTTATTTGTGGTCGAGTCCTTTGTGCGGATTTGGTAGTTCTTCCTATCCAAGACTTTGATGTCATATTGGGTATGGATTGGTTGAGCAAGTTTCATGCTTCCGTTGATTGCCGTAAGAAAACTGTTACTTTTTCTATTCCCGATGTGCCTAAATTTGTGTTTGAGGCTAGTCCTTTGAGTAGAAGGGTTCGCTTGATTTCTTATTTGAAGGCGAGAAAATTATTGCATAGTGGTTGTGAGGGGTATTTGGCTAGTGTTCTTGATACTAGGAAAGAGTCCCCTAGTTTGGATAGTGTTCGGGTAGTTCGGGAATTTCCCGATGTTTTCTCTACCGAGTATGATATGCCTTCCGATCGTGAGATTGAGTTTTGTATAGATCTTTTGCCGGGTACGGCTCCAATTTCGAAAGCACCTTATAGGTTATCTCCCGCTGAGTTGAAGGAATTAAAGGTTCAGTTGCAAGAGTTGCTTGATCGAGGGTTTATCCGCCCTAGTGTTTCCCCGTGGGGAGCACCGGTTTTATTTGTGCGGAAGAAAGATGGTTCGTTGAGATTGTGTATAGATTACCGGAAGTTGAATCAAGTTACGGTGAAGAACAAGTATCCTCTACCGCACATCGATGATTTATTTGATCAGCTTCAAGGGTCCGTGGTTTTCTCTAAACTTGATTTGAGGAGTGGATACCATCAGTTGAAGGTTCGATCGGAGGATATTCTGAAGACTGCTTTTCGCACTCGTTATGGTCATTATGAGTTCTTGGTGATGCCGTTTGGGTTGACTAACGCGCCGGCTGTGTTTATGGATTTGATGAACCGAGTTTTCCATCCGTATCTCGATTCGTTCGTGGTGGTCTTTATTGATGATATACTCGTCTACTCCAAATCTAGAGAAGAGCACGAGCAACATTTGAGGACAGTTTTATCCGTTCTTGCGAGGGAGAAATTATTTGCGAAGTTTAGCAAATGCGAATTTTGGCTCGAGAAGGTGTCATTTCTGGGTCATGTGATTTCTAAAGTTGGGATTTCTGTGGATCCTTCAAAGATAGAGGCAATAGTGGATTGGAAGAGACCCGAATCAGTGACAGAGATTAGAAGCTTTCTTGGTTTAGCCGGTTATTACCGAAGATTTATTGAAGGGTTTTTGACGATTGCTACTCCGATGACTCAGTTGACCCGGAAGAATGTTCCGTTTGTGTGGACCGGGAAATGTGACAAGAGTTTCGAGGAATTGAAGAAGAGGTTGACTACCGCACCAATCTTGACTTTGCCTAATGGGAGCGATGGCCTAGTGATTTACAGTGATGCTTCGAAAGAGGGTTTGGGTTGTGTGTTGATGCAGAATGGGAAAGTAATTGCGTATGCTTCGAGGAAGTTAACCCCTAGTGAACAGAATTACCCGACTCATGATATGGAGTTAGCGGCTATTGTCTTTGCGTTGCACAAATGGAAGCATTACCTTTATGGGGCGAAGTTTGAGATTTTTACGGATCACAAGAGTTTGAAGTACCTTTTCTCCCAGAAAGAGTTGAATAATAGGCAGCGTCGATGGATGGAATAGTTGAAGGATTATGATTGCACGATTTCTTATCACCCGGGAAAGGCGAATGTGGTAGCCGATGCGATTAGTAGAAAATCTTATGTGGCTTCGATGATGGTTCGTGAATGGAAAATGCTTGAGGATGTTCGAGATTGGTCTCCTCGTGAATCGAGACATGGGGCTATTTTTGCGAATATTAGGGTGTCTCCGACCCTAATTCAGAGAATAAAAGAAGCTCAGAAAGAAGATCCCGAGTTGCTGAAGATAATGGGTAAATTGAAATAAAAGAATTTTGAGGATTTTTCTTTGAGTTCGAGTGGAGTGTTGACTTTCCGTGGAAGATTGTGTGTTCCGGATGTTGATGGAATTAAACAGAGAGTTTTTGATGAGGGTCACAAATCGAGGTATACTATTCATCCGGGTAGTACGAAGATGTATCAGGATTTGAAGCAACAATTTTGGTGGATTAATATGAAAAGGGAGATAGCGGAGTATGTATCGAGGTGTTTAACTTGTCAGCAGGTCAAAGCCGAGCATCAGAGACCCGCGGGATTGCTTCAGCCGTTAGAGATTCCCGAGTGGAAATGGGAGCATGTGACTATGGATTTCGTTACGGGAGTACCTCGTACCCGTAGGAAGTATGACAGTGTTTGGGTAATAGTGGATAGATTGACCAAGAGTGCCCATTTCTTGCCTATTGACATCAGATATTCGATGGAGAAGCTTGCGACCGTTTACATTGATGAGATTGTGAGATTGCATGGGGTTCCGGTTAGCATTGTGTCAGATCGAGACCCGAGGTTTACTTCTAGATTCTGGAAGGCGTTTCAGGAAGCTTTGGGTACAGATTTGCGATTCAGTACAGCTTTTCATCCTCAGACCGACGGTCAATCCGAGAGGACTATTCAGATTTTAGAGGATATGTTGCGAGCGTGTTCGATAGACTTTTCTGATTCTTGGGATTCGCACCTACCGTTAGTGGAGTTCTCTTACAACAACAGTTATCAGGCTAGTATCGAGATGGCACCGTTTGAGGCCTTGTATGGAAGAAAGTGTAGATCGCCTATTTGTTGGGATGAGGTTGGTGAAGCCAAAGTTTTGGGTATTGATTTGCTTTGGGATTCAGTTGAAAAGGTTAGAGTTATCCGGGATAGATTGAAGACAGCCCAGAGTCGACATAAGAGCTACGCAGACAACCGAAGGCGAGATCTTAGTTTTCAGACCGGTGATTTGGTGTTCTTGAAAGTGTCTCCAAAGGTGGGTATTCTTAGATTCGGGAAGAAAGGCAAATTGGCTCCGAGGTTTATTGGTCCGTTTGAGATTTTGGGAAAGGTTGGACATCTTGCGTATCGACTCGCGTTACCGCCATCTTTGGACCGGTTGCACAACGTGTTCCATGTTTCTATGCTTCGGAAGTACGTTCATGATCCATCTCACGTGTTACCGAGGATACCGGAGGATATTGAACCCGATATGACGTATGAGGAACGACCGGTTCGGATCCTAGATTCCAAAGTTCAAGAGTTGAGGAGCAAGAGCATTGCATTGGTTCGAGTTCTTTGGAGGAATCATAACATCGAGGAGTCGACTTGGGAGCTCCGAGATGAGATCGAGAGGAAATATCCGTGGCTTTTCGTTTAAGGTGAGTCTCGTTAAAAATTCGGGTCGAATTTTCTTTAAGGGGGATTGAATGTCACGACCCGAAATATAGGCTCTATTTTATTAGTAATAAATAATTATTATTTAATTATTTGCTTAATTGTTTATTTAAATTATTATTTATTTAAATAATTATGTGTGCAATTTATGTGTTATAATATTTATGCCTAGCATTTTAATTGAGTCATTTGGGTTAGAGTGGTATTGTTGGGTCTTAATTGTTAGTAGGGAGTGTAAGTATTTGTGTTAGTAGAAGGGGAGGGGCCTAGATGTAACTTTTTAAAATAATTCCCCTACTCCCTCCCTACTCCCCTCTCCTCCCTCACCTTCTCCCTCACTCTCCCCCATCTTCCAGCCATTTCTCTCTCTCTCTCACCAAAAAGAAAGGTAAACATTTCTTCTTCCTTCTCTCCTCATTTTCTTCCTCTTCCTCTTGTAATATCTCATTTCTTAAAACTTGAACCTTGTTTAGATCGTCGATAGGATCGCGTAGAACCAAAAAGAATTGAATTCCGTCAACCTTGAGAAAATTCAAGTAAGTTACTTTTTCCCCATTTTGATGCTAAAATGTTCATATCATGTTTAGATAATGTTTGATGTGTTATATTTGAAGTTTGGTTGGGTTTTGAATTTATTGAGAATTTATTTTGGGTTTTGATAAAAAATGGTGAAATATTGAATGTTGGGTTTGATTCTTGATTTTGGTTGTTAAATGTTGTTGTAGGAGTCTTTTTAGACTTATTAGTTGTGTTGGTACATTAGTATACTAGTTGGAATGTGGGATTTTGGTGGAAATGTGTTTTGGGTATAAAAATGGAAGAACCCATGTTGTTCTTCCCGATTTCTGGCAATTCAGAAGATTGGGAGGCCGCACAAAAAAGTCTGGGCGACCGCACATCTATCTGAAAGCTTTTGTTCTTGTTTTGAAGGATTTTGGGCGACCGCACAGTCCCTTTTGGGCGGCCGCACAGAACCCCTGAAAGTTTACATTTTGTTAATTTGTGTGATTGAAGAACGTGTTTTGGTCTAAGTCTTGGGTGTCCTTCTAGTTGACCTTAGTGAACATTATAGTACACTCTAGTGATAGAATTGGGTCCTTTGTGATGAAGTTTGTGTTTGAAATTAATTAAGTGTTAATCAAGATTATTGGAACACTTTAATTGTGCGTTGTTGGTATATTTCACTTTCTTGGTGACTTCTTGGTATGGTTTACCTTTGTGGTAATTTACTTGGATTGGTTCCCTACTTTGGAACCTTAAGTTGTTTATTCATGCTAAATTATTATTACTTAGCATTTATTTGGAAGCCCAGCTGGCATATTTGTTGCATCGGGCGATGGGAAAGATTATAATGGCAAAGCCAAGTCCATTATAATGTTGACCATTGTTTTGCCCCCTTCTTTACCCTTTTCCAGATTGGCCTTGGAAGAGATGAGTTAGCGTTCCTCTGTGAATGTATCTAGCTAACGGGCATGACTTTGTGTCATGGTCCTTGTCCTTTGTGACACTTTTATGGTTATTGGTTCCGGTACCGGGGGTTTTCTCTTTGGCTTTCATGCTATTATGAAGATGATGATTTGTTGATTATTGAAGCTGCGCAGCGATCCTTTATTTGGATGTTCCGGCTTGGAAAACCTTGGCTATATCCTTTGTTATGTGTTTATTTCCGCTGCTATCTGTTGTGTGATAAATGCTATGTGCTATGTGATATTTATTATTGCTTATTGCTTCTTGCATCGTAGCATGTAATGTAGTTGCATTAGTAACTTATTGAGATTTATCTCACCCCCTTTCTTTTTATCTTTGTTTTTCCTTAACCCCCCCCCCCAGGTGCTAAGGATTAGTCTCGCTGATCACGAGAAAGAGGACGTCGAGAGTGGATACATTCTTTTGGGGAAGGTTATTATAGGTTGGTTTACATTATGTAAATGTGTAACCATTTTGGGATAGTTGTACCAAACAATGACGTCGTTAAGAATTGTATATTTGTATTTTGTTGTGCATAAACTTGTGGGAGTTTATGATAGTTGTAATTGGTTTTTATCAAACTTGGTTTTGTAAAACTTTGGATCATTACCTTTTGGTATCAAATGGAATTTTTAACTTCAGTATTTCTCAGTTTTGGTTTTAGAGTCGACGTCCAGATCGGGTCTCGGGCCCGCGGGGTCCGGGGTCGCGACATTTTGCCCTTATTTTCCTCCTCCAGATTGGCCTTGGTTGAGATGATCTAGCTCCCTTTGGTGAGTATTCTAGCTAGTTGGTTTTGGGTTATGACTTTGTGTCATTTTCCCTTATTACTATGGTTCATGGTTCCGGTACCGGGGTTGTTATCTTCAGCTGTTTATGCTACTACGAAGATTGGTTGATTTGGTTGAAGCTGCGCAGCAATTGTTCTATCCTTTTTTGTGGAAACCTTGGCTTATATCCGTTGTTACTTGTTTATTTCCGCTGCTATCTGTTAACTGATAATTGCTACGTGCTATGTGAGTTTTATTATTGTTTATTGCATCATAACATGTCATGTAGTTGGATAAGTGGCTTATTGAGATTTATCTCACCCCCTTTCTTTTATCTTGTTTTTCCTTAACCCCCCCCCCAGGAGGAAAGTAATAGGACTCGCTGATAACGAGGAGGACGTCGAGAGGGTTCGTGGATTTTGGGGAAGGTTGTTGTTCGGTTTGCATTACTTAAATGTACAACCTTTGGGATAGTATTACCAAACTGTGACGTCATTAAGAAGTTGTAATATTTTGTATTTTGGTGTAAGCTTGTGGAGCTTATACTAGTGGTTTAGAAATGTTGTTAAGATTTGGAATTTTAAAACCGAGTATGATCAACTTTTGGTATTAAAGAGGAATTTTTATCTTCTGTATTTTGGTATTTTATTTATTAAGTCGACGTCCAGATCGCGAGCTTCCGGCCCGCGGGGTCGGGGTCGCGACAGATTAGCCATCCAAACCATGAACCAATCTTAGAATCACAAGATCAAAACAAATAAGAAAATCAAACCCCAAGATCCACACCAAAACCAACTGCCCAAAACCCGCTCCAGATCAGCAGGTCTGGACGGTATTGTCACTGATTCGGTTGGACCCCATCAAAATTCCAGAATCTGATTCTGATTCTGATCAAATGTGCGGCCGCCCAAGAAAATCTGTGCGGTCGCCCAAACATGTGCGGTCGCCCAATATTTTCTGTGCGGTCGCACAGTAGCATCAGACAGAATTTTTAAAGTTCGAAAATTTGTCTCAAAATTGTTTTCCCCGATTATTAAAACTTTGATCCAATCAAAAATTAATAATCAAACAATTCAGAATCCAACATAATTTTTAGTGCGATTCAATAGTGCGATTAAAGTTGTAAAACAATAAACCACATAAAATCATATAACACATAAACATCATATATCCAATATTCATATCATGTTAGACACATAAACAATTTATATACACACAACATGATCTAAGTTTTGAAATAATCAACATGAACGGGGCTCTGATACCACTGTTGGGTTTCGTAGTAATATGCGCAGCGGAAAATAGCATTTAAAATTTTATGAAACCCAAAGCCCATAGATCCATTCATATGATTGAATCAAATACTTGCAATATGAATACTAGAAAACTAACCCTTGATGACTTTGAATTTGGTCTTTGATCTTGGTGGAGAAATTGAAGCTTTAATCACGAACAAGTAAAAACACGAACTTTGAACATGATGAGCTTCACCCTCTAGCGGTATCCACACCTTGAACGAATATCAAGAACACTTGATCTTGGTTGCAAGACCAAAATTGTGAAACACGTTTTCACAATCAATATGAACTATATGGAATTTTTATTTGTGTATTATTTTGTTCTTCAATCTAGGATATCTTATAACAAAATAAAACTCTCTCAAACTCTTTGGAGACTTGCACAAAAGCTAGAGATTATTCTGGCCTGAATTTGGCTGTTTATATTCAAGTTAGACCTATTCCAAATAGGAAACTTGTTTCAAAACCCGTCCAAAATCCTTTTCCTAATTAAATCAGGAAACCAGTCCCGACATGGTGTGCGGCCGCCCAAAACCACTTGTGCGGTCGCACATCTATCTGGAAGGTTTCTGGTACTTTTTGAGCCAAGCTGTGTGGCCACCCAAACCCTTTTGTGCGGTCACACACCTGCCCCAGATTTCCAATGTCATTCGACTCAATATTCCTATATAGTCCTTATTTAAGATTCGTTCTATTGTGTGTGACCCTCTTGGATTACACTAAGTTGGCAATGGGTTCAAACATGAAACCATAAGATATGATTAGGTTCTAGCAAACCGTCATACCTACCCAAATAGAATAACTAGATAAAAGTTTGCATTCTTTTAGAACATGTCACAATCCCTTTGTCCACGATGTCATTGAACACAAGTCATGGTTAACAAGTCAACTTGTTTTGTTCAATACTTTCTCGATTCCGAATATGTTGATAATCCAAATGACATTGATCTAATCAATTCATTTGAGTCTGGCCGAACATTTTCATCAACATCATTCCTACGAGAGGCCTAAGCTTGAAATCTCTCCGAAGAAAGAGAAATCCATTTAGCTTATTACTCTTCCCTACGTGAATCCGATTATGCCAATCATACCCATTATAACTACCCGGTTAAAGGTAGCGTTTGAATATGTCAAACATAATGTTCATCAAGTGGAAGACTATAATAACTTCATGTCTAAGGATTCAAATGACATAACTAATATGAGATATATGTACGACATAGACCATGACATAAATCTCATACAGCGGGCCATATCCAGTACCTTGTTCCAAACAAGTACCCATAAATATAACATGATCATCCCATGATCATTTAGCCTTTATACTAGTGCTTAACAAGTACTAGGGATGGAGATTATTATAAGTAAACATGAACAACAATAATAATCAAAACATCTCTTTATTGATATGAAATAAATGATAACAATTACAACGTTTATTAAACGTGCCTAGGGCACCACTACCAATAAAAAAATCTCCACATCTGAGTTACTAGATATGGACAATGTGACTTTGCTATGTTCGTGAAAAGATTTCAAAAGTTCAAATAATCAGCAAGGCCCGGATCATCAAATAAGGCTCCAGCAAGGTTCTCAAGGAGCAGCCCAATTCCCAAATTCGAGTACATGAAGACTTGAAAATTTAAAGATCCGAAAATTTTTAATGCACAACATGGTTAGTATTCTAAATTCATCTTGCTATTAATTTAATCATCATGAATGGATCTTGGGGCTTAGGGTTTTGTTGTTTTATATTGCCGTCTTCCGCTGCGCATGTTTCCTCAAAATCCAACACATTCCGTGTCACACTCCTACGATCGTGTCCATGGGGAGCCTTAGCCGTAAGCCCTACATCAACCTCATACATACATAATAGTCAGTAGGACACTCCTTGAGACCGGTCGGTTCGATTCTTAGGATTGTTTTAATCTTTGCCCAAGATAACGCTTCTTCTACAATCTATAATACTCCCTTTATGAATTCTTGGCGAATGTCCCTTCTAAAAATTGTTAGACAAGGGATCGCATGGCAAAATTGAGAATTTTTCTACGAGGATTCGAGTCTATTCTCTTTTGCCGTCAAGATCCTACGTTTGACAAAGTCCCTTTCGGTTGTCCCTTACAAGAATTCATAAGGTTTGATTGTATTAAAGGCGTTGTTTAACAAAGTGCAAAACAATTACGGGATCACTTAGGTTTGGCTAAATCGAATGGTGGATTCCGATGAGAATATGGGACCTTTGCCCAAATTGTCCGTTTAGGAGAGTGAAATACAGGTGAAAAACAAGGGGCTCATATTCTAGGGTGACAGAATCCACTGTTCCAGGACGAACTAGATAGTAACCATCAAAATGGATTAAATTCTGTCCAACCAAAATAGGATTAAAATCTGAATTCTGACTGTCACGCTGGATCCCTCGTACGAGACATCCTCCATCTGTATGTGTTTCTACCGATTGGTCAACCTAAATCTCATAATAGCCGACTTGTTGGGACCCCAGCCTGGATTTGACACAATTTTTGAACTCTAGGTCCGTCCGAATCAGCAAAGTAGCTCCACATCCCAACACAATGTTGAACGCTAGGTTTACACAAGAACTCAACGACCTGAAAGCTCGACTAGAAGGAGAAGTGGGGTTAACTCTCAGAGGTATACGCTACGGTTTTATACGCACGCTTCAAAAGGGAGATAGAAGGGGAATTCATAACTCGCCTACGGACACAAAAGGGATTTTTCGAAAGAGAAATCAAATCCTCCAAAGTCAATTGTTAGCCCGAGAAGAGGAAATCAATGCATTTCAAAAGGGCCTCTTCATGAACAAAGAATAATACGAAAAGAATATTGATACGCTCCAAGCGTGCCTACAAGCTCAGAGAGAGTGTTACAAGATGGAAGTTGAATCCAGAGCTAAGATAAGGCCAAGGAACTATAACAAGTATGAAGGCATCACCCAAAGAAAAATGTTTGACATACTCGTGGAAGCCGGCAAGGTCACACCAAGGAAGCCTCCTACAACTCCAAGGGAAATCCCTGCAAATCATGCTCATCACCTCTATTGCAAGTTCCACCAGTTTAGTGGCCACGACACCGATTCTTGTAAACAACTAAAAGATGTGATCCAAGATCTCATAGACTCTAAGAAACTAGGGGTTCCTAATGTAGTGACAAACCCTCTCCCAACTGCGGGAGGAGGGATCAATGTAATAGAGAAGCTAGTGAGAAAGAGGAGATAACTCGCCTAGTTCCAAATGTGGGCGAATGAATTAATAACTCTGATGAATTAGGTAATAATGAGTCATATGACGAGATATATTAAGAAAACGAACAAATCTTAAAAGAAATTAATAAGCAAGTAGGTTATCGTAGCGGAAATGATCCTATTGATGCCGAACAAATGCAAACAGATAATTTGGGGACGGATGACGATCCGAAAGAGACCAAGATTGGCAGTTTCTTCAAGGGGGAAGACTGACAAGCCCTTATAGCGCTTCTCCGAGAATTCGTAGATGTGTTCGCATGGTCCTACAAATATATGCCGGGTCTATCGAATTCGATTGTTGAACATAAGATACCGCTGCTTCCCGATTCAAAGCCAGTCAAGCAGAAACTCCGCAGGATTAAACCCGAGTGGTCGGTACAAGTCAAGCAAGAGATAGAGAAACTCCTAAGTGTCGGGTCATCAAAGTGATAGAGTATCAAACCTGGTTGGCCAATACTATGCAGGTTTCCAAAGCAAATGGAAAGGTCCGTGTCTGCGTAGACTTCTATGATCTCAACAGAGCATCTCCAAAAGATAACTTTCCTCTTCCCAACATAGACATGCTGGTCGACAATATCGTGAAGTACGAGGTCCGTTCATTTATAGACAGATTCGCTGGGTATAACTAAATCCTTATGGCTGAAAAGGATCAGCACAAGACAGCGTTTACCACACTGTGGGGGACGTTCTGCTAAACGGTCATGCCATTCGGACTCAAGAATGCCGGAGCCACTTACCAGAGAGTTGTGACTGCGTTATTCCACGACATGATACATAAAGAAATAGAGGTATATGTTGATAACATGATCATACACTCTAAAGGCTCCGATGGATAGCACTTTATTGACCTTAGAAAATTCTTCGAAAGGTTGAGACACCATAAGATGAGGATTAATCCGGCCAAGTGCACGTTTAGGGTAGTGAAAGAGAAGGTCCTTGGGTATATGGTCACCGAGGGTGGTATAGAAGCGGACCCCACTAAGATTAAAGCCATTATTGACATGTCTCCACCTAAGACGCATAAAGAAGTAAAAGGATTCATGGGTCGCCTTCAATACATTAGTCGTTTCATCAATCAACTCACGACAATGTGCGAACCCATTTTCAAACTCCTCAAGAAGAATGCATCCATAGAATGGACCGAAGAGTAACAAGGAGTCTTCGAAAAGGTCAAAGAATACTTGGTTAATCCTCCTGTATTGGTCCCACCGCATAAAGAAAAACCGTTAACCCTGTACCTTACAGTCAATGACTCTGCACTAGGGGTTATGCTAGCACAAGAGCAACCCGACTCGAGAAAAGAGAATGCCATCTACTTTGTCAACCGTCGCTTTCAAGGGGCTGAATTGAACTACTTTACATTAGAAAATTCATGTGCTACACTGGTATGGGTGGCTTAAAGACTCAAGCTGTACATGGAAGCATTTCCCATGCAACTGATTGCCCGAATGGATCTGATGAAATCCGTAAGAGGAAGAGTCTTCGCTGATCATTTAGCCGAATTTCCATGTGATGAAGCGAAGGGGGAAGACCCGCGATTCCCTGATGAGGACATCATGGCAATAGCAGAAAATAAGTGGCAGTTATTTTTTGACGGCGCAGCCAATAGACAAGGATACGGTATCGGCATGCTACTAGTAGATCCCTCGGATTTATACACTCCACTCGCAATTCGCCTTGACTTCGAGGCCACTAACAACATCGCTGAGTATGAAGCTTGCATAGTGGGGCTTGAAGCAGCCATAGCAAGAAATGTGACTGAACTAGAGGTGTATGGAGATTCACAACTCATAATTTATCAGTCACTCAAAAGGTGGAAGGTACAAGATCCTACACTTCAGAAATACAATGACCATCTCCAAGACTTGGTCAGACAATTCAAAGAAGTCAATTTCTACTATCTTCCTAGAGATAAGAACTGCTTAGCAGATTCGCTAGCCATGCTAGCATCACTTATGGAGATTCCCGAATGGACTGAAGTCAAAACATTCAAAGTTGCGAGACAAATGACTCCTACTTATAACTCGATTATAGACTTGCATGACTATAAAGAGGCATGTAACTCTGTTTCCGTAAATACCTTGGAAGATAAACCATGGTACTACGATGTATGGCGTTTCCTCCTAGACAGAACATTCCCATTAGACACATACCTAAAGCAAAGATAGATCTCAAACGATTCGCTGCCAAATTCGTTATTATAGGTGATCGCCTCTATAAGAAACATCACAAGCAGTGTCTACTATATGCTGATGAGCACGAAGCCATAGAAATCATAGACCAAGTCCTTCAAGGAGTCTGTGGAACCCACATAAATGGAAATATGCCAGTAAAGAAAGTTATCCGACTAGGGTACTATTGGGCTATAATGGAAGCCGACTGCGCCGGCATGGTTAAGAAATTCCACAAGTGTCAGATACATGCTAACTTACAACACGCACCACCGTTCGTGTTATACCCCATGACATCCCCTTGGCCATTCTCTACATGGGGAATAGATGTCATCGGCAAAGTCTCACCGATAGGTCACAATGGACACTCGTTCGTATTGGTCGCCATAGATTACTTCACCAAGTGGATCGAATCTCAATCCTAAAAAATCTTAAATGCCAAGAAGGTGGCTGAGTTCATTAAGACCAACATCATATGCCGATATGGGGTACCGCATGAGATGATATCCGACAATGGCACAAACTTTGAGAGAGAATGTGACCAACTACTCACAGAGTACAAGATAGAGAGGCATCGGTCATCACTATACCGACCACAGACTAATGGAGCAGACGAAGCTGCTAACAAAACCATAGAGACCATTATCAGAAAAATGGCTAAGATTGGGGCTAACGTACCTTGTTGGGTATGCCCACTTATATCTCAGTATTCAATGTATAGAATTCATTAGATTTGATTGATCCATCACCTAAGTTTTATTTCATGGACTTTAGACCCACATGTAAGAAGTATTTATACTTCATTTGTTTAGGTAGTCCATTTGAATAAGATAGGCTTAGGAATAGGGCAAGATATCAACATTCAAGAAAATCACAAGATTGAGTCAAGCCTAAGCTATGCGCCACGTGCCTTATCATGCGCCTATGCGCCCCTTTGTGGCGCACACATAATATGCGCCCCATTGGCTGTATGCGCCCCTTAACTCAATGCGCCTCATATGATGCAATTCAACACTTGGTGATTTATTGAAAACATGAAAACTTGAAGAGATTCAAACTACGCCAAATATCCAACGGTGGATAAATAACACGTGTGCACCTAGATTTGAGGACACCTGTCCACAATGGTCATATTTGTGTTATGTGTCTAACGGCTATAAAAGGACACGTGCTCCACTCAATGAGCTCCAGCACATCTGTCCTTTGATCTTTATTCACAAGGGATTTCCAACGTCTAGTTTTTGGGGCTCTACTATAAATACCCCATAACTTCAACCATTTGAAGTTGCTAAGCTATTCAGAATTTCTCTCTCAAGCATTTGTTGAAGATTGCTCATTGAATTCCCAGATTTCTCAAGAACACCTTCATACCTTCATACTTAGCCCAGATCCTCAAGCAAAAACACTTTAGTTTTCTTGTGCTCTCAATCTCATAGATCTAAAGAGCCTTGATACAAAAAACACACATGTACCTCTTTAAGTTTGATCACTTAGATCTTTCTTCAAGAGATACACCGGTTTTGTCTAGGATTTGTTCTTTCATAGAAAATAGATCTTGAGTTAGTGTAAAGCTCAAACGTTATAATTTGTAACACTAACTCATATTATAAGATCTCCATTAGATATCCAAGACTAACCATCTTGGTAGAGGACGTAGATCATTTCCCGATCGAACATCTCCAAATAGCGCGTATTAATTTCTTGTCATTTACTTTCAAGTTATTATCTTATCTCACTAATTGCTTATTTATTCATTGTAGATTGATTGGATTGAATTATGTTGTGTTTGTTATATCATTTGCCTTAGTTCCCTCTTTCACTCACTTTGAGCCAAAATACTTAGAGTGTGTGTGCGCCCCCTTTATCACACTTTGCGCCTATTTACTTAACTAAATTCTGCTGTGCATTTCACTCACTCACATAGGCACATTTCATAACGCTTCTTTGATAAAGTGCGCATTTGTAATTGAGTTTATCAAGGGTATGAAAAGAATTTCAAAACAGCTATTCACCCCCCCCCCCCTCTAGCAATTTTTATACCCTTATTGCCCTTTTGGGACCAACAAGTGGTATCATATCAAACACCTTTATAAAACGTTTTTGTTTTTCAAGCTTAACAGCTTGGGCGCTGATTCAAAAATGCAAACTCAAAACCTATGGCAACTGCAAACTACACTCACGTTCCAGTCTCAAATGAAGATCATTTTGACGTGTGGAAATTCAGCATCTTGACCCATCTCAGCTCAATCGATGAAAGGCTTCATGACACCGTAGTTTATGGACCTTACATCTCAATGAAAGCGAATCCAAATCCGCGCACCAACCTTGCTCAACCAACAGTTAAGAAACCAAAGGAAGAATGGTCTGAAGAAGAAATTAGAAGAGTTGCAAATGATGGGAAAGCAAGAAACATTCTCCTCAGCACTCTAAGTACAGCTATGAAACAACAAGTCATGCATTGTGCTACCGCCAATGAATTATGGGATGCTATTGAAGAGCTTATCGAAGGAGACACTGTTTGCAAAGAGAACAAGAGATACGAAGTACAAAAGAGATTCAACAATTTCTCTCAACTCCCCGGTGAAACATTAAGACAGACTTATGAATGCTACTGTGAAATTATAAATCTCTATATTTCACTTGGAAAGAAGTTTTCTAATAAGGAATTAAATGTTAATTTCCTTGCTGCTTTTGGATCTAGATATCTCCATAAATCTAGCACCCTTAAAGACGCTGGAAATTTGGATAATTAGACCTTAAGGAACCTTTATGCAAATCTCAAGGTTTACGAGCTCAAACTTCATCGTATAAGTGAAACTGAAGGAAAATGAAAATCCATTGCTATCGTGGCGCATAAAGAGGAAGCGCCTGCGCCGGTTGAGAAAAGTTCTGATCCTAAAATTTCTACCTCTGAATCATTGGATATGGATGATAAAGACTTCGCTTTATTTGTGAAGAGATTCCAGAAGTTCAGAAAGTTCTCAAAACCCGGCTCAAACAGCAAAGCTCAAGGATCTATAATCAGAGCTCATCCAAAGTTTATGAGGAGAAGTGATTCACAAAGGAAATAAGACCTTGTTTGTTTTAATTACAGGAAACCAGGACATTTTGCATCGAGCTGCCCAATTCCCAAGTTCGAGTACATGCAGAAAAAGAGCAACCACACTCCTAAATTCAATCGTCACAAAGGAATGGTTGCTGAAGAAGAATCTCCATCAAATGATCATAACACGTGGATTGAAACAGACTCAGAAGAGAGCGATGAAGATTTTGATGATGGACTCGTATGCTTGGTGGCAAAAGATGACGATAATTCTGATTCTGATGATGACTTCTCAAAACATGTTCCTGATATGAAAATCTTGAACAAACCCATTAGAAAATCTGCATGTCATCAAGAAGTGAAGAAGAAGAAAGGACCAACCATCAACGAGCTCATTGAATAAGGATGTATTACTCCAGCTCAAAGTGATGGTGGATTGTTATTTTCCAGATGTGATCTAAGTGCTAGAAGCAAACTCAGAAAGAGTGATTATATCAGACCTCAAGTTGTATCTATTCCTACAATCAATCATGACGAGGACATTGTAAAGCAAGAAAAGCTATTCAAAGAGGCTGAAAAGGTAATCAGTCGATTTAGTGATATGAAGGAAGCTTTAGCACTATCATGTGATGATATTTCCCAGCTTAAGACCGAGAAATCTCTATTTAAATTTGAACTCACCCTCCTTAAGGAGCAGATAAAGAGCATGACTCCTCTTACTATTAAAAACACATATCTAACTTAACAGAACTCACTACTTAAAGTTCAAAATGATGAATTGATTACTCAAATTACTGATCTTAAAAATATTACAAATGAGTGGTCCAATTCTTGTGTCACTATGGACGGTATCTTTAAGTCTCAAAAAGCCAGTGGTGATAAAAGTGGTTTGGGATTCACATCAACTAGTGACAACTTTAAGTGTGATGTTTGTGCTGAAAGAGACAGTGAATTTACACCACAAAAAACTCATGAAATTCCCAAGGAAAAACATTCTAATTCAATGGGTAAAGGACAGGAAAAAGTCAAGAGACAATAAATATTCCATTATGTCTACCCAACAAAGAAATTTGGGAAAGCTAAAGGGAAGGAAGTAGCTACAGATGAATCATCCTCTAGCAAAATCATTCTTAAAACAAGGCGCACTCCTTCTACGAGTGAACATTATTCGCTTAGGAGCCACGCGCCTCATTGACGTGCGCCTCCTAGCCCTATGCGCCCTCCTAGAAAAAGCGCTTCAAAATTTTAAAAGAAGGATTTTGTTAAGGCTAGTTCATCTGACCCAAAGAAGAATGCTATCCCAAAGAAAAGTAAAGAGTTTGTGAAAACTCACGTGATTGGTGGCTTTCATCATTGTTCCATTTATGATTGTTCTGGACATAAGGCCGTGGAATGCCTTTTGCGATTCACTCCCAATGCCAAAGGATGTAAAAATCCTAAGGTCAAGCAAGAGTGGGTTGTTAAGAGTTGCTAACTCTAGGACTCGAAAAGGAATAAAGGGGACCTGCTTAAATGTTTATATTTCAGGTTCTTTGCTTCATGGCTGGATCTTCAAAAGCTAGAATGTATGAATGGATTCTCGACAGTGGATGTTCACGACATATGACTGGAGATGAATCCTTACTCGAAGATGTTCATGAAGAAAGAGGTCCCTCAGTAACATTTGGTGATAATAATAAAGGTCATGTTGTAGCATATGGAAAGCTCAAGAAAGACAAAGTGTGCATTGAAAGAGTCTCTCTTGTTGAAGGACTTAAGCACAATTTATTATCCATATCTCAATTCAGCGACAAAGGATTATAATGCCATTTTACTTCAAAGAAATGTCTTAACAAAGATGGCAAATATGAAGCTACATTACTCACGGGATATCGTAAGACAAATATTTATATTATTGATTTCCAAAATATGAACTCTAGTACTAATCTTTGTTTTGTACCTAAAAGTGTGAGCGAAAATAGTTGGCTGTGGCACAAGCTCTTAAGTCACTTGAACTTCAAGTATCTATCTAAAGTCAGCAGGAATAATCTTGTTAAAGGACTTCCTAAGGTTGCTGATCATCATGACAAGGCGTGAGCTGCGTGTCAACCTGGCAAACAACCGAAACAGTCTTTCTCCAGCAAGACAAATCCTTAAACTACTAGATGTTTGCAACTGCTGCACAATGATCTATTTGGACCAGTTACCACTGCAATTATTAGAGGAAATAAGTTACTCTAGTCGTGGTGGATGATTATTCAAGATATACGTGGGTGGAAATAATGATTACAAAGGACAATTGTTATAACATTCTAACCACCTTATTCAGACTACTCCAAACCCAAAAAGAAGATGACATCGTTAGTGTTCGATCTGACAATGGAACAAAATTCAAGAAAAACGATGTTGCTCGATACTGTGACGACCATGGGATAGATCATAACTTCTCAACCGCTAGAGTTCCTCAACAAAATGGCATTGTGGAAAGAAAGAATAGGACGTTGATTGAAGCGGGAAAGACGATGATAGCTGAAGCCAAATTGCCTAAGTACTTTTGGGAAGAAGCTATCAACACCACATGTTTTACTCAAAATCGTTCTCTCATCAACAAACTTCACAAAAAGACTCCGTATAAACTTTGGCGTGGAAGAACTCCCAACATTGCATTCTTCAAGATCTTTGGTTGCAAATGTTATATCCTCTACAACGGAAACGAACATAGAGGTAAATACGATGCCAAAGCTGACGAAGGTATTTTTGTTGGGTATGCCAAACATTCTAAATCTTTTCGCGTTTTTAATAGATCTACATTAGTGATAATTGAATTTGTACATGTTACATTTGATGAAAATTCTCTCCTTGAGCCACATTTGGCTCCAAATGTTACTGATGATTCTGTTGAGTTTATTGAGACAGGTGCTCCTATTCATGTTGCCCCTACAAGATCAGAATAGCACCCCGAATGCAGATTCAGTTGCATCGTACAATGCGCCTGATGCTTTCACTTACGCGCCTTATTCTAATGATGCACCTGGTGTCACTCCCAATTTCAATTCTGAACCAGTTCAACCCCCTATCTTTGATGACCTTGAAGCTGGTGAAGATGTACCAATTGAAGACCTTCAAGTTACTACAACCCAACCTAACTTACCTCCTGAAATTCGTGACGTTAGAGGTCACCCAATCAATAACATCATTGGTGATCTACATGTTGGTGTTCGTACAAAGAGAGCTACAAACTTTGATGCTTACACTGCATTTATCTCTCAAATTGAACTGAAGAAGGCAGATGAAGCGCTCCAAGATCCAAATTAGGTTGTTGAAATGCAAGAAGAACTCAATCAATTTAAATGTTGTAAGGTTTTGACAGTTCCAAGACCTCATGATTAAGGAGTGATTGGTACAAAATGGGTGCACAGAAACAAGATGGATGAGAATGGAACCATCATAAGAAACAAAGCAAGATTGGTTGCATAAGGCTATAGGCAAGAGGAAGGAATCGAGTACGATGAAACTTTTTCTCCCATAGCAAGACTTGAAGCTATAAGGATCTTTCTAGCTTACGCTGCTCACAAGAACTTCAAATTATTAAATGGATGTGAAGAGCGCGTTTCTAAATGGTGAACTCCAAGAACAAGTCTACTTAGCTCAACCACCTGGGTTTGAAGATTCACAATTTCCAAATCATGTATACAAACTTCAGAAAGCTTTGTATGGGCTCAAGCAAGCACCAAGAGCATGGTATGATATACTATCCAAGTTTCTTATTGAGAACGACTTTACTCGCGGTAAAATCGATATAACTCTTTTCATTATGATATTATATATGGTTCTACTAATGAATTGTTGTGCAAGCTCTTTGAGAAATTAATGAAGAGCAAGTTTGAAATGAGCATGATGGGAGAACTTACATTCTTCCTCGGGCTTCAAATCAAGCAAATGAATGAATGCATTTTTATCAATCAAGCCAAGTACACAAGGGATCTAATCAAAAAGTTTGGACTTGAGAATTCTAAAGCATACAACACTCCAATGGCTACCGGCAACAAACTCGACAAAGATTTAAAAGGTAAAAAGGTCGATCAAACGCTCCATCGAGGTATGATTGGCTCACTCCAATTCAAATCTTTAGTGTCTGTATTTGCGCTCGTTATCAATCTAACCCTAGAGAAGCGCACTTGATTACTGTGAAATGTATTATACGATATCTCTCCAGAACTGTTAACCTTGAACTTTGGTACACCAAAGATTTGAATTTTAAACTTGTAGTTTATTCAGATGCGGATTATGCAGCGTTCACGATTGATAGGAAAAGCACAAGTGGCACTTGTCATTTTCTTAGATATCGACTTGTGTCATGGGCGAGTAAGAAACAAGATTCACTATCTGTCTCAACTACGGAAGCAGAATATATCGCTGCTGGAAGTTGTTGCTGTCAGATATTATGGATGAAGCAGCAATTGGTGGATTACGACTTCGTTGAAGAAAATTGTCCAATCTACTGCGACAATACATCAACAATTGCCGTTTTTGAAAATCCTGTCATGCACTCCAAGACCAAACACATCGACATCAAATATCACTTCCTCAAAGACCACGTGGAAAAAGGCAACATTCATTTGAAACACGTGGGAAACGACTTTCAAATCACCGACATTCTTACAAAAGCACTAGATGCTAAAAGGTTCATCTTTTTGAGAGGTGAAATGGGTATGCTTGAACTCAACTAGTCCATATAGTTTTGTGATTACTAATGATTTTATGTCTTTTTGAGTAATGAATATCATAGGTTCAAAAGTTAAATCAATTTCAATGTTTCAAGGAAACTTTACGCGCCAAAATCCCATATGCCTCAACTTCTGCGCGCCCTTTAGTATATTGCGCCTATGTATGAGCCTCACTCATTGCGCGCGCCCAATTTAATTGCGCCCTACACATTTTTGCGCACCTATTAGTTATGCGCCTCCCTTAGCGCTCAATAAATGATGCGGCTCAATCAATACCCTTCATTTAATATTTCAATGATTGAACGTATTAAATTTTTCACAAGTACCAGGTATGTTGTTATTATTTATTGCATAGAATCTTTGTCTTTTGACATTCCATAATTGTTCAAGGGTACTTGTGCAATTAATTTTCCCTCGTTTTCCGTTTTTCAAAATTTTTATTTTCTGGGGATTTATTTCTTGCACCCCAAACTTACACTAAAACAGATGTTTTTGGTGTTTGTGCAAAAATTAGTAAAAATTGTTCATACACTTATGAGGAAAGTGAGACAATTTCTCTACACACTTGGTGTCACATGTACCTTTGTGTCATTCAGCATTTATTAGCCGTCCTTTCAATAATACATCTCATTTAATGTTCATCTCTTCAACTTCCCATCTTTCAAAATCCTAACCCTATATATAAGTTGACCTAACCCTTCCATTTCCCCATTTGTGATAATTATTCCTCTCTCTTATCTGCACACTCTCTCTGCACCCCCTCTTTTTCTCCTAAAATATCCTACCAACTTCCCACTTTCTCCCTCCAGTCCTTCTCTCCCAAAAAACCCTCCGCCGACCCTCTCTCTCTCTACTCGATTTTCTTCCTTTTACTTCTCCATTTCCATACATTTCTTCTTATATATATTGAATCCTTTTGTTCATACGGTCGTTTTGACATATTTTTTGTTTGATTTGGTGAAGTTTCACGATTTATGTATTCTTGGTGTTCTTGGTGTTCTTTGAGCACTCAAGGGCATGTTCTTCGTGTTCTTCATTTTCTTGCATGACTTGGGTTTCATGATTTTCAAAACTTGTTTTCGAAAATTTGCATGTTTTAATCCTTATTTTATTCATGTTAATGGTTTGTTCTTGTTTGTGATATTTTGTGCGTTTTTAATGCTAAGTATAAATACTCATAAGTTATGCGCCTAAGTACTGATTTATGCACCCAGTATGCTTATGCGCCTAATGTCTTTTTGCGCCTTAAGTGATTCATGCGCCTAACAATTGTATGCGCCTCTTGCAATTATAAGTGTTATGCGCCTCTATCCTTCATGCGCCTCTATCCTTCATGCGCCTCATGCCATTATGCGCCTAATATTTTATGCGCCTAAATTCATACTTAGTCAATTTTTTATGTTTAATTTTTCCTTAGTATTTTCATAGAATCATAGTTATGCGCCTTGTAAAATCTTGCGCCTATTTAGATTATGCGCCTCATTATTGTATGCGCCTCTGGTGATTACAATTGTTATGCGCCCAATCTTGCTATGCGCGTCAATTTACTTTGCTCATTGTTATGTTTCTATACGCCTCATTCACTCCTAACTTAAATCATTGTTTTTGTAGGATACAGCTAATTTTAGGCCTGGTGAGACCTTTGATCTTGCTGAGTTGTCTTCAGTACAAATGGGTTTGGACATCATCGACACCATCAACACCGCTGGACTCACTCCTTTATACACTATGGACCAGCCATTCTACTCCCCACTCCTTGTAGATGAATTCTTCTCAACAGCTGAAATCATAGAGATTCTCACTGACATTGAAGGCCATGTCAGATTCAGAGTATGCGCCATGGTGCACAATGTGGACATCATTATTTCCTCCGACACTATCAAGAATGTGCTATGTTTCAGCACAATTGGCCCTCAAAGCATAGCTGGTCAGGCTAACACTTACTCAATCGCCGCGCAGAACCTGGTGGCGCGCGCCTTCTTGAATATCCCAACTCTTCAGAACAACATCTAGTCTGTTGAGATTAGGGATGGTGGAGACTTATTGACACGTACAGCGCATCTCGTTGATACGTCTATTATGTTCAAGACGGGCAACATTAACAGATTCACGGTGGAGCAGTGGGAGTATACTGCTGCTATTATGGGCAAGGCCAAGCTCAATTGACCTCAGGTTTTGCTCAGAACTTTGATGGAGCAGATCGACAAGTATAACAAGAATAAAACTGAAGGGAAGACCAAATTCAAAACTTACTGCCGACTTCTTACAAAGATCTTCCTCATCTACCCAGCCCTTGCAAAATTTCTTGATGAGAATGTTATAAATTGAGGTTAGGGTAATTGATAATCTTGGATAATTGATCGAATTATGATTAAATCACTTTTCGAATAAAGTATTTCGCCCCTCAATGCCTAGGTTAATGCATGCCAATGCTGTCTACTAGGATTACTAGTGAACCTGCTCAATCATCCTACTACTGCATAAGCAATATCAGGTCGAGTGCTCGTCATAGCATACATCAAACTGCCAATGGCTCTTGAGTATTCGAGCTGTGATACAGGTCTACCATTATTTGGCATAAGTTTTTCAGTTGGATCCATAGGAGTACTGACTTTAGAACAATCATTGTAATTAAACTTCTTGAGAATTTTCTCAATATAATGAGATTGTGTAATAGCAATTCCCTTGTTCATCCGTTTAATTTTTATACCAAGAATTACATCGGCTTCTCCCATGTCTTTCATAGAGAACTTAGATGACAAGAGCTTCTTAGTTTTATCAACTACATTTTAGCCTGTGCCAAAAATTAACATGTCATCTACATATAGACAGATGATTACACCTTTGCCGGATTCATCAAATTTGCTATATACACATTTGTCAGACTGGTTTAATTCAAAACCATTGGACAAAACAACCTCATCAAACTTTTGATGCACTGTTTAGGTGCTTGCTTCAGTCCATACAATGACTTAATTAACTTGCACACCTTATGCTCATTACCTGGCATAACAAATCCTTCAGGTTGCTTCATATACACTTCTTCTTCCAAATCACCATTTAAAAATGCTGTTTTGACATCCATTTGGTGGATCAATAGATTGTGAATAGCTGCCAAATCTATTAACAATCTAATAGTAGAGATACGAGCAATTGGTGCATAGGTATCGAAGTAATCGATCCCTTCCTTTTGTCTAAAGCCTTGGATTACCAATCGAGCTTTAAACTTATCAATTGTTCCATCGACTTTCATGTTCGTTTTGAAGATCCATTTGCACCCTAAAGGTTTACATCCTGGTGGTAAATCAGATAAGACCCATGTATTATTTTCCATAATAGAACTAATCTCATCATCAATTGCTTCTTTCGAAAAAGCAGCATCTCGCGATTTTATAGCTTCATCATTGGTTCTTGGATCCTCCTCTATATTATAACAGTAAGAGTATTGAGATTCAACCTGATCTCTTGATCCTTCAACTAAATACAGTTGAAAATCATCACCATATGATTTAGCTTTTCTTGCTCTTTTGCTTTTTCGTGGTTCGGGTGTCTCATTTGGTACATAATTTGAATGATCATCCCTTTGAGATTCACCCGAATTTGGTATAATATCCTTCGGCCTAGGTATTGAAGAGAAACGATTCTCATCAAATATTGCATTTCTTGATTCTATAATTGTGTTAATAGAAATGTAGTCATTAGGTTCTATAACATAAAACCTATATGCCTTGGAATGCTCAGCATATCCAACAAAGATGCAATCAATACATTTTTCTCCCAGTTTTTTCCTTTTAGGGTCTGGAAGTCTAACGACAGCCCTACACCCTCAAACTCGCAAAAATGTCAAGTTGGGTCGTTTCTTATACCAAAGTTCATATGGCGTAATCCTGTTCCTTTTATTAGGAACCGTATTCAATAAATAGCAAGCCGTTAACATGGCTTCCCCCCAAAACCCGTCACTCAAGCCCAAGTAAGATAACATGGCATTGACGATTTCTTCAAGAGTTCTATTTTTCCTTTCAGCCACACCATTTTGTTGTGGTGTATAAGGAGCCGTAGTTTCATGAATGATTCCTACGGATTGAAAATATATAGGATCATAATATTCACCACCTCTATCTGTGCGTAAGGTTTAATCAAGCCATTTTGTTGTAATTCAACTTCTGTTTTAAAAGTTTTAAATTTATCCAGGGCTTCATCTTTTGCATGCAGCAAATAAACATAGCAAAACCTAGAGGCGTCATCTATAAAAGTGACAATATACTTTTTATTTCCTAAAGATGGAGTCGCATGAAAATCACATAAATCACTATGTATCAATTCAAGTATTACAGAATTCCTTGTTATACTTTTAAAAGGTTTTCTAGTAATTTTTGTTAACATGCAAGTATTACATTTTCCAGTATCATTATCAATAACAGGAATTATACCATCTTTAGACATTTCAAGCATTCTTTTATAGTGCACATGTCCTAAAGGAGCATGCCATAATGAGGAATTAACAACATTGGAATCAGTCATATAAACAGAACTAGAATCATTAGGAACTTTATTCAAATTCATCATAAACATCCCATTGTTATAATAACCAAATCCTACAAATACACCAGACTTTGATAAGATATACTTATCAGACTCATAAACTTGTTTATATCCACACTTGTTCAAAACAGGACCAGAAACTAAATTCTTACGAAGTTTAGGTACATACAATACATTAAACAGAGTAACAGATTTTCCTGAACTAAATTCTAGCACCACATTTCCTCTTCCTTGAACAGGAGCAAAATGATCATCACCCATGTAGAGAACAGATTCGTCTTCCACCAGTTCAAATGTCTTAAACTAGAAACGATCTTTACAAACATGAGTTGTGGCACCGGAATCAATCCACCACGCAACTACATCATCCTGCACATAAAATGCTTCAGAAATTAGTGAAACGGAATATTTAATAAATCCATTCCAAATATGTTCTAAATTCTGACCTTGGTCTTGGGTATGGTCCTTAGACCCCTTCCCCGAACCACTAGTGCTTGCGCCATCCTTCTTGTTCCCACTATGACAATCCCTCTTGAAGTGACCAGTTTTGCCACACCTCTAACATGCCACTTTAGGCTTCTTGTTGGGACAAGAATCATCGTTGTTATTGGAACCACGTTTCTTTCCTCTGTTTTTATTGTTGTTCTTTTTCTTTCCACCCTCCTCAAGCATATTCACCGAGGGTCCAACAACTTCCTTTCCTTTGCCCTTGTCATTTTCTTGCGCCCTTAGAGATTCCTCTATGCGCAGGTGACTACCAAGTTGGACCAAAGACAGATCGTATTTACCATGCTTCAAGTTATGTTTGAAATCCTTCCAGGAAGGAGGCAACTTGTCTATTACACTCGAAACAGATATTGCCTCATCTATTTTCAAACCATGTTGTGTAAACTGTCCAAGGATTCTCAGGAGTTCATTGAATTGTTCCATGATAGGCCTTGATTCGACCATCTTGTAATTATTTAAATTACTTACATGGAACTTCTTACTCGAAGCATCCTCTGCCATGTACTTGGATTCAAGAGAATCCCATAACTCCTTTGCAGATTCAACATTCTGATATATATCAAAGAGAGAGTCAGACATACCATTCAATATATGTCCTCTGCAGATGTAGTCATCGTTCTCCCACTTCGACCTTCTTCTGACTGCTTCCAAATTATCGTGCTCCGATAGTTCTGGCATAGGGGTAGACAGAACATACACCACCTTCAATGTTGTCAGAAGGAAGTGTATCTTCTTCTGCCAGCGTCTGAAATCATAGCCTTCAAACTTATCCAACTTCCCGAAGTTGGTCGTCATCTCCTTCACAGTACTTCCTCCGCCCATGATTATCACAGAATACTTTATTCGATTGTTAGAAATTGAGGTTAGGGTAATTGATAATCCTGGATAATTGATCGAATTGTGATTAAATTACTTTCCGAATAAAGTATTTCGCCCCTCAATGCCTGGGTTACACGAAATCTTTATATGGGATAAGACAATCAAACAACCTGATTCTAGGCAAAGAAAGCAGATTAAAACTCAGAGAATTGTTAGGGTTTTTCGTAAGTTTAACTGAGGCCAATGATCTGTTTATAAACATATTACATTTAGTAGCAGCCATGACTGTTGGTTTCTAACAGTCTCAATTGTTAGCCAACAGTCATGTTTATTAACAGACTGTGTCTATTCCTTTTAGTGGGACGCCCGCAAGGGGCGCTGCCCCTTGACCCCTGCTTCTTTATCGTGGTCGAAAACATATTTGACTCAAAATGAGTGTGTACCCCACACTAGTAAATCCAATTACATAAAATCGTTAATGACACTAAAATCACCAACAGAGAACACCGACCACAAGTTAGACGAAGTACCAATCTTTGGTAAGGATAACTTGGTATTAAAGAGGCGCAGAAAGCGTATTGCCAAGCACGCGCCTAGAGTCAAGGGTGATCAGTTGGTTGATAAAGCTACTGAGTCAGATGAGGCAAATGTTGAAGGTGCGACATATGGCGCAAATACTGGGATTGCACCTGGCATTGAAATTGGTGCACTACCTAGCGCAGTTCCAGGCACAGGACATGATCGTGGAAAAGGGATTGCAACTGTTGAGCGTGGGGGCAGACCACCAAAGTGACGTCGAACAGATAAAGAGGACCAACAAGCTATCAAACGCGCGCAGGAAGCTAGCTTAGCTGAAGCGCGGAAGAAGAGGGATGAAGACTACCAGTTGAAGCAAGCTGCTGATTTGGCTAAGTCTGAAAGGCGAAAGGCACAGGATCTAGCGTTGATGTACGCGTACCTGCCCCTACTGCGTCTCCTCCATCTACTCGTGTGCCTCCAACAAAGTCAACTATAACTTCAACTGCGCTTCCTAAGAAAACCACTCATGCGCATGCACCAGTTCCAAAACCAACTCCTACTCCAACTCCAGTTCCACTCACAGTTCAACAACAACAACTTAGAGATAAACTTTCTGCTGAACTTTTTGGCGATCTAAGTGAGGAACAAGTTGAGGGGGAACCATTGACAAAGCGCAAATCTACTCGTATTCCATTGGCTCCTGTGCCTCAACCCACTCCTGCGCCTACTCCTCCCACTCCTGATATGAGTATGGTAATCTCTCTACTTCAACAACTCCAACAAGGTCAAGCTCAAATTGAATCCCAGTTTGAGCTTCATACTTCCATGATAGCGAGTCAGGCAGATGAGATTGCTGCCATTAAAGGGGAGATAACGCGTATTGGCGCTGACATCAGGGACAAACACTTTCTCACTCCTCAGAAATGGAACGACGCCATTGCTCAGATGAATGATATGAAAGAATTGGCGTAGGCATCAAGTTGACAGATGGTCAGGATTTTATAGATGCCATAAAGCAAGTGGAGGTTAGTGTTGTAGATACCCCGGGAGGAGCCCACGACTTAGCTAGAGCGGTGGAGGGACCCTAGGATGTCTATTCATGTTTTAAGTTATTTAGAGTCGCCACCTATGTTTTAGAGGAACATAAGAAAAACCTAATATTTAGCCTAAGTATGATACGAAAACAGAGATTCTTGTTATGAGGTTCGGGGGTTAGGTTACGAGATGGGAAGTACTTAAACACCCATCTTGCCCAACTAACGTTGGTCTTGCTTGTTCAAAGTCGACATAAATAAAATGTTCTTCCTATTCTTAATAATAATAAAAGGGGGGTTTAAAAGGGGTGTTTGGAATGTAGGGAGATAACTCCTTGGCCAACTTCAATGGAGTGAAGTGGCCTTTGGTTTCATGTCCTAAAATGGTTTTGGGGGTGATTGCACGTTTGAGAAAAGTGAAAGAAGAAGAGAAGAGATGAAGTAGAGAGAAGAGATAAAAAAGTAGAGTTTACCTAAACTTCAAATGACTTCAAGCATTTCTTGGAGAATGCCTTGAAAATGATTCGTGTATAGTTTTCTTAATCATAAAAAGTCCTCCTTTTTGGTTGAGTTTTCTTATGTTGGAAAAAGGTCCTATTAAATGGTGAATTAGAGGGGTTTATATAGTTGTAAAAGAGATATTTTTGGTGCCAAAACCAAGTCACAAAGATCAATTTCCCAGGCAAAATCATGTAAAATGAGCAAGGGAGAGATTCTTGAATAGAATTCTGTAACTGATGCCCAGGTGCGCGCACTTCCTACCTCGGGGGTAGGAGGCGTACGCTTCTGACCTTTATGGGTGGAGGCGCGCGATTTAGAGATGGCCTTTTTGACAGAATGGACTGGAAAGTCAGCCCTGTTATTCAGTTTGGTCCCTGGAGTTAAAGGAGTTAGTCAGGAACTTAACGGAAGTAACAGAAACTAACGAGAAACATAAAATCAAATGTGTAATAGGGTTGAGCAGTCCAAGGCGGGGGGTGTCTACAGAGCCCCTCGGCGGCGGGGATTGCAAAGCAAAATGCGCCGACGAAAGAAAGACATCCAGCATGGACATCACCAAGAAAAAGCAAAGACTCGATGAAAGCAGGAATTTGAAATTGCGAGAGATAGGGGTGTGCTCCCTCTATGAGCGGCTTTTATTGATAGAAGATGTGGCATGATCCGTTTGTGAATCTGCCGGCTGAATCCGTTTGTGAATCCATTTGTTGAACCCGTCTGTGAGTCCATTCGTTGAATCCGTTTGTGAATCCGAGGGCTAAGTCCGTTGGTAAACCTGGTTGACGAATCTGTTAGTTAATCCGCTTGATGAATCCATTTTTGAATCCATTGAATGAGTCCGTTTGTGAACCCTATTAACGAATCAACTTGATGAATCCGTTCACGAATCCATTAAAAGAGTCCGTTTGTGAACCCTGTTGACAAATCCATTAGTGAATCCGCTTGATGAATCCGTTTATGAATCCATTGAATGAGTCTGTTTTTGATCCCGGCTGACGAATCTGTTAGTGAATACGCTTGATGAATCCGTTTGTAAATCCATTGGATGAGTCCGTTTGTGAACCCGGTTGATGAATCCGTTAGTGAATCCGCCTGATGAATCCGTTTGTGAACCCTGTTGACGAATTTGTTAGTGAATCCGCTTGATGAATCCATTTATCAATCCATTGGATGAGTCCATTTGTGAACCCTGTTGACGAATCCGTTTGTGAATCCTCTTGATGAATCCGTTTGTGAATCCATTGGATGAGTCCGTTTGTGAACCCGGTTGATGAATCCGTTATTGAATCCGTTTGATGAATCCGTTTATGAATCCATTGAATGAGCCCGTTTGTGAACCCTGTTGACGAATCCGTTAATGAATCCGCTTGCTGAATCCGTTTGTGAATCCATTGGATGAGTCCGTTTGTGAACCCGGTTGACCAATCCGTTAGTGAATCCATTTGATGAATCCGTTTGTGAATCCATTGAATGACTCCGTTTATGAACCCGGTTGATGAATCCGTTTGTGAATCCATTGGATGAGTCCGTTTGTGAACCCGGTAGACTAATCCGTTAGTGAATCCGCTTGATTGCTTAAGAAGTGGTGATTTCAGTGGTTCACCATGGACCGAATTGCTGTTTGTAGCTGTATCTGATGTATGATGTTCGGAGTCGCACCTGCTATTGACATCATGACTTTTATGGGGTGCGGACACAGTTGACTTCGGACCAAAAAATTTTCTTTTCTTTTTTAGAGAGGAAAATGTCAAGATTGACCTTGACTATTGTAACCGCCGGATTTAATGATGTCCGTTGCAGAATTTTAGTACATGAAATACCCAAGATGGAGCTAAAAACTCGGATGGGAGTTGAAGGAACATTGATGTGATGTATTTATTTCTACATGGGAACTTGCACCTGGGCCTGACAGGATACGGGAGGCGCCCGCGTCCGAGAATGGCTGTGGGACGCGCCCGCGTCTCAGAAGGGTATCAGGAGGCGTGCGCATCTCGCTTAAGTTCAGAACATATATTAAAAAACTGCTCATTCTGTCCGAGCCAAGTTAAAAATTTTCTCAAACCCTCCATATTCTGAGTCGAAATTCTACAAGGTAAACATCGCAAACATTCCCTTCATCTATTAGAAGTTATTTCTTTGCAAAATCATGTCAGGTTCGCGCCAATCCCCTCCTTTTGAGATGCCAATAGAGGAAGAAGCCGAGGTCGGGGTCGAGGCTATGGATCCAAGATAGCTTACTTATGAGTCCCATTCCTATATTTCCCACTTGGTATCCGTGGGATTAGTAAGAATTCTTCATCTTCTTTGACAATTTTGAATTCTAGGGTCGTACCATTTTATCCGTGATATTGCTGCAGTAACCCTTTTGATCATGGCTGCATGTTGTTGTCATTGTTGATTTTTTGTGAAGAGAATGTTTGGACACCCATTTGCATGTTCACACACATGTTTGCACGTCATGATGTTGCCATGTTGAATTTCTTCATGTTGGGTTTGACCATTTTCTAGTCGTTATGCTGACAAAATTTCCTTTGTCTCTTGTTTCTTTTCAGAGATGGAATCGTTTGACCGAAATCTGGGGTGGGGCTCAGGTGCCTGTCTTTGTATGGAGGAAGTTGCCCGAGAATGTACGGGCTCGAGTCGCGGCGACTCATTTTGGTCCCTTTATCACTAGCCTGCCCTCTCTGAAGAATGACCCAGATGTGATTCATGAATTGAGGGAGAGATGGTGGGATACAACCCATACTTTTCATTTGCCGATGGGCGAGGTGGCTATGACACCTACTGATTTTACTACCCTGACCGGTTTGCCTTTTACTGGGGCCGCCATCCCTTATGGTGTCAGGGGGACTACTAGGACGCCTACTGAGTTGTTGGATTTGGTCGACTGCAAGTTCGTGGTGAAGAAATCTCGAGTGATATGGGGGAGAATCCGAGCTTACTTTAGTGTCATTGCGGCTGAGTCTCGGGGTGTTACCACTGACAGGGTCAGGCAGTGGCCCGATGCTTTATTTGGTTTGCCTTGTCCCATACCCTTTTTGCGAATCGGGGATGTTCTGATGCGTTGTTCCCGTTGGACCTGCTAGTTGATTTGGACCAGGCTGCTCAGTACAGTTGGGGTGCAACGGTCTAGCTGCATGTTATCACGGCATGGATTTGACTAGTCGTTCCACTAGGAGCTCGGTTACGGGCTTTTCTCTTGCTTGGGAGGTACATTCACCGCTTTGCCCTTTTAGATTTCTGCTTTATCTGCATTTTTGACTGTCATTAAACCTGTCTTTGTTTGCAGCTATGGGCTTTTGCCATTCTGGGGATGAGAGACTTCAGGATTGAGAGAGAGGGTCAGCCCTTGTATCCTGACTGTGCGAGGTGGTCTTACAAGGCCAAAAATGTGAAGACCGGCACTGCCCCCATTAGCTTGGTTTCAGCCAGGCAATATCTGGACAACCTGAGGCCCGAGTTTGTGTCTTAGTCGTTGTTTCCCTGGAGACCGATATTTGGTGGCATAGAGCACACCTTGCTACCCACTCGCTCGAGGCTTCTGATGAGCTCTGTGGAGTGCATGGCCATGTACTTGAGAGAGAGAGAGAGAGTATACTTGCAGCATGGGAGCCAGGTGATGGATTACTATAACCCGCCCAGGCCCGCGGTTCCGGATTTCCCTCCTCTTTTCCCTCGCAATTGGGGGGCGCTGTCCGAGGAAGATAGGGCCATGTACATGGAAGGGGTTGATCTCGCCTTCAATTATAGACAAAAACAATTTCGGCTTGAGAAAGTTTAGATCTCGCCATCAAAATTATGTTGTTCCACCTTGGTCTTCTCGGGCGCCCGAGTTGTATATCTTCAGAACTACGACTCGACTTGATTCCCATGGAGGGATACGTAGGCAGTTCACCATTGATGCCAATGAACTCAGTCGCCCGTTCTCGCAAATTGTTGGTCAATACCAATACCCAAAGTCAGAAATGCGACTCACCCTGATGATAAATTGGATCATCTCCTGGATTTTGAGATGTATCCCCCCGCTCCGATAGTACCTTGCGTCAATCCTTGAGTATTGTTGATCGTGGTCTTCTCCTGATGTTGAGTTGTACCTCCCCGAACTACGTTTTGACTTGATTCCCCCAAAAGGAATACGTAGGATGCTCGAGGGAGCCCAGTCATTCTTGTGTTAATCCCCCCCCAGCAAAGAGACGACACATCTCAATGATATCCCTTGCAATTTCTTGTTTTTTAATAAACCTGAACTACGATTGGTCTGATTCTCGAAAGATATACTTAAGTAAACCGGGAATCCGGACCGACCATTGTTTGTGCTAGTTTGATTGCTTGTTTGAGTTAGAACTACGGAGGCTTGATTCTCGAAAAAATACGTAGGAAGTCCTACTTTGGACCTAGCCGTTACACCCTAGACGAGATCTTTTTGTCTCTTAGTGATCGTAGAATCCCTTTTACATTACAATGAAATTCGACGAGGGGCTCTGTAGATACCCCGATCTCGCACCCTTTATCAAACCTTTGTTTAATCGGTCTAAACCCTAAAATTGACCTAGAGCCCTCGATTTGGCTATGCAGGAATTCCGTGAGCCTTATCGGTGCATCAAATGGATTAACGGACTTCAAATTCGTGATCAGAGCGAAAAAACGAGTAAACAGGCATGTACTTCAATTTTTGAGCTGCGGGACCCGAAACGGGGCCCGCACCCTTAGAACTGCTCGTTATCATCCATTCTGTGCATTAAAAATATATTATTGTCATATCTTGCTTATAAACATATTTCAGATAGACATACGTGTGACCACAAGATTATTTCAAGCAACCTTCATGTTGGGACCGCGGACAACCGGGACACCGTAGTGCACGCACACGGACAAAACTTTGACTGTTGCGGAACCAATACCGGAGCAAGAATTGTGATCATTCACGTCGAAAGAATTCAAACAAGGAGTAATAGGAGCCAGCCCAAGTTAGACAAGTGGCCCAAGTTGGTTAGGCAATTTAATAAGGAAGGGACCAATCAGAGCGTGACACGTGGCACTTTGGAAAAAGGGAACCGCAGAGTCTAGCCGTTCGGCTACTTTGGGAGGTTCAAATTAGATTTTGTTCTTCAACAACTTGCTCACTCAAATAAACTTTAATCCCTTCCCAGAAGCTCCTACCCGGGTAGATGACCCCTAAATTACCCCCTAAGACTAGCAAGGGTGACCTAAGGTCATTTTCCACCTCCCTCCTCCATATTATCTCCCCCCTCATCCATTATTCACGCAGAATCCATATTAGAAACAACCTCTCCATATTCAGCCTTTTTGCTCTCTCTCAAGCATCCACAACCCCCTCAAATATCAGTCCAAAAACCACCACATCACCACCATAACACCACCCAAAACACACACCAAACACTAGCAAAAACAACTCACTCAAACACTCTCTCAATCACAAGGCAAACACCTTAAGAAAACAATCAAAAAAGTCTTCCCTTGGAAGCAAAGGAAGCACAACCTAGGTAATCTTCTCACTTTTTAACCTTCATATGTTTAAAATGTAGATGATTATGTAGTTTATTTTGGGGTCTAGCCACTTTGTTAGGCTAGACCTCCATTTGATGTTCCAAGATACAAATGTTGACACTCTTGTTGTTCCTCTTTCTAAATGATGATATACCTTGTTGTTCCCCTTTGTGTGTTTTCTTTACTGGATATTAATGCTATACCATTTTCAAAACCAAGTGGGAGTCCACCCAAACTGACTCTCATTCATGAATTAAAACAAACAATCCTAGAATAGGAAGACCTCCTCATGTATTAATCACCATTTTCGTTAGGGCATAAAATCAAGGCAAAAAGTCATAAAATTAATCTAAGTGGAATGCATACTAGAGACCATCATGGGCGAGGAGAGTGCCTAACCCCTTCTCTTTCTCATAACTTAGCCCCCGAACCCACTTTCTCTGAACAAAAGGTTTTATCTTAGTTTTGGGCCTAAGGCACAGATGAGATTAATACATGTTAGACATATGATGTCTAAAATCTCATAAAATATTTAAGAGTCATAAATGATTTGATCGACAAGGAGTTGTCTACGTAAATAACTCATTTTGAGCAGTCGTGCCCTAGCCGACTCAAAGTTAAATGAAATATGGATCTTAGCCCATTTAAATTATATGATACATTGGATGTATTTGAAGGTTATATAATTTAGTGGGAGTATTTGTGAAATAGTAATATTTATAATATCTTTAATTAAGTTGGTATCTATATGTGATTACATGTTTGCATAATTGTAGATAATGGCTCAAAATACAAGTTCTTTATCATTCCGATATATCCTTGAGAAGGAAAAACTTCAAGAAAATGGAGCTAACTTCACGGATTGGATCCGAAGCCTTAGAATTGTTCTAAGGCATGAAGATAAGCTGTATATTCTTGATGAGAGAAACGCCTACAAGAAGCACAAGAGTGATTCTCGTGAGGTGGGTTGTCTCATGCTTGCTGCCATGTGTTCTGAGCTTCAGAAGACTCTTGAACACTTGGAGGCATATGACTTGGCTGTTGAATTGAACGATATGTTTCAAGAACATGCAAGACAGGAAAGGTCCGACACTATAGCTGCTCTGGTCCCATGAAAGATGAGCGAAGGGCAGGCTGTGGGCCCACATGTTTTGAAGATGAAGGCTCATTTTGAGCATCTAGAGAAGCTTGGCCATCCCATTGATGTTGAGTTGGCCACTGATTTATTCTTAATTCATTCCCCAAAAGCTATAATCAGTTTGTCATGAACTTTAATATGCATGGCATGGATAAGTCCCTGTCTGAGTTGCATGGGATGCTAAATATAGTGGAAAATAAAATTGGTAAAGAAGTCGCTCCTGTGCTCATAGTGTCAAAGGAAGGAAAGGGCTCTAAAGGCAAAGGAAAGGGTAAGGCAAAAGTTATCAATCCCAAGAGTAGAAAGGCAAATGTTGCCAATACTATTGTGGCTAAACCTACTTCCCAAAAGGATGCAATCTATTTCCACTGCAATGAGATTGGTCATTGGAAACGTAATTGCAAGGTTTACAAGGAAGAGTTAAAGAAAAAGAAGGGCAGTAGGACTGCATCTAATTAAGGTATCTATGTTATAGATATTCTACTTTCTACTTCTAGTTCCTGGGTATTAGATACCGGATGTGGATCTCACATTTGTTTAAATGTGCAGGCACTAAGGAATATGCGTGTGGGGAATGGAGCAAGAGTTGCTGCATTAGCCGTAGGAACATATGATGTCATTTTACCAAACGGATTAATTCTTGTTTTGAACAATTGTTATTACGTTCCGGATTTAAGTAGAAATATTATTTCAATTTCTTGTTTGGATAATGAAGGTTTTAAGTTTCTTATTGATAATAAGAAGTTTTCTATTTATTTAAATGATATGCTTTATTGTACTGCATGTTCATTTAATGGCCTTTATGTTCTTGACGTTGAGAATGCAAATAATGAGAATATTTATAATGTAAATAAGAAATTCAAACATAATGATGTAAATCATATTTATTTGTGGCATTGCCGTCTTGGTCATATTAATGAGAAACGTATCTCAAAACTCCATGGGGACGGACTTTTAGATTCACATGATTTTGAATCATATGAAACTTGTGCGTCTTGTTTACTTGGAAAGATGACTAAGACACCTTTTACTAAGAGTAGTGAAAGGGCTAGTGACTTATTGGGACTCATACATACTGATGATTTTAGTAGATATTGCTATGTCTACCTAATGAAACATAAAAGTGAATCTTTTGAGATATTTAGAATATTTCAAAATGAAGTACAAAATCAACTTGGCAAAACTATTAAAGCACTTCGATCTGATCATGGTGGAGAATATTTAAACCAAGAATTTGACAATCATCTTAAAGATTGTGGAATTGTTTCACAATTAACTCCACCTGGAACACCATAATGGAATGGTGTGTCTGAGCGGAGAAATAGGACTTTATTGGATATAGTCCGCTCCATGATGAGTCAAGTTGATCTTCCTTTATCCTTTTGGGGACATGCACTAGAAACTGCTGCTTTCACACTAAATAATGTTCTAACAAAATCTGTTCCAAAGACTCCATATGAGATGTGGACTGGAAGAAAATCTAGTTTATCTTTCATGAAGATTTGGGGTTGTGAGGCTTATGTTAAGAGACTTATCTCTTACAAACTTACACCAAGATCTGACAAATGTATTTTCGTAGGTTACCCTAAGGAAACGAAGGGTTATTACTTCTACAACTTGTGTATACAAGAAGATTAGTGGAAGCGTAGTATTATTTCTAGTACTATATGTTGATGACATATTGCTCATAGGAAACGACATTCCTACACTACAGTCTGTAAAGACTTGGTTAGGAAAGTGTTTCTCAATGAAAGATATGGGACAATCCGCTTATATCCTTGGCATAAGGATCTATCGTGATAGAACTAAGAAATTGATTGGTTTAAGTCAAGATACATATATTGACAAAGTTCTTAAGAGATTCCGCATGGAAAACTCTAAGAGAGGAAATTTGCCAGTAGGTCATGGCATAACTCTAAGCAAGAATCAGTGTCCTAAGACAACTGATGAATGTAAGAGAATGATTGGAATCCCATATGCGTCTGCTATTGGATCCATCATGTATGCCATGATATGTACTAGACCCGATGTCTCGTATGCTTTGATCATGACAAGCAGATACCAATCAGATCCTGGTGAGACTCATTGGATTGTAGTCAAGACGATTCTTAAGTACTTGAGAAGGACTAAAGATTCATTCTTGGTGTATGGAGGTATGGAATATGATCTTGTTGTAAGTGGTTACACAGATGCAAGCTTCCAAACTGATAAGGATAATTCTAGATCCCAATCTGGATTTGTATTTGTGCTTAATGGAGGTGCTGTTAGCTAGAAGAGTTCTAAGAAAAGTACCGTAGAAGATTTTACAACTGAAGCTTAGTATATTGCTGCATCTGATGCTGCTAAAGATGCTGTTTGGATCAAGAAGTTCATTGGTGAACTAGAGGTGGTTCCTAGCATTGGTAACCCAATAGACCTTTATTGTGATAATAACGGTGCTATTGCTCAAGCAAAGGTGTAGATACCCCGAGGGAGAACCACGGCTTGGCTTGAGCGGTGGATTATCCTAGGATGTCTATTCGTGTTTTAGATTGTAGAGTCGCCACCTACGTTTTAGAGGAACATAAGAAAAACTTAATATTTAGCCTAAGTTTAGATACGAAAACAGAGATTCTTGTTATGAGGTTCGGGGTTAGGTTACGAGATGGGAAGTACTTAAACACCCATCTCGCCCAACTAATGTTGGTCTTGCTTGTTCAAAGTCTACATAATTAAAATGTTCTTCCTATTCTTAATAATGATAAAAGGGGGTTAAAAAGGGGTATTTGGAATGTAGGGAGATAACTCCTTGGCCAACTTCAATGGAATGAAGTGTCCTTTGGTGTCATGTCCCAAAATGGTTTTGGGTTGATTGCACGTTTGATAAAAATCAAAGAGAAGAAGGGAGATGAAGTAGAGAAGGGAGAAAGAATGATCTTTTTACCTAGACTCAAAATGACTTCAAGTACTTCTTGGGAGATTGCCTTTGGAAATGCCTTGAGAGTATTTTGTGTATAGTATTCTTATGTTGCAAAAAGAAGGTCCAAAAAAGAAGTCTTTTGAAATGGTGGAGAAGAGAGGTTTGTTATAGTTGAAAACAAGGTGTTTTTGGTGCCAAAAAGAAGTCAGAAAGATCAGTTTCCCAGGCAAATCATGTAAAATGAGCAAGGGAGGGATTCTTGGACAGAATCTGTAACTGACGCCCAGGTGCGCGCGCCTCCTACCTTGGTATTGGGATGCGAGCGTTTTTTACCCCTACGGGCGGAGGCGTGCGACTTCAAGATGGCTTTTCTGACAGAATGGACTGGAAAGTCAGCCCTGTTATTCAGTTTAGTCCCTGGATTTAACGAAGTCAGTCAAGAACTTAACGGAAGCAACAGAAGCTAACGAGAAATATTTAAAATAGGAGGAAACACAAGATCAATCGTGCAATCGGGGTGAGCGGTCCAAGGCAGTGTGTCTACAAAAGGAACCCAAATCACATCAGAAATCCAAACAGATACTTAGGCGTTTTCATATCATCCGAGAGATCGTTGAAAGAGGAGACGTGAATATATGCAGAGTACCAACTGATGATAACATTGCCGACCCATTGACAAAGGGTCTTCCGCAAGCAAAGCATGATGGTCATGTTAGGTCTATGGGTATTCGATACATTAATTAGGCCTAGTGCAAGTGGGAGATTGTTGGTGTTGTATGCTCTAGGCACGTTATGTGAACGATTAATGTTATCTCTTAATTATGTTTTAATAAAGATATTGAATGTTTGATTATTATATCCTTTGCATGTTTTTTATAATAATCCCCGTCCCTGATAATTATGATTAATTATTAGTATAAGTTTAATAGATAATCATATGATGATTATGGTGTATGGTATTGTCAGTACCCGATCCGAAAATGAGTTTATTAGGGCTTTCCCAAATATACAAGGACTTTATAGGAATTAGAAACCTTGCAAAGACTTGTCTCGGATTCCCAAAAATGGCCACGCGGCTACATCCGTCCTTGGCCACGCGGCCACATCCGCCCTTGGCCACGCGGCCATGATTGCCTCAGCCAATCTCAGCCATTTGATCCCTTGGTCAGTTCACTATATAAAGGCCCTCTTGCCTCATAGTCAAAGGTCGGAATTTTGATCAATCTTAAGCTACCTAAGTGATGAATTTGCTCTCCATTTAAGCATTTCAAGCATCCAAGAACATCTTCAAGACTCCCAAGAAGATCTAGGTTTATTTCTTGCCAACATAGGTAAGTTTTCTAACTTTTCTTCATGTTCTTGCCATGATTCTTAGTTTAGATTCATAATATTCATGTTCTTAACATGTTTATTTATATGTTGTTTATATTATTCATATGTTCATAATATGTTCTTTGCATGTTCTTCATGTTCTTAGATTGAAACCTTATTTATGCCATATTTAGGGTTGCGATTTTTATGTTAACTTGTTATTTCATAGCCGATTATGATCTAGGGTTCATCAACCCGAACATGATCTAGGAACTATTTCTAAACCCTAATCTTTAGGTAATTTCCCCCTCATTATGCATGATCCCGATTCTCCTGCCTATTCTAAATTCTTCTCGAACTACGTTGACCTGAGCTTCTTAAATTGAGAGGAACGTACGCAATCTTCGGATCCGGTCTCTAAACACCGCACACAACCTACACCGCATCATGATAGAAAGACCGATCTTTTGGGCAATAGGAGTGATAACGGTCAATATTCTTCTCTTGTCGTAATTTAACCCCCGAACCCATTAAACATGCTTTTTCTCAATGTTTTGGCTAATTAAAACGGCGTGGTGACTCTCATATATTTATGTTGCTATGAATATTTCCCTTTGTTATTTATTATTATTGCAAGATACTTCCCATGCGTCGCTTCATCGGAAAGGGGTATTCACAGTGGCGACTCTGTTGGGAACTGCTTTGAATTTATTTCAAACTTAGTGGGTCTAACTTTCGTTATCATCATGATGTTATTTTCTTATCTATCTTCTTCCTCTTTCTTGCATTACATTGCATCATTCAAACATTCAAAACTTCTCTTTTTCTCCCTAAAAAGAATCTAGTTTCTTACCACACACTACCACTAGTCCGTGTCAGCACTGCACATGTCCCTTATTACCCTCGGAGCATTAGATGTGGAGAAATTGGTGGTGCTATTGACGCCCTCTTTCGAGCCACTCGTTTCCTCCACTTACCGTGTACGCTTCGCGAGTGGTGGGAGCCTTTATCCTACCCGTGTCAACCCACACTTAGAGGTTAAAACACTCCAAACTTTTGACCGGTTGGTTTGGCTAGCTTTTTCTTACGAGACCATTAAGGTGCTGTCTATGTCGAGTCATCCTCAAGTCAATGACGAGTCGAGATCTTTGAGAGAAAGTGCACAAAAAATTGATTTCCCTACAAGGGAGGTGCCATGGTAAGGTGAGTGTTTGTTGTCAAGATCTCCACTCATCATTAATTTGTGTAGGATGCAACATAGACTTCACGTTAAGTGTCTTTAAGGACGGGTTAGTCGTAGGATCCGTTGATTGGTGGAAGCCGCTTGCCCTATAGGACCCTCACCTAAATTGTCCGTTTGGGATGTGCAAGGCAGGTGAAAAACGAGGGGTCTATAGACGTAGTGATGGCCTCCACTAATCATAGTTTCTAGGTTAGTTGCGAAAAGCGGTACCCCTTTCAACCAATTAGGATTTAAATAATGTACAAATTTCTGTAAATTAAAAATGTACTTTGCATGAGCCTTTCCCTCCTAAAATCCACCTCCCTCCAACCTTTCAGCAAAGCAAGTTTGGGTCTGTTCGGGTGGTCGACTGCAACGTGAAGTTTCTGATTCGTCCCCGTTCTCAGTCTCAACATCAGCAATGGCAACCCCCGCCTCATCTTCTGTCTCTGCAGCCTTCCTCACTCCTACTACTAGAACCGCCGAGCTTAACACCGAGGTCAGTCTCAATGGCATTCCCCCTAGCCTTCAAAACTTCCTCGCCGATCTCGAAGCTAAAATCAAGAGTCTCGAGGAAAGTAACAAGACTTTGGAGAACCACAACCAATAGTTGAGGAGCCACATCCAAAAGAAAGGACACGAGGTAATACCCAATGGTGAGAATTTTATCTATGTCAAGGATGAAGAAGTCAATACCAACTACCCCGTCAGCACCGGTGCCCCTACCTTCCACTTCCCAAACTACAGAAGTGTTCCACCTCCTTCTCTTTATGCCCAAAAGGGATCCACTACCATGAGCAAGAACAAAGGTTTCTATGAGCCTGCCCCTGAGCTGCTTGGTGGTTACCTCTCTGCTAGCAAGTTGCCTGCACCTTCATTACCCTTCAGCATTGGAATGGCCGTTCCGACTACTTCAACAACTCCTCCCGTCACTCTGCCAGAATCCGTCCCCGACATCTCCAATCACCCTGTGGTCATGGCAATGCAAGAGAAAATGCGTATGTTGATCGAGACTGTAGACAAACAAACCGCTCCTACTACCAAGACAATAAATCCTAACCATGTTGGGGCTCTCCCAAAGGATTTCAAGATGCCTAAGGTGGCAATGTTCCATGGTGACTCGTGTCCTAAGACTCATTTGGATAGTTATGTGTTGGCTATGAGAGCTCGAGATTGCACCAACGAGCAAATGGCCCGTGTTTTCCATAGCACGTTGGATGGGATAGCTTTGCGATGGTTCTTGGGGATAGACCCTAATGAGAGGCAAACGTGGGATCAAATCAGTGTCTTGTTTTGCGAGAAGTACCAAGCAAACTTGGATTGGCATGTGAATCGAACCGATCTAGAGAACACCATGCAAAGGCCCGGCGAGCCTATTTATGACTTTTACAAAAGGTGGAACCACCGACTGTGTGAGGTTCAATATCCACCTAAGGCGAAAGAACAAAAGCAGATTTTCTACAAGTGCTTACTCCCCGAGTTGAAAGTGGCCATCGGTAATGGTTATTTCCCTGATTTACGAGAAATGGTTGACGCCAGAGTGAGATATGAAGCGGGCATCACCGGAATAGTACCACCAAAAGCAACAACAATAACTCCTTCCGTTACAAGGCTCCTACAAACCCTGCGCCTCCCAAAGGTGGAAAAGAGATGGTCGGACAAGTCAACATGGTCCAAAATGAAACTCCGTTCGACGTTCAAACTGTCACAAGGAATGGGGCTCCACCGCAAAGAGAGAGAGAGAGTATTTTGATGATTTTGGCATGCCTATGGGGAAAGTCTTTGATGTGCTAGTCAAAAGAGGTCTTGTCAAGACGCTAGAGAACTACCAACCCGCCAATCCAAAGGCCAACTTGGATGCCTCCAAGTTTTGTAATTATCACAAGTATATGGGACACACGAAGGATGGTTGCCTCTAATTGAAGCGCATAGTTCAAGGATTGATCAATGACAAGAAGATTGAGAAGCCGAAGGGTCCTAATGTAGTGAACAATCCTCTTCCCAACAACGGTGGGGTCAACATGGTGCAAACTAGTGAGATCAGCATACTAGACCTCATGGATTCCTTCGCCAAGGCAAAGGTGATGATGGCTAGTGTCATCGAGGATCTTGTGAAAATGAAGGCCCTTGAACCACTAGAAGGGTACCTCCCCCGCCTCAACTGTGATCTGTCAAAATTCTGCCACTACCACAAGTGTACCGGTCATACTACCGAAGAATGCTTCACCCTCAAGAAAGCTATACAAGAGCTCGTTCACACCGGCATTATCGAAGACCCTAGAGGTTCTTTAGCTAATGATGTACTTATGGTAGAAATTAGTGAGATCACTGATCCGACCGAGCCAGTTGTGGCGGACTGTGATGATACAAGTTGTACTCCAATAATTAATGATAAGGGAATTTCTTGCTACTTGTTGTCCATGGATGAATTAGCTAGTGAAGTAGAATCTTTAGACAAGGAAGGTCCCAAACCCGACCAACCTTTGTCTTGGGCCGAAATCTTCGAAGAAGGCGAGAAAGTGGAAATCCCCCTCCTCACCATGAGGCGCCACTCTCCCTCGATGACCTGCAAGCAGAGGTTTGCCTGCTTACAAGATCCGGTCAAGTGTACCAATTCGACCCAAATGGTGCTAAGAAAATCTTTGGCAAGGAGCCTGAACAAACCGACCTCGAGAAGGAGGATCCTATCCTTACCCAACTCAAGCAAACCCAAGCACACATTTCTCTTTGGTCCCTACTCACCTCCTCTCTTGCTCACCGCCTCATGCTTGAGAAGAATCTTGCCGCTACGATGGTCCCATCGAACACTACTATAGAGAATGTCACACACATGATCGGTAACATCCACTATACAAACATTATCACTTTCTCAGAACTAGACAAACCCATGTTTGGGGTTGATCACAACGAGCCGTTGTATATCACTGTAGAGTTGGATGGCAAGAAAATTCCTCGTTTGTTCGTTGTTAATGGTTCCACTATCAACATCTTGCTGTCAAGAATGATGGATGTTGTTGGGGTTCGTACCACTGATTTAAAGCCTTCTAAGCAAACCATCAAGGCTTGTGATTCCACATGTCGCGTAGTTATAGGCATAATCACTCTGGCCATCACAGTCGGAACCAATATCCTGCCCACCGAATTCCAAGTCATAGACATCTCGGCGACCTTCTCTCTCCTCCTTGGACGGCCATGGTTGCACCAGTCAGGCGCGGTTCCTTCTTCCTTGCATCAATGCATGAAATTCCAGTCTGGAAATGAGGTAACTATTGTCTACAGTGATCTAGTAACTACCCAAGGGACGGACACCAAGGGCATTCCTGTGTTACAAATACAACATGGAGAGGAGGGTAGACTCTTCAATGGTTTCAAAATAGTCGCCCACGCACAGATTTGCGCCATCGATCTCACCAAAACATCAGATAAGGTGGCATCCGTTGTCCAAACTCTACGAAACATGGGCTTCATACCGGGGCTAGGGCAAGGTATGAACTTGCAAGGACCCACAGATTTGGTTGAAGAAGTTGATCAAAGAGGGCTGTTTGGCCTTGGATATACCCTCAATCCCGAAGACAGAGCGGAGCAGAAAAGGATAGAATTCCTCAAGAAGGTGAAACATCCGTACAAGAAGCCTAAAATGCGGCCATACCACCTCTCTCTTAACAGTTTCTTTGTTAAGGAAGGCGAGGAGTTTTCGTGTTTTGAGTTCGCAGAACCATGGTTTGACCACACCGGCAAGTTGCAGAAAGGGTTCGAGATCTTCAGAGACGTAGAATTCGACCGGACCAACCTGATGACGACTTACATGGAATACGACAAGGGCACCGGCAGAATCAAAACCATCAAGTACGAATATGCCACCGAAGTTGCCAGTGACTTGGCTGACCAGCTAGAATCCACAACCCTAGACAAGCCAGCAGCGAAAACCACAGAGACTTCAGGTTTGACTGAGACGTGGGACGACCAATATCTGCTTCAACATCTGGGATATCTGGGGCTCGACGATGACATGGTAGCCTTAATTGGGGATTAATCAGAGGACAATGTTGACCCAAGGACATTAGTAGAAACCATGGAGGGCAAGCTTAAGAACTGGTGCAAACTTGGAGGTCCCATAGCCATTCCGTAATTTATCGTTGGGATGCTAGGGCTTACCCGATCTCCTGCCGCACCTCCCGCAGAATCTCCTGTCACTTCCTTAAAATCCCCTTCCCCCGAGTATAGTGTGTTGTTTTTTGAGTTTGAGTCTTCTTTTAAGTATGACGACCTCACGTATGAAGACTATGATCTTGTCGAAAATGCCATATTTCCTTTCGCTATGAATGAAACCCTCGACCTTTCTGAGTATCCCTCCATAGCCACTCTTTTAACTAATAAATTACCTAATAATAAACCTAATGATATACACTTAGTTAATAATGATTCATTAGAAGACGCAGACACAAACACACTAAATGATGAATATATTAGAGAAATTTCAGAACAGGTTATTAATCAAAAGGAATCTCGAGCCCAAGATGCCGATGAGGTGCTAACGTGTGTGAATTTTGTAACCAAAGCCGAGCCAAAGGAAACACAAATCAGAAGCTTCTTCAGCAGAGCCGAAAGGGAAGCATTGATTGAGCTACTCAAGGAGTACGTGGATGTGTTTGCATGGTCTTACAAGGACATGCCTGGGCTTGACAACTCGATAATAGAGAACAGAATCCCGACAGCACCAGATGCCAAGCCAGTCAAATAAAATTTACGCCGTACTAAGCCGAAATGGTCCTTGCAAGTGAAGGAAGTGATTGAGAAACTGCTCCGCGTACGCTTCATCAGAGTGATTGAATACCCCACTTAGTTGTCCAACATCGTGACCGTCAAGAAGTCCAATGGTAAAGTCCGAGTATGCGTAGATTTTAGAGATCTCAACAAAGCTACTCCTAAGGATGACTTCCCTTTACCCAATATCGACATGTTGGTCGACGCAACGGCTAATTATAAAGTCAAGTCATTTGTAGATGGGTTCACCGGCTATAACCAGATTAAGATGGCCGAGGAAGATCAAGAGAAGACAGCCTTCACTACTCCGTGGGGTACTTTCTACTATACTGTCATGCCATTTGGTTTATGGAACGTTGGGGCTACTTATCAACGGGCAGTCACCGCTCTTTTCCATGACATGATCCATAAGGAGATCGAGGTATATGTCGATGATATGATCATACATTCGAAAGGCTCTGACGATCAACATCTGATAGATCTAAAGAAGTTCTTCAATAGACCGAGGAAGATTCAAGCTATCTTGGAGATGCAGCCTCCCCGCACTGAGACAGAAGTAAAGGGATTCATGGGACACTTGCAGTACATTAGTCATTTCATCAACCAGCTAACTACCATTTGTGAGCCAATCTTCAAGCTAATGAAGAAGACCTCCAGCGTGGAATGGGATTATGACTGCCAAACGGCCTTTGAAAAGATCAAGTAATATTTGGTGAATACCCCAATCCTGCACCCGCCGCATAAGGAGAAACCGTTGCTACTGTACCTTACTGTGTCAGACACCGCCGTCGGAGCCATGTTAGCACAAGAAGCCAAAGATTCTCAGATTGAAAGCGCAGTCTACTTTGTCAGTCGGAAGTTACAAGGCAGCGAGCTCAACTATTCTGCACTCAAGAAGACCTGCATAGGGCTAGTCTGGGTAGTAACAAAGCTCAAGCACTACATGATATCTCATCCTATCCAGTTAGTATCGAAAATGGAACCTATCAAGTATCTATTCGACAAACCCTCTCTCTCCATGAGGCTCGCCAAATGGTCAGTATTCTTGGGAGAATTTGATATCACCTACGTGCCAAGGAAAGCAATTAAGGGGAGAGCATTGGCCGATCAACTCGCTGACTTCCCAAGCACAGAAGTAAGAGGGCCAGACCCCGAGTTTCCGAACGATGACATTTTCCCCATAGAACTCGATGAGAAATGGCAATAGTTCTTTGATGGAGCTGCAAACAAGTGAGGGAACAGAGTCGGACTCCTACTCATTGATCCGAAAGATGAACACACTCCCATATCAATCAGATTGAACTTATCAACAACCAATAACGCTGCCAAGTATGAGGCATGTATAGCTGGATTAGAAGCTGTCCTAGAGCGCAATGTAAAGGAGTTAGAGGTGTACGGAGACTTCGCTTTGATCATTAACCAAACAGCGAAGAAGTGGAAAACTATTGACCCCTATTTACAGCAATACCAAGCCTACATGGATGAGTTGATAGCACAATTCAAGGACGTGACCTTCCATTACTTACCGTAAGACAGAAACAGATTCGGCGACGCTCTTGCGACATTAGCCTCTTTAGTCAAAATTCCTGAGGGGAGATCAGTGAAACCATTCAGAATTGGGCGTAGAGAGAACCCCGCCTATTGCTGTGAAATCCAAGTCGAGTCGGAGACAAACGAGGATCAATGGTATGCCCAAGTCTAGAAATTCCTTAAACATGGAGAAACCTCCTTCGAGGGAGATGTGAAGGCCAAGAGTTTGCAAGCACTCAAGAGGTTGTCCGGACAGTTCGTGCTACTGGATGACACTTTGTACAAGAGGCACTATGATGGATGTTGGTAGTGGTGCCCTAGGCACGTTTAATAAACGTTGTAATTGTTATCATTTATTTCATATCAATAAAGAGATGTTTTGATTATTATTGTTGTTCATGTTTACTTATAATAATCCCCGTCCCTGGTACTTGTTAAGCACTAGTATAAAGGCTAAATGATCATGGGATGATCATGTTAGATTTATGGGTACTTGTTTTGAACAAGGTACTGGACATGACCCGCTGTATGAGATTTATGTCATGGTCTATGTCAAACTTATATCTCATATTAGTTATGTCATTTGAATCCTTAGACATGAAGTTATTATAGTCTTCCACTTGATGAACATTGTGTTTGACATATTCAAACGCTACCTTAACACGGTAGTTATAAAGGGTATGATTGGCATAATCGGATTCCCTTTGGGAAGAATAATAAGCTAAATGGATTTGTCCCTCCACGGAGAGATGTCAAGCTTGGGCCCCTCGAAAGAATGATGTTGATGAAATGTTCGGCCGGACTCAAATGGATTGATTGGATCAATAGCATTTGAATTATCAACATATTCGGAATTGAGAAAGTATTGAACAAGACAATTTGACTGTTTGACCATGACTTGTGTTCAATGACATCGTGGACAAAAGGATTGTGACATATTCTAAAGGAATGCGAACTTGTATCTAGTTATACTATTTGGGTAGGTATGACGGTTTGCTAGAACCTAATCATATCTTATGGTTTCATGTTTGAGCCCATTGCCAACTTAGTATAATCCTAGAGGGTCACACACAATAGAACGAATCTTAAATAAAAGGGCTCTATTGGAATTTAGGGTCGAAGGACCTCAAAGGAATTTTTGGAAAATTCTGGGTTTTCTGGACAGCGAGCGGGCGCTCGGTCTGGACCAGGCGGGCGCTTGGTCTGACGGCAGAAAATTTCGTAATTCGATTTGGGAAGGTTTTTGGCACAAGGTTCCTATTTGGAATAAGTCTTAATTGTGTATAAAAAGCCAAGTTCGGCCAGACCATTAGCCCTAGTGTTTTTGTGTGCCTCAAAAGAGTTTGAGAGAGTTATTATTTTGTTCCAAGACATCTTGGATTGAAGAACAAAATAATTCACAAAATAATTCCATATAGTTCATTATTAAATTTTGAAAGTGTGTTTCATAATTATTGGTGTCGCGACCCCGAACCCCGCGGGCCCGAGATCGCGAGCTGGACGTCGACTTAAGACCAAAACTCTAAAATATAGAAGTTAAAAATTCCATTTGATTCCAAAAGGTGATGATCCAAAGTTTTACAAATCCAAGTTTAAATCAACAAAGTACATCTAACATAAGCTCCACAGCTTATGCCCAAAAGAATAAAATATACAATTCTTAATGACGTCAATAATGGTAAGACTATCCCCAAAAGGTTATACATTTAAATAATGAAAACCGATCCATAACAACCTGCCCCAAAATCTCAAACCTCTCGACGTCCTCCTCGAACCGCGAATCCTAATCCTTTTCCTCCTGGGGGGGGGGGGTTAAGGAAAAACAAAGATGGAAATAAGCGGGGTGAGATAAAATCTCAGTAAGATACTAATGCAACTACATGACATGCTAATATGCAATGACCGATAGCAATTAACATAAGACAGATAGCAGCAGAATAATAAGTGACATGCTGACGAACGGTAACATCCAATAATCAATCATATAAATAAACATATAACAACAAATGAGAGGCTCCCTATCGCCAACCGTCCCATACCGGTTGGAAATAACGACCAGCTCATCATGAAACACATAAAGCTGAAATAAACACTCATAAGTGGATACATAGCCAAGGTTTCACCCAACTGAAAGAACCAAATAAAGGTCGCTGCGCAGCTTCAATAATCAACAAATCATCATCTTCATAATAGCATGAAAGCTGAAGAGAAATCCCCGGTCAGAAGCGACCGATCAACCCATCGATCAACAAACCATCTTCATAGTAGCATAAAAGCTGAAGAGAAACCCGGTACCGGAACCAATAACCAAATGAAGTGTCACAAGGGACGGGAGACATGCCACAAAGTCATGCTCCAAGTAAAGCTAAAATGCACACAAAGGAGCTAGCTCTTCTCACATCCAAGGCCAATCTGGAGGAGGGTAATAATGGGGCAAAACAATGGTCAACATCACAATGGACTTGGCTGTGCCATCATAATGTTTCGCATCGCCCAAACACACACAAAATACCAGCTGGACTTTCAAGTAAAGGCTAAGTAATAAAATACTAGCACAATAAACAACCATTGATTCCAAAGTAGGGAATCATACCAATTAATCACCATAAAAGATGCAAACGATTACTCAAGAAGAGTTCAACAACAATAGCACAAGGAGTTTCTCATAAAAGAGTCCAACAACATTGACCATTAAAACATAATGATTCCCAGATAAGGCACGTACCAAATACATCATAAATATGATACCCACAAGTTAATTATAAAGAGCACAACCCAAACGGTCGCTCACAAATAGCACAAACCAAAATGACCCTAAACATTTACTCATAAAGATATACTAGGACCATGAACTCAACCATCTCTTACACCTGGAATTCCAAAGTAGGAAATCAGAATGAATACACCTTAAGGTTAATCGAACCGTAGGTACCCAATTGCCAATCACGCTTTACCTTCGTTCATAACGAACCAATTCTAAACACCCCAAACGAATCCAAAAGGTTACACTTATTCACACATGATCACAACGGACCAAACCCAACACTTTGGTATTCCCTAATACCCTCTAGGTATTATAAGATATCACTTAGAATCTAGACCAAGTCTGATCCAAAAATCAATCCGATCAAAATAATCCTGAACACATTACAAGATGCCCAAACACTCTCAAACAATACATAGACTAATTCCGCAACACAATTGTTCACAACGGACCATGCCTATTAATCATCAAAATATAAACCAAGTCAACAACACATCCTGAAGTTGATACACGCGAGATACTCGTAAAGAGTACTACCCAAATGCTCATTCCCCAAATAGCACAATGACTATCATTAAAACTATCCCAAACGTCCACTCATTATGAAAGTGTTCCCACATTTTCCAATAATCCATAACTAAATTCCATAACCCATTTATTCACAAAGGAACCAAGGCGAAACCACACAAACCGATATTCCCAACTTGATTACAACGGACCGATTCTAAACACTTTGTCATAAGACACTAAATGAAATCTCAACACAATATAAACCTGAAACTCACCTAAATAAACCACTCCATCTCGAAGTACTCTAGAAGATCTTTAAAATGATAGTTTACTCGTCCAAAACGGAGTTCGAATGAGAAAGTTATGGTGGAAACAGTTTTAGAAGAAAAGGGAAGAATATATCAGAGTCCCAGCTTGGCACGACCGTGCCTAAGAAAGTGGCACGACCGTGCCAAACATGACGAGAGGAAATTGAATATTGGCACGACCGTGCCAAATAAAGGGGCACGACCGTGCCAGAAGAACAATGCCCAGATTTTTTCCTGGGTTCATACATACCCGAAAATGGCACCCAAACAACCCAAAATTCTTACCATTTCTCAAATACTCAAAATCAAGACTTCCAATAAGCATAACAATGAACCAAAACAACTTATAAACTTGAATAGGACCAAAATAACACATCTAGAAACCCAAATCAAGGTTTAAATCCCAACCTTCATATAATCACCATTTTAAACCAAAAATCCATATAAATTCCAAATAAATTCCAAACTCAATCAAACTTCAAATATAACAACTAAAGCATTATATAAGCATGATATGAACAATTTAGCATATTAATGGGGGAAAAGCAACTTACTTGAAAATAATGAAAGTTGACGGAATTCGAATATTCTTGATTCTACGCGATCCTATCGACGATCTAAACACATTTCGTATAGAGAGAAATGAGAGAAGATGAGAGGAAGATAGCTAAAATGAAGAGAGAAGTGAGAGGAGAACTTACCCAATTTGAGCTAGAGAGAGAGAGAAATGGATTGGGAATGAGGGAGAGGTGAGGGAGAAGAGAGGGAGAAGAGAGGGAGAAGGGGGAATTATTTCCAAAAACTTACACTCAGGCCCCTCCTCTACACTACACACAAATACTTACACTCCCTACTAACTATTAAGACCCAACAATACTACACTAACCTAAATAAAATGCTAGGCATAAATTATTATAACACATACAAAGCACACATAATTCATTAATTAAATAATAATTTAAATGAATAAATGAGCAAACAAATAAATGATAATTATTTATTACTAATAAAATAGAGCCTGGTTTTCGGGTCGTGACATTCACTCCCCCTTAAAGAAAATTCGACCCGAATTTTAACGAGACTTACCCGAAAGACTAATTAGCTACGGATACGATAGTTCCGCATTTCTCAAATTCCTCAATTGTCCAATCTAACCCACTAAAAGGTAACCTTAAGTAATGCTTACGATAACACCACCTCTCGAACCGAATCATTCCATTATTATCTTCACGTATTTCCTCTAACTCCCTTTTTAGTTAATAATCTGTGCTCATATACCCAAGGAAATCTACAAATCTCAAATCCTCAATAACTAACCCAAGTTAGTCTTTCACGCATACATTTATTAACCTAATGATACTTAGGTTCAATAGTGCTACCGTCATAATAAACCAATTAGCTAGCAACGTTCCAACTGACCAAATACCAATTCATGATATTCCTTAATTATGCCCAAGTATTGATAATCAACTTCCTTCACATACCCTTGATCCAATTCAGGAAACGCCACCAAGAAGGGATTTAGAACCATAGAACCACTATCTAACCAAAATTTCAAAATGCCCTTAACATAGATTGAGAAATTATTACTCTCCCAAAATGTACTTAGTCCCTTCTAACTTAACACGCTTACCACCATTAATGATCATAACTCCTACAACAAACTCATCATCCATAACAAATCGTACACCTCTCCATACTAATCCATTCCGATGCATTCACGGGGATGTACTAAAAGTAAACAAAAATCTCCTATCCAGAAATCCTCAATTTGAATCCTCAACTCTTATAACCCAACCGATGCCATAAGGACATTGATCTAAATATTAGCACTACAACCTTGTACCATAACAACTCAATTTAACCCAAGCTTCTCCTCAAACACTGGGTACTATTCGGTAGAAAACGAAAATCTTACGAATGATATATACACCCAACAAATTGACCGAAACTAAATACTCGGATTTCAATTAAGAAAAGATAGGTATAACTCTACCCAAAGGAACGGTCTCAAACAGTTTTAAGAAACTAGGAATGGAGAATATAACAATCCCCTACAACAATAGATTAAAGCAATAGTGACATCAAAATCTTCCAATAGCAACATGGCTAATTTAGCAGGTGAGACATAACCATACTTAAGCACATCATAAGCACATAAGACTTCATCAGATACCCTAAACTTCTCCATAGGAGTAGACACCTACAACACATAAGTCAAAGACTCAGAAGAAATAAATGCAACTAAATGCACAGAAACACATAAATGCGATGACCCTAAAATGCACGCGCTCGCTCTCACGACGCAAAATAATACCTCCTGAAATTATCCGTTACCTGGTGAGTGCTGAGTGATTGCAAATACTCTACCCGAAACCTTGGGCTTCCCCGAAGCATCCCTCTTCTGACCCTGTGGTATTCCAGTTCCTGTCCCCGATGACTGAACTCTAAACCTCGGACAATCTTTAACGAAGTGTCCCAACTGACCACACTTCACACATTTTCCTTGCTTCTTCCAACACTTGTCTTCTGAGTGTCCTTTCCTCTGACAGTAGCTGCAGACTTTCCCATTTCGTGTCCCCTTATTAGAACCTTGATTTCCTACTGTTGGTTGCCCTTGAAGTTGCCTTCTGAATCGAGTTTGCACTCCAAAATTACCTCTGTTATCCGAATGTTGCTGTTGTGACTTACTCTGCCCTCCTTGCTTACCCGGGTTAACCATCTCAGTCTTCCTTCTGTGTTCCCCAATATTCTGCTCAATCAAGTAGGCTCGATCCACCGCATCCTGAAAAGGTTGAATTCTTTGGGCTAAAAGTTGAGTCCTATTAGCTGTCTTTAAACCCCTGATCAATCTCATCGCTTTCTGCTCCTCGGTCCGCACAAGGTAGTCACAACACCTAGCTAATTCGGCGAACTTGGCCGAGTACTGTGCTACTGACATCAAGCCTTGCTCCAAGCTGAGGAACTCGATCTCCTTCCAGTTTTGATTCACTAGAGAGATAAAATGATCCTTGAATTTCCTCACGAACCACTCCCAAGGATATGGTATAAGAGTCGCATCCCAACTGGTCTTCAGTGCCTTCCACCAGTGTTCCGCAGCCCCCACGAGCTTATAAGCTGCAAACAGAACCCTATCCTCATCAGTACAACCAAAGACCTCGTAGATTTTCTCCATCGATTCTATCCATAGCTCGGCCTTCTTCACATCAGGCTCACCGTCGTACTCACTTGGTTTCAACTTTAAGAACTGCTCCAACCCATACCGCGGAGGTGTAACATGTTCCTCTCTCGGCCCTTGGTCATGAATTGATTTCACGGCCGCTTCAAACCTTTCCTGAAACATTGCACGGTTGTCTTCCCTTAGACTATTAAGATTCTAAGTCCCACTGATGCCTTCACCAGCTCTTCTTCTAGCCATTTAGAACAAATACATGCATAAAACATCAACCGTTACTCACTCCGAACACAACTACCCTCCTAGGTCATTCTAGTCCACCTATACTTATACATAGAGCTAAACCATAGCTCTGATACCAACTGTCGTGACCCCGAACCCTGCGGGCCCGAGATCGCGAGCTGGACGTCGACTTAAGACCAAAACTCTAAAATATAGAAGTTAAAAATTCCATTTGATTCCAAAAGGTGATGATCCAAAGTTTTACAAATCCAAGTTTAAATCAACAAAGTACATCTAACATAAGCTCCACAGCTTATGCCCAAAAGAATAAAATATACAATTCTTAATGACGTCAATAATGGTAAGACAATCCCCAAAAGGTTATACATTTAAATAATGAAAACCGATCCATAACAACCTGCCCCAAAATCTCAAACCTCTCGACATCCTCCTCGAACCGCGAATCCTAATCCTTTTCCTCCTGGGGGGGTTAAGGAAAAACAAAGATGGAAATAAACGGGGTGAGATAAAATCTCAGTAAGATACTAATGCAACTACATGACATGCTAATATGCAATGACCAATAGCAATTAACATAAGACAGATAGCAGCAGAATAATAAGTGACATGCTGACGAACGGTAACATCCAATAATCAATCATATAAATAAACATATAACAACAAATGAGAGGCTCCCTATCGCCAACCGTCCCATACCGGTTGGAAATAACGACCAGCTCATCATGCAACACATAAAGCTGAAATAAACACTCATAAGTGGATACATAGCCAAGGTTTCATCCAACTGAAAGAACCAAATAAAGGTCGCTGCGCAGCTTCAATAATCAACAAATCATCATCTTCATAATAGCATGAAAGCTGAAGAGAAATCCCCGGTCAGAAGCGACCGATCAACCCATCGATCAACAAACCATCTTCATAGTAGCATAAAAGCTGAAGAGAAACCCGGTACTGGAACCAATAACCAAATGAAGTGTCACAAGGGACGGGAGACATGCCATAAAGTCATGCTCCAAGTAAAGCTAAAATGCACACAAAGGAGCTAGCTCTTCTCACATCCAAGGCCAATCTGGAGGAGGGTAATAATGGGGCAAAACAATGATCAACATCACAATGGACTTGGCTGTGCCATCATTCGCATCGCCCAAACACACACAAAATACCAGCTGGACTTTCAAGTAAAGGCTAAGTAATAAAATACTAGCACAATAAACAACCATTGATTCCAAAGTAGGGAATCATACCAATTAATCACCATAAAAGATGCAAACGATTACTCAAGAAGAGTTCAACAACAATAGCACAAGGAGTTTCTCATAAAAGAGTCCAACAACATTGACCATTAAAACATAATGATTCCCAGTTAAGGCACGTACCAAATACATCATAAATATGATACCCACAAGTTAATCATAAAGAGCACAACCCAAACGGTCGCTCACAAATAGCACAATGGCTATTACCAAAATGACCCTAACATTTACTCATAAAGATATACTAGGACCATGAACTCAACCATCTCTTACACCTGGAATTCCAAAGTAGAAAATCAGAATGAATACACCTTAAGGTTAATCGAACCGTAGGTACCCAATTGCCAATCACGCTTTACCTTCGTTCATAACGAACCAATTCTAAACACCCCAAACGAATCCAAAAGGTTACACTTATTCACACATGATCACAGCGGACCAAACCCAACACTTTGGTATTCCCTAATACCCTCTAGGTATTATAAGATATCACTTAGAATCTAGACCAAGTCTGATCCCAAAATCAATCCGATCAAAATAATCCTGAACGCATTACAAGATGCCCAAACACTCTCAAACAATACTTAGACTAATTCCGCAACACAATTGTTCACAACGGACCATGCCTATTAATCATCAAAAGATAAACCAAGTCAACAACACATCCTGAAGATGACACACGCGAGATACTCGTAAAGAGTACTACCCAAATGGTCATTCCCCAAATAGCACAATGACTATCATTAAAACTATCCCAAACGTCCACTCATTATGAAAGTGTTCCCACATTTTCCAATAATCCATAACTAAATTCCATAACCCATTTATTCACAAAGGAACCAAGGCGAAACCACACAAACCGATATTCCCAACTTGATTACAACGGACCGATTCTAAACACTTTGTCATAAGACACTAAATGAAATCTCAACACAATATAAACCTGAAACTCGCCTAAATAAACCACCCCATCTTGAAGTACTCTAGAAGACCTTTAAAATGATAGTTTACTCGTCCAAAACGGAGTTCGGATGAGAAAGTTATGGAGGAAACAGTTTTAGAAGAAAAGGGAAGAATATATCAGAGTCCCAGCTTGGCACGACCGTGCCAAACATGACGAGAGGAAATTGAATATTGGCACGACCGTGCCAAATAAAGGGGCACGACCGTGCCAGAAGAACAATGCCCAGATTTCTTCCTGGGTTCACACATACCCGAAAACGGCACCCAAACAACCCAAAATTCTTACCATTTCTCAAATACTCAAAATCAAGACTTCCAATAAGCATAACAATGAACCAAAACAACTTATAAACTTGAATAGGACCAAAATAACACATCTAGAAACCCAAATCAAGGTTTAAATCCCAACCTTCATATAATCACCATTTTAAACCAAAAATCCATATAAATTCCAAATAAATTCCAAACTCAATCAAACTTCAAATATAACAACTAAAGCATTATATAAACATGATATGAACAATTTAGCATATTAATGGGGGAAAAGCAACTTACTTGAAAATAATGAAAGTTGACGGAATTCGAATATTCTTGATTCTACGCGATCCTATCGACGATCTAAACACATTTCGTATAGAGAGAAATGAGAGAAGATGAGAGGAAGATAGCTAAAATGAAGAGAGAAGTGAGAGGAGAACTTACCCAATTTGAGCTAGAGAGAGAGAGAAATGGGCTGGGAATGAGGGAGAGGTGAGGGAGAAGAGAGGGAGAAGAGAGGGAGAAGGGGGAATTATTTCCAAAAACATACACTCAGGCCCCTCCTCTACACTACACACAAATACTTACACTCCCTACTAACTATTAAGACCCAACAATACTACACTAACCCAAATAAAATGCTAGGCATAAATTATTATAACACATACAAAGCACACATAATTCATTAATTAAATAATAATTTAAATGAATAAATGAGCAAACAAATAAATGATAATTATTTATTACTAATAAAATAGAGCCTAGTTTTCGAGTCGTGACAATTGGTCTAGAAACCAAGATCAAGAAGCTCCTTGATATTCGTTCGTGGTGTGGATACCGCTAGAGGGTGAATTTTATCATCTTCAAAGTTCGTGAATTTTGTCCGTGATAAAGGTTCAAATTCTTCACCAAAATCAAAGCTAGAATTCATAGACATCAAGGGTTAGTCTATCCTCTATTCATTATGTTGTATTTGATTTAATCATATGAACGGATCCATGGCTTTGGGTTTCATAAAATTTTTAATTGCTATTTTCCGCTACGCATGTTACTTGGAAACCCAACAGTGGTATCAGAGCCCCGTTCATGTTGATTAATTCAATACTTGGATCATGTTATGTGTATATAAATTGTTTATGTGCCTAGCATTATATGAATATTGGAATATATGATGCTTATGTGTTTTGTGATTTTATGTGGTTTATTGTTTTGCAACTTTAATCGCACGATTCAATTGCAATAAATATTATGGTGGATTCTGAATTATTTCGATTATTAATTTTTGATCAGATCAAAGTTTTAATAATCGGGGAAAAATAATTTTGAGACAAAATTTTCGAACTTTAAAATTCTGTACCATTCAGACCTACCAGGCGCACGCTCGGTCAAGACCAGGCGGCGCTCGCTCGTCAGAATCTGTTCTGATTTTGGTTAAAATCTGAATATGGAATTTTCGATAAATTCAACAAAACCAGTAACAGAACCAGTCCAGACTTGCTGATCTGGAATGGGTTTTGGGTAGTTGGTTTGTGTGTGGATTTTGGGGTTTGATTTTCCTATTTGTTTTAGTCTTGTGATTCCTAGATTGGTTCAAGTTTTAGATGGCTAATATGCGTTCATCGAGATTGTGTTTCCCAAAATTGATCGCAATCAAAGTTTCAAAGATAAAACGAAGTTAGAATTATGAAGAGTTCATAATTGCTAAAATTGAGAAACAAAGTTCTTGATTCAAAGTTTGGAGATCCATGTGGAATTGTGGATGCAATTGGCCTACGTTCATCGAGACCATCTATTGCTTAGTTTCGGCCACATGGACTACTTTTTTGGTTTCTTGAATTAGTGCGGGATTGTGGTTGCCTAATGGCTTAGTTCGACCGCACTTCTTGTTGTCTTGATTTGGAGATAATAACCGAAGTTGAAATAGTCTCATGCTCATAATTATAGAGAAACTAATGACACATAAATATCATGCTTAAATTAATGGAGATTAATTTAGTGGCTAAACTTGATGTGTAACATGTTTATATTATGTGCTCATAAATGTGTTATATGCTATATATGATGAACCTTCGAAGAAAGTTTTAAGTCCTTCATTGCTATGCCATGATTAAAACACTTGTTTATACATGTGTAATCTTGATTTGGGTTCGCCTCCGCGAGGTGCATTAATTTTATTCATGTATGAGCAAGATGAGGTTCATTAATTTAATGTGGGCTTGCCTCCGCAAGGTGCATTAAATTGAATGGTTCCTATACGTTTAAAATGGTTGGACTTAATTAGGCGTCAAAACAGTTTTGGGCCTAGTCAAAAGATGAGATTAAACATGCTTGAAAAATTGGATTTCTCAAAGAATCTCATGAAAGGATCTAAGAATCATATGGGATATGATTGACATGATTGTCTACCTAATTAATTTAGTTTTGAGCGGTCCGCCTCCGTGGACTCAAAAGTTAAATTAAAGTTGGATCTTAGCCCAATTAAATTATATTATATATTGGATGTATATGAAGGTTATATAATTTAGTGGGGGTATTTTGTTTGAAAAATACATTGTTTATTTCTTTAATGAAAACCGGTACTTATTAAATTTTGGAAATTTTGCATATTTGTAGATAATGACTACTAATACTCAATCAATTCCGTTGCGATCGATCCTTGAGAAGGATAAGCTCCAAGAGAATGGTACAAACTTTATGGATTGGATCCGTAGCCTAAGAATTGTTCTAAGGCAAGAAGATAATTTGTACATTCTCGATGGGCCTCTTCCTGCTGAACCAGAACCTACTGCCCCTAGAGCAGAAAGAGATAGTTACAAGAAACATCGTAATGATTCTAGAGATGTAAGTTGTCTCATGCTTGCTACTATGTGCTCAAAACTCCAACAAAGTTTGGAACACTTGGAAGCCTATGAGATAGGCGTGGAGTTAAGAGCCATGTTTCAAGAACAAGCTAGGCAAGAGAAGCACAAGACCATTGTTGCATTCACTACTTGCAAAATGAATGAATTGCAACAAGTGAGTCCTCACATGCTGAAAATGAAAGGTTATGTAGAGCACCTTGAGAAACTTGGCTATCCAATCCCATTGGAGCTAGCCACAGATCTCATTCTTAATTCATTGCCTAAAAGTTATAATCAGTTTGTGATGAATTATAACATGCATGGAATGGATAAGAATCTCTCCGAGTTGCATGGGATGCTTAAAACTGCGGAGATGAAGATTGCGGAGAAAGGTTCTCCCGTGTTCTTAGTTCATGATGGGAAGAAGGCTAGTGCCAAAGGAAAGGGTAAGAAAGTTGTCAAACCCAAAATAAGCAAGGCAAGTGTTGCCAAGGCTTCTGAGGCAAAGCCCGATTCACAAAAAGGATGCAATCTGTTTCCATTGTCAAGAAATTGGTCATTGGAAACGTAATTGCAAGGCTTTCTTGGAAGAGCAAAAGAAGAAGAAGGGCAGCAAGGCTGCGTCGACTTCAGGTATCTATATGATAGATATTCTCCTTTCTACCACTGATTCTTGGGTATTGGATACCGGATGTGGTTCTCACATTTGTTTAAATGTGCAAGTTCTAAAGAATAGGAGACTACTTAAAGAGGGTGACGTAGACCTACGCGTGGGGAATGGAGCAAGAGTTGCTGCATTAGCCGTATGGACTTATGAAGTCACTTTACCTTCCGGATTAATTCTTGTTTTGAACAATTGTTATTATGTTCCAGATTTAAGTAGAAATATTATTTCAATTTCTTGTTTGGATAATGAAGGTTTTAAGTTTCTTATTGAGAATAAGAAATTTTCTATTTATTTAAATGATGTGCTTTATGGTATTGCTAATTCATTTAATGGCCTTTATATCTTGGATGTCAAGAATGAAAGTAATGACAATGTCTATCATGTAAATAGGAAATCTAAACCTAATGATGTAAATCATACCTTTTTATGGCATTGCCGTCTTGGTCATATTAATGAGAAGCGTATCTCAAAACTCCATGGGGACGGACTTTTAGGTTCATGTGACCTCGAGTCATATCATACTTGCGAGTCGTGTCTTCTTGGAAAAATGACTAAGGCACTTCGATCAGATTGTGGTGGAGAATACTTAAGCCAAGAATTTGATGATCATCTGAAGAATTGTGGAATAGTTTCACAATTGACTCCACCCGGAACACCACAATGGAATGGTGTATCCGAGAGGAGAAATCGGACTTTGTTAGACATGGTTCGATCAATGATGAGTCAAGTTGATCTTCCAATATCCTTTTAGGGTTACGCTCTAGAAACCGCTGCTTTCACACTAAATCGTGTTCCAACTAAATCGGTTCAAAAGACTCCATATGAGATGTGGAGCGGAAAGAAAACTTGTTTATCTTTCATGAAGATTTGGGGTTGCGAAGCCTTTGTCAAAAGACTTGTCTCTGACAAACTTTTCACACAAATCTGACAAATGTATTTTCGTGGGATATCCAAAGGAAACTAGAGGATATTACTTTTACAACCGTGAGGACAACAAAGTGTTTGTTGTCCGAACTGGTGTCTTTCTAGAGAAAGAGTTTCTCTCCAAAGAAATCAGTGGGAGTAAAATAAATCTTGAAGAAATTCGAGACCCAGAAAATAACATTGAACCAATAGTGGAACAAGAACAAGAACCACAAGGAGTTGTGGAACCTGTTCAAAATACACAAGCGACTCGCAGATCTAGTAGGTTACGATCCGAGCCCGAGAGATATGGATTTCTCGTAACGGATAGTAATGAGGTAGAAATCATTGATAATGATGAACCGTCAACCTACCAAGAGGCGATGTCTTCTCCTGATTCGGACAAGTGGCTTGGAGCCATGGAATCCGAATTACAATCCATGCAAGACAATTAGGTTTGGAATTTGATTGATGCGCCCAAAGGTGTAAAAACCATAGGATGCAAATGGGTCTTCAAGAAGAAGACTGACATGGATGGGAAGGTGCATACTTACAAAGCTAGACTTGTAGCAAAGGGTTATAGGCAAGTTCATGGTATTGACTATGATGAAACCTTTTCACCCGTAGCAATGATCAAGTCTATAAGAATTTTGCTTGCCATTTCCGCATATCATTACTATGAAATATGGCAAATGGACGTCAAAACCGCTTTTCTAAATGGAAAACTCCAAGAGGATGTGTATATGACACAACCAGAAGGTTTTGAACAAGATTCTAAAGTATGCAAATTGCAGAGATCCATCTATGGATTGAAGCAAGCTTCTAGGAGTTGGAATCTCCGTTTTGATGAATCGGTCAAAGAGTTTGGTTTCCTCAAGAACGAAGATGAGCCTTGTGTATACAAGAAGATTAGTGGGAGCATAGTGCTATTCCTTATTTTATACGTGGATGACATATTACTCATTGGAAACGATGTTCCTACACTTCAGTCCGTAAAGACTTGGTTAGGAAAATGCTTCGCAATGAAAGATATGGGTGAAGCCGCATATATACTTGGCATTAAGATCTATAGAGATAGATCAAGGAGGCAACTTGGTTTAAGCCAAAGTACATACATTGACAAGGTCATTAGAAGATTCCGTATGGAAAATTCCAAGAGAGGCACCTTGCCCGTGTTACATGGAGTTTCTCTAAGCAAGACTCAATGTCCTAAGACAAACGATGAGCGTGAGAAAATGAATGATGTTCCATATGCTTCGGAAATTGGGTCCATCATGTATGCCATGATTTGTACTAGGCCGGATGTATCTTATGCTTTGAGCATGACAAGTAGATTCCAATCCGACCCTGGCGAAAATCACTGGATACCTGTAAAAGTGATTCTTAAGTACTTGAGAAGAACTAAAGACTCGATTTTGGTCTATGGAGGAATGGAAGATGATCTGGTTGTAAATGCTTACACGGATGCAAGCTTCCAAATCGACAAAGATGATAGCCGATCGCAATCGGGTTTAGTGTTTATGTTAAATGGTGGAGCTGTAAGCTGGAAGAGTTCCAAGCAAAGTACAACCGCTGATTCTACAACAGAAGCTGAGTATATTGCCGCATCGGATGCTGCAAAGGAAGCTGTTTGGATTAAGAAGTTCATAACTGAACTTGAAGTGGTTCCTAGTATTGCTAATCCAATAGACCTTTAATGCGATAATAATGGTGCTATTGCTCAAGCAAAGGAACCAAGAGCACATCAGAAATCCAAACACATACTTAGACATTTTCATATCATTCGAGAGATCGTTGATAGGGGAGACGTAAATATATGCAGAGTACCTACTGAGGACAATGTTGCGGACCCGCTAACAAAGGGACTTCCACAAGCTAAACATGATGGTCATGTTAGGTCCATGGGTATTAGATACATAGGATATTGGGCCTAGGGCAAGTGGGAGATTGTTGGTAGTGGTGCCCTAGGCACGTTTAATAAACGTTGTAATTGTTATCATTTATTTCATATCAATAAAGAGATGTTTTGATTATTATTGTTGTTCATGTTTACTTATAATAATCCCCGTCCCTAGTACTTGTTAAGCACTAGTATAAAGGCTAAATGATCATGGGATGATCATGTTAGATTTATGGGTACTTGTTTGGAACAAGGTACTGGACATGACCAGCTGTATGAGATTTATGTCATGGTCTATGTCGAACTTATATCTCTTATTAGTTATGTCATTTGAATCCTTAGACATGAAATTATTATAGTCTTCCACTTGATGAACATTGTGTTTGACATATTCAAACGCTACCTTAACACGGTAGTTATAAAGGGTATGATTGGCATAATCGGATTCCCGTTGGGAAGAATAATAAGCTAAATGGATTTGTCCCTCCACGGAGAGATGTCAAGCTTGGGCCCCTCGAAGGAATGATGTTGATGAAATGTTCGGCCGGACTCAAATGGATTCATTGGATCAATAGCATTTGAATTATCAACATATTCAAAATCGAGAAAGTATTGAACAAGACAAGTTGACTGTTTGACCATGACTTGTGTTCAATGACATCGTGGACAAAAGGATTGTGACATATTCTAAAGGAATGCGAACTTGTATCTAGTTATACTATTTGGGTAGGTATGACGGTATGGCATGTATAAGGCCTCCCCCCTAGTTATTCATTCTTGGTGGTTGAGGTTGTCATGTCCCCCACCATGTTTGTATTTTTGAGCTTTATTAATAAAATTTAGGGAGGTACCGTCCTCCTTTCGCCAAAAAAAAAAAAAAAAAAAAAAGGTATGACGGTTTGCTAGAACCTAATCATATCTTATGGTTTCATGTTTGAGCCCATTGCCAACTTAGTATAATCCTAGAGGGTCACACACAATAGAACGAATCTTAAATAAAAGGGCTGTATTGGAATTTAGGGTCGAAGGACCTCAAATGAAATTTCGTAATTCGATTTGGGAAGGTTTTTGGCACAAGGTTCCTATTTGGAATAGGTCTTAATTGTGTATAAAAAGCCAAGTTCGGCCAGACCATTAGCCCTAGTGTTTTTGTGTGCCTCAAAAGAGTTTGAGAGAGTTATTATTTTGTTCCAAGACATCTTGGATTGAAGAACAAAATAATCCACAAAATAATTCCATATAGTTCTTTATTAAATTGTGAAAGTGTGTTTCATAATTATTGGTCTTGCAACCAAGATCAAGAAGCTCCTTGATATTCGTTCGTGGAGTGGATACCGCTAGAGGGTGAATTTTATCATCTTCAAAGTTCGTGAATTTTGTCCGTGATAAAGCTTCAAGTTCTTCACCAAAATCAAAGCTAGAATTCATAGACATCAAGGGTTAGTCTATCCTCTATTCATTATGTTGTATTTGATTTAATCATATGAACAGATCCATGGCTTTTGTGTGTTGACAGCAAGAAAGCTAATGCAATAATGGAGGAGGTACACAACGGATTGTGCGGACCTCACATGAATGCAAGGATGCTTAGACAGAAAATTACTCGCTTGGGCTACTACTGGATTACAATGGAGACGGACTGTATTCAATGGGTTCGACGGTGTCACAAGTGTCAATATGCTCCAACTTGAATCACCTCCCACCGCACGAGTTATACAGTTCCACCACCCATTGGCCATTCGCCACTTGGGGAATAGACATCATTGGGAAGGTCACACCACCCAGCAACAACGGTCATGAATTTGTCCTTGTGGCAGTTGACTACTTCACGAAGTGGGTAGAAATACCATCCTTGAGAGTTAGAAATACCATCCTTGAGAGTCTTGCTCAAAAATCAAGTGAATGAGGTAGAATGGCTCCGCAGTCGTCATGATCAGTTGGCCACACTCGATGAACGTACATTGAAAGCTATGGAACATATCCGAGCCTATCAAAGGAGAACCACGAAGGCCTTCAATAAACGGGTCAAGCCCGTCGACATAAAAGAGGGAGACTTGGTGCTCAAGGCACGTCTACCCAACAAGTTCAACCCCCTTGGGAAGTGGGCCCCTACTTGGACCGGCCTGTTTGTAGTACAGAAGATCTTCTCCAGAGGAGCAGTCAAGATGGCAGGTTTGGATGTCAACCCGTTCAAGGAACCGGTCAACCTCAGCAAGCTCAGATGCTACTACGACTATTCCCCCTTCTCTAAAAAAAAATTACGAAAAAAGAAGCCTGATAGGATGAAAACCCGAAAAGGGCGGTCTATGCAAAAAAAAAAAGGGTACGTACAAAGCTCGCTAGACCGAAAACCCGCAAGGGCAGTCTAAGCAAAAGTTAGAGCATTCCCTCTTCTATCTTCCCTTTCTTAAAATAATTCTAGTCTGACTGGAATGAACTGATTACCTGAGCTCCTTAGTCCTATTTGTAAAAGGGGAACGTAGGCAGCCTTTCAAAAGGTGCGGTCTAAAAAATAAATAAACATCCAAATTTGGCCATGGAGCAATAAGAGAAGAATTTGTGTTTTCTAAAGCAAAAACTTTAATTTCGACAATCATTGCCCATTACACTTATTTGATGAGTATAAGATCGATTAAACTTGCGACTACATAACCTGTTAAGAAATTAATTAAACTGAAATAAAATGAAATTAAAACTAATGTGTTTGCAATGACTGTGGATGGATACTCGGGACTACTCCTTAGCCTTCGTTGTGCCATCGGTCTCTTTCTTCTTGCGTAGTCCTCGGTGAACCTTCTTCTTGCCTCAAAGGCGCTAACACCCTTGGTTTTACCTTGCACAATCTCCCCAACCTTTCTCTTCCTCGGAGTCACCGACCCGTTTCGGTCCCCATTAACGATATTCTTCCCCTTCCGCCTCTCAAAAGCTGACGCCTCTTTCATCCTCAAAGAGACACTCGAAGCACAGGATCCAAGTATAGAGCCCCTTAGGTTCTCTAGAGTCTGCTTCATGTCCCCCAGTCTCTCCTCGTACCATGTCAAATATTCCCGTGATAAGTAGGTGTTGTGGGAGCACGAAAGGAAGGTCACACACGAAAAACCAGCCCTCCCCCACATTTGGGAAAGAAGGATCGAGACACTAGCATCCAAGAAAAGAACTCTGAGAGGAAACGGCACCAGCTCCTCATCCCAATCCTCAGGAATGGACTGAACCAACCCATATTGGCGGAGCACCCGCGTGGGATAGTTAAAGGTAGTCTCAGAAAGGGTCGGAACATTGATCATGTAAGACCCCACCTGCTTCTACCTCAAGGAACAAATCCGCCATGTCTGCACGACCCACTGAATGTCATCAGTCACTAGCTCGGCCAAATAAGTCTCCCAACCACTACGGGTCATCCACTCAAATCGTTCTGCAATACCCCTGCTGCAATAGATCCATGGAGCAAAGCTCCTAGACTGCACCAGTTTATTTACCCGAAGCCTCTCTTGGAGCCACATAGTCAATAACTTGTCACTGCCTCTCGGCATGACCCCATAAATGGCAAGATGGGAAATGCCACAAATGGTCTCCCCCAAGATGACCGGCATGATATTATGACCCACGCGGGAACGAATCACCATGTCAAGGCACTCCCCACTAGCAAAACCGATTTAGGTAGGGAAAAGGATCGAAGCAAATGAGCACAACGAAAGATGGTCTAGAGCAAAGTCATAAGTGATGTCCATATGCATAAATACTCTGGCATCCAAGAGAGGTCCACGTGTTTGGCTCTAACATACTTACCAAGGTCATCTACGGACACACCGAAGGTTACCAACCTCCTCTACAAAGAAACAGAGTCAAAAGGCAAGGCTATCTCCTTTCTTTCATCACCACCACAAAGAGCCATGAAGTCCTCATAGGTGGGTGTTATCTCATTGTAATAAAAGTTGAAGACGTGGTTATTTTCATCCCAAAACTTGGCACTAGCGCGCAAAAGATTCATATTCGTGTTCATATGAGAAAGTGACCAAACACACTTTAGGCCAAACCGTTCATTAAAATTGTCGCGACAAGAGCCAGGAATTTTGCTAATCCACTTCTATAAGGCTGTAGTGTAAACTCCTCTTTCAAGCCTTGTTATCCTAGCATGATGACCATCGAAAGTGCAAGAAAAGTTGATATTCAGACAAGAAAAAGAGCAAAAACTGCTGTTGGTGTGGCTCTAGGACTGCTCAAACCCTGTTTAAGTAGGTTTGGGATTCCAAATCTTGCCAGAAAAGGGAAAAGAAAAGGCGGCGCAAACCTTGGCCACGCGGCCATCTTCGCACTTGGCCACGCGGCCATCTCCGCCCTTGGCCACGCGGCCATCTTTGCTCCATGCAGGAATTTCAGCTCCGTTCACAAGCTTGGTTACTCCCTTACCGCAATGGATCCCATGCAGAATCCATGAATATGTACGTACCCATCCCCGTAGCTCATGCATTGTATAAAATAAGGAAAATGTAAATAACTAGTTTGTACAAATAAGTTGCCTTAATCTCATTAGCTTAGTACATAAATTCATTGCATACATTTTAAATGTCTAGTACATATCTGTCTATACTACAACAACAATGCAGGAGAGAAATAAAAATGGCCCTGGCTAGTCTAAATCCTCCTCGGCAGTGTCCAGCCGCTGTGTCGAACGACGCTAGCCACTGGCACTCGAGCTCCGTCCCCGGATTTCCCGTCCACTAGTATGGGAAGACCCAACCTCAGCAGGAGAATGCTCTTGATGCTGTGGTATAACAACATCCTCCCTCCGGCAGGTACAGCCATGATACGCCTCTCTCAATAATCGTATAAGGATGTTCTCTCGCCGAACAGATTGGACATATGCCTCCCGAGTCACCTGGGGAAGTCAGAAACAATGAATAAGGATCAGAGAAACAAAAGTGTGTGCATGGGAGAAATCTGAAGCAGAGTGATAAATCATACCTCGCACCACTTTGATGCTGCTCGAACGAAGAGGCATGTCAACCAAAGGCCGGCTCCGCCCAACGTAGCGGGCCGAGCTTGATCCCTCTCCTGACAGCATCCTAACCTGCACCTGTGGGCTGATCAAGCGTGTCCGCACAAAGCCATCATAGTCATTACTACCCCTGTAGTGCTCTGCCAGAGTCGGAGTCAAGAAGGTCCTCAGCCTAGCAGGACGAAGCATGTCCTGAGGAGGAACATGGGGAACCCAAGGCGCTGCACCGGCCCTATATCGACGAGAAACCCGCTCACCAAGATACATGGCATTCCCGCTAAGACCCAGTAACAGAACCCGAGAGGCCGTCAACTCAGTAGCATAGCCAACAGAAAATTCATTAGCCTCGCTCCATGGTTAAAACCTCACCCCGATAGGCGTGGTCCTAGTGAACGCTCTCCTCAGATCAGTAGCATCCACGGTTCTCCTGTCCTTAGATTTCCTGGGCACTTGCCTATAGCTTCTGCACCAGTATGACATAATGGGAACAGCCTTGTTGTCGGCTATCTCTAGCTGAAAAGGGGCGACACCAAAATTCTCATATACCCATACCTGTGTATACATTAAATAGGAGACAAGTCAAGAATATGTGCTATAATCCAAAATTGTGCCGAACAGACAAGGTAATGATGAAGAGTGTACCTTGAAGGCAAACTGGAACCCATCAAATGCCGACGAACTAGCCCTCGAGCAGTGATCCAAAGCCCGGTACATCTCAGTCAAGCCCGCTCCGCCCCATAAAATCTTGCTCACCTGATACAGATCCTCCAAAGCCCCCAACAGCGAGTACCTGCAGACGGTGGCCCCACTGGGAAATAGAATCTCTGAGAAGCTGTACCATAGAAACAGTCGGACCAGACAGTCCAAATAATACTCCCCTCTCCCAAAGGCTTCAATAGCTGACACCACAAGACTGTGCACTTTGCCTGCCTCCACTCCATGACCCTTTACACCTCCCCCAAGGTCGGTGTTAACTCCCAGCAAAACCTGCTGATAATCTGATCTGCCCGCCAAGCTCTCATCAAAAGGCATAGGAGTGGTAGTGAATTTTAGCCCCATGATTGCTACAAAATCCATGGGCGTAACAGTAATCTCCCCCCAACTGAAGTGGAATGTGTGGGTAGTATCCCACCAAAACTCTCGGCAGACCTGTATCACTGCCGATACCTTCAATGTATTCCCGATCATACGGATAGCCTCAAAAAAGGGACCGAATCCCATAGCCTTAATCCGAGCGCGTAAACTGCCTGGACCCTCTGGCAAAGATGCCCACAACTGACCCACAGTTACAGTGGACCCGCGAGCCTTAATTCTCTACAGGTAAACACAGCAAAGGTATGTTACTTTTCTAGCAGATTATATTTCACACTCAAATATACTAGTATTTATATTCCGAATAGAAATCATGGTAATGCGAAAAAGGAAAGAGCTCAAATCCGAAATTTACCTCTTTTATCTATGGAAGACCCTTGGACCAATGGTGATCTGAATCGATGTAGAAGTCATAGTCGTGTCGAAGGTCGACTTCAAAAGGCCGTCCCAAAAATTTCGAGTCGCCGCCCTCGTCCTCAATCCGCCCCATTGCAACATTTGCGCCACTGGACCACCCGCATTTGGGTCCATTTCTACGTTTTCTCCCCCTAAAGGATCCTCATTTCCTCCCTTTTAGTGCCCGTTCTCTGGAGGCACAAAGCCGCCATAACTCGCAAAACCTCCGCCCATACCAAGCATGTCATCGATCCACTACCCCCGCCATGGCTTCAAATATGTGAAATGGAGTTCTCAAGATCAACAATGGAAGCTTTCTTTCTATAAATTCCCCTTTTCTCTCTCTAAAACTCGAAGAAGATGAAGGAGGAAGAAGAAGAAGTTATATGGCGTTGTGACCAAGAATCTGGTCTGACCAGAGACTTGGCCACGCTGCCAATATCGCCTCAAGCAATCCCAGCCGTCCGATCTCCCCCTTTGATTAATCCATGTGAAGAAGATCTGGCCAATCGGAAGACTTGGCCACGCGGCCATGTTCGCCTTCTCAGGCAAGATTACAGACTTACCCCAGATTTATTCTGTGTTTGATCATTTTAGGCCCCCCTTAGCCTATTTTGATAGAAATTCATTATTTTTAAGGTCGAGAAAGCCTCCCCAAAATTTCTATTTCTTTTCAAGAAGCATCGAGATTACTCAGGCCCTGCCGTCTTCATATCTTGTACATTTGAACTTTTATCGCGATTACCGAAACCCGACCGTTTCTACCTAGCGCGTACCCCAGCATTTGCTTAGGACCATTGTGGTTGCAAAGACCCGTCCGTCTCTATATCATGCGTGTTCTAGATCTATCGCGATTTACAGAAGCCCTACCATTTCTAATTGCGTATGTTCCAGCAATCAACATTTCATCCGAGGATTGCTTAGACCTCGCCGTCTTCATATCTCACACCATTATTGTTCGCATCTCCGAACTACGACCGGCTTGATTCCTCTGAGGATACGTAAGAAGCCTGAAAAGGTTCAGCCACCTGACCGACGTGGTCAGTTCTCATTCCCCAACAGATTTCCCTTCATGAAAATTATCCCCAGCGGAAGGCATTGCTCGTTGCTCTCCATCAAAAGACAATCATTCGCAAAATTTCCCCAACAGATTTGAACTACGTCCGGCTTGATTCCTCCGCGGATACGTAGGTCGCCTGCAAATGTTCAGCCATTTGACCTCTTAGGTCATCTTTTGTTGTAAATCCCATACCCGCGAGAGTTATTCATCATCCTTCTTTCGTTTTGAAACTCATGTTTCAGAACGGATCCTTCTTTTTATTATCGACCCCCTATTGCCTTGCAAGAAGCGTCGCTGAGGGGCTACTGTTAGTACCCGATCCGAAAATGAGTTTATTAGGGCTTTCCCAAATATACAAGGACTTTATAGGAATTAGAAACCTTGCAAAGACTTGTCCCAAATTCCCAAAATATAGCTCAATATTCTAGAATGTACCAAAAATGGCCAAAATAGGGTTTCCTTGTTTAAAATAAAACCCTAGCTTGAAAATCACGTCAGCCTGGAATGATGGCCACGCAGCCACATCCGTCCTTGGCCACGTGGCCACATCCGCCCTTGGCCACGCGGCCATGATTGCCTCAGCCAATCTCAGCCGTTTGATCCCTTGGTCAGTTCACTATATAAAGGCCCTCTTGCCTCATAGTCAAAGGTCCGAATTTTGATCAATCTTAAGCTCCCTAAGTGACGAATTTGCTCTCCAGTTAAGCATTTCTAGCATCAAAGAACATCTTCAAGACTCCCAAGAAGATCTAGGTTTATTTCTTGCCAACATAGCTAAGTTTTCTAACTTTTCTTCATGTTCTTGCCATGATTGTTAGTTTAGATTCATAATATTCATGTTCTTAACATGTTTATTCATATGTTCTTCATATTATTCATATGTTCATAATATGTTCTTCGCATGTTCTTCATGTTCTTAGATTGAAACCTTATTTATACCATATTTAGGGTTGCGATCTTCATGTTAACTTGTTATTTCATAGCCGATGATGATCTATGGTTCATCAACCCGAACATGATCTAAGAACTATTTCTAAACCCTAATCTTTAGGTAATTTCCCCCTCATTATGCATGATCCCGATTCTCCTGCCTATTCTAAATTCTTCTTGAACTACGTTGACCTGAGCTTCTCATATTAAGAGGAATGTAGGCAATCTTCAGATCCGGTCTCTAAACACGGCACACAACCTACACCGCATCATGATAGAAAGACCGATCATTCGGGTGATAGGAGTGATAACGCTTAATATTCTTCTCTTTTCGTAATTTGACCCCCGAACCCATTAAACATGCTTTTTCTTAATGTTTTGGCTAATTAAAACGGCGTGGCGACTCTCATATCTTTATGTTTCTATGAATATTTCCATTTATTATTTATAATTATTGCAAGATACTTCCCATGCGTCGCTTCATCTGAAAGGGGTATTCACAGGGATACAATTAAACTTGTGGGTATTTATTGGAGAACAAATACTGGACTGGCCTATATAAGATTTATGTCATGGTCACAATGTCATAATTAAGTATCATATAGTTATATCACTGAAATCTTTAGACTTGAGGTTATTACAGTCTTCCACTTGATGAACATTACGTTTGACATATTCAAACGTTACCCCTAACCGGGTAGCTATAAAGAATATGATTGGCGTAATCGGAATCATGTAGGGAAGAGTAATAAGCCAAGATGGGATTTGTTCCTCGTCAAGAGAGATATCAAGCTGTGGCCACTCGGTGAATGGTATTGATGAAATGCATGGCCGTGCTCAAATAAGATTTGTCTTATCAATACATTCGGGATTGAGAAAGCATTGAACTATGTAAGTTTACCATTGACCATGACTTATGTTCAATAGACATCGTGAAACAAAGAGATTGTGATATGTTCTATAAAGGATACGAACTTATATATAGTTATACTAATTGGGTAGGTATGACGGTTTGCTAGAACCTAATCATATCTTATGGGTTTACACCCATTGCCAACTAAGTATAATCCTAAAGGGTCACACACATTAGAACAAATATTAAAAGGACTTAAAAGGAATTTTGGGTCGAAGGGCCTTTGAGGAATATTAGGAAGTTAGAGGAAGAAAAGTGGAAAAGGGAAGGTCCGGTCAGACCTTGTAAAGGACCCGGCCGGACCACTGGAAGACCCGGGCAGACCAAGTTAGACACCCGGTCGGACCAAGCCTTGATCCGGCCAGACTGGTTTGTATACTCGGGCGGACCAACAGTCCTGTTTTGACTGGGATTTTCCTAATACGTTTTCTTGCAGGTTTAATCAGTTGTTACATATTTGGAATAGGTTTAACAAATATATAAACATCCTGTAATAGCCCTAATTAGGACTATGCATTATGAAAGCCTCCAAAGAGTTTGAGAGATTATTTTCTTGTTCTAAGATCATAAAAGTGAAGAACAAGAACACATATTAATTCCATATAGTTTATTGTGAAAGTGTGTTTCACATATTGGTCTAGCAACCAAGATCAAGAGCTTCTTGATATTCGTTCGTGGTGTGGATACCGTTAGAGGGTGAAGCTTATCATCTTCAAGTTCGTGATCTTGCTCGTGATCATGTTCGTGATCAAGTTCAAAAAGCTCCATCGAATTCAAGGTTGTTAAATGAAACGCTTTAAGGGTTAGTATTCTTATATTAATTGTAGATGTATTTAACATAATCATATGAATGGATCTATAGGCTTTGGGTTTCATGAAATTTTAAATTCTTTATTCCGCTGCGCGTGTTACTAGGAAACCTAACAAAAACAACTCCTTGGGAATTGAGACTTTGATTCCCATCCAAATTTACCTCCTTGGCTTGGTCCCTAAGTCACAAAAATCATATAAATATAGGGGTTCTTGAGCTAAAATCCCTAATGGTGGTCAAAACGTTAAACCATTGAACCAACGACTCTCTACAACCACCCCTAACACCCTGATATCAAACTTACAAAGGCAACCCACGAAATTCTTGGAGTCAATACACAATTTGAGTCAAGATTTTGGACCATCAAGGTCTTTTGTCAAGGCCATCCATAGGATTCTCTAAGAGCGCTTAGGTAATTCCTTTGTTTTCCCTCTTCTCATCTTCTTCTTTACTTTGAAGTAGTGTGATTCTATCAAAAGGATCAGCCTAGAGCCCTCTCCAATTCATGGAGATGGTCTCGAAGAACATGATCCGACATTTCAAATAAATAAGAGATTATTTATTTGGCTTCCTTTGTACATTTATTTTGCATAATTTTAAGATTGATGATGATGATTTCGTAGCGAGACCGATCCTAGATCGGGTGGATTGGGTGCTCCTTGACCTTCCCAATCCATAACTTAAACCCCAAACTCAAGATCTCACGGTCCGTGTTCCGTTAAATATGGTAGCGACTGACAACAGATCGAGCAACAATCAAGTCCTTACAAACAAACCCCTCAAACCAAACGGCAAAAAGGACACGCGCTCACAGTGGCATGCAATGGTGATCTTCAATATTTTTAAAGGAATAACAAAAAAAAATTATACTCCCTCCTCCGTCCCAAAATGATCTTCATATTTTATTCGACATTACTACGAAAGAACTTTGAGCAATGATTTTAGGTTAATTATCCTAATAAAAATCTAAAACTTGTTATTGATTATATTGTTCATGGTGTATAAACAAGAAGTTTTAGATTTTCATTAGTATAATTAAATAAACCTAAAATTATTGCTCAAAGTTCTTTCATAGTAACATCGGAAAAAGTATGAAGATCACTTTGGGACGGTGGGAATACATTCTTTACGAGCCGCGTTGTTTGAGGAATAACCTCGAGAGCTTGGTTTACTCCAAGTTTCATCGTATTCTTCAATGTTGATGGATGATTGATATCAAATAGAATGATGTCTTTTGAGATGGATAGTTGTTGTGACTGAGGAAGTGAAAACGATCTTCGTGGGGAAGGTAAAGACTCAGGGAGAAAGATTATAATAATGTTGTCATTTATGGTGCCTGTGTTTTGCATTCTTTTCCCCATTTTTCAAAAAGTTGGAGGGATTTTTTTAATTTGTGAACAACGTGTTGGGGGATTTAGGAGGATCTCACATCCGCGTAGCCCATACCAGCGGTCTTAACATGGGTAAATCAATCACATGCATATATATGAAAGAAATAACACATAGTTTTGTTAACCCAATTCGTCAACACATGTCTACTTCTGGGGACGTTTCCAAACTAGTATATCACTACAATCAATATATGATGATTATTACAACTTTGCACATGCAATCACTAAGATATAAGCATGGCTGCATTCCACAAACAACCTAACTCATATATATTATTTATTCTTTACGAGAACATACACAAATCGGTCAAGGTCGGGTTGTAGGATCGCCCCTCCTGGCTCTCCTAGGCACCCGGCCCCTCTACTTGACACTTTTTCTGGCTCTCTCTTATATATCCTAACTTTCACTCTCAAGCACTATAAATGGTAGTTGTCACATTGTTTATATATAGTGTTCCAATTCCTAAGCCTAAACCACACCAATTAGTTACAGCTGTATAACGGATGGAGTATTACTATTCTTTTCCTCCAAGAATTATTTGTGCACTTCAATTTGGAAGCTGACTAACATTGGAAAACTAATTCCTTTTCTTTTCTCAAAGGAAACACATTCCCTTTCTAAGTCAACTCCTATTCCAAGTCAACTCTTACGCTCACACAAGTCGGCCCAACTCCCAAGCCCAACAAATTCTCATGCATGAGCGCGACCTCGCTTATTTTACTCTACTCTATTTTGACACCTCCGTTCGCGGTTTTTGACTTCTATCTCTGTGGTTTTGACTCCACAAGCCAATAATCTCCTACTTGGAGACATAAACCACCATTGTGATCAACCCATCAAACTTACACTAAAGAATGCTCTACCACAAATGTTAATCTTGACAATACCGAGCACTAAGCTCCCTCCCCGAGCCTCCACACACAAGTAATAAGGTGATTTTAAACCAAGTGAGGCTTCAACTTCTCCGTGTCAGATTCCTCTTTCCTTTTGAATCAATTCCTCTTATGATCCCTTACAAGTCCGCCTTCGTTTTCTCCTCCAAATCCACATTCCTTGCAATGCCTCTCCTTAAATCATGGTCTCCCCTTATTTCTTGCATCGACTGCTCGATAGCATGAGAATTCAACCGCATAAGACGTCTACCGCATGGGAAGTCTATTACTCAACTAATCGACGGCAAGGTCACTCTTGTCCATGCTACCGCTAGTCCTTCGACCGTACCTTGAAAATCAAGACAAGTTTGTCTCAATATTAACCATGGTCACTCACGTGTACTAACCTGGGGTTAATTTAAAACGTTGCAGAATTCAAATTTCAAATTTGAATTTGGTCATTATGACTAGTACAAGATAGTACATCTTGACCACTATCTTCTGCAATAAAAGGACAACTCAGAGTGAGCTCCAATCAAAAATCTCAAGATCATTATCCTCCAAACATGTCCTTTATGAATTCAAATGGCCACCTCACTCATTCAAGGCTATAAATAGACCTTGAGTTCTTCATTGAACATTGCTGAGATTCCAAGAGATAAATCGCTATTGAAATTCTTGGTGATTGAAGATCACATTCAAAGATTTCTAGATTTATTCGAATCTTCAAGCATCAATCTTTAAAGTCTACAACAACTCCAGAAACCTTCAAGATATCGCAAGCCTTGTAACTCATAACATTCATTGGGCTCTAAATCATATAGATTTCAAAGAGCTTTTCATTATTATCACATATACTCACCCCAATTGATCAATCACATAGATTGCATCATTAAGGATACATTTGTCTAAGTCTAGGATTTGAACATCATAGAAAATAGGTTGTTGATTCAATACTTCACCTCTGTAATTTGTACTCAAGAGAAAAAATATATACCATCATCAAAATCCAAGACTGACCATCTTGGTAAAGTAAGTAGATATTTTAATAGATCGAACATTTCCAAATCATTGTGTCATTTACTTACTGCACTTTACATTTCTACAATTTTCTTTAAGTCTTGTTCATATTGCACTTCATTGATCATATTAATCTTGTTTGTCGTTTAGTGTTTGGTCATATCAGATATTCAAAATATTGTGAATTATGTTTGTGTGTTTTGCACATTGCCTAAGTTATAACTCTGTATGTTTGTGAATTATGTTTGTGTGTTTTGCACATTGCACTTCATTGATCATATTAATCTTGTTTGTCATTTAGTGTTTGATCTTATCAGATATTCAAAATATTGTGAATTATGTTTGTGTGTTTTGCACATTGCCTAAGTTATAACTCTAACTACTTATAATTTTTCCAAACTTCATAGACACTATTTTTCATTTTCAACCTATTGCTCTACCTACCGCACTTGCTGCTGCAACCTACCGCATCTACTAACCACACTTGCTGTTGCTCGGCTTACCACATTGCTACCGCAATCTGTCTACCTACCTTTAACCACAAACTCAACTCTACATCGTTTCTATCGTAAACTTCGGTTATGAAAATTACACTTGACCGCATAGATTTTCATTGACCGTAAAATTCAAGTTGTAAGCATAAGCTTGAATTTAGAAAAAAGGTTTGAAATTTTAAGTTGGCTATTAACCCCTCCCCTCTAGCTTCATTTTTATACACTTGTTTTGTATTTGGGACCAACAAGTGGTATCAGAGCTGACACCTTCATAAAACTCTTCGTTTTTCAAGCTTAACAGCTTGGTGATTGTATTACTATTTGTAGATACCCCGGGAAAACCACAACTTGGCTGGATCGGTGAATTATCCTAGGATGTCTAATTGATTTTAGAGATTAGAGTCGCCACCTATGTTTTTAAAGGAACATAAGAAAACCTAAGAAATAGCCTATTTGTTACGGAAACCAGAGATTCGGGAAGACGGGTTCAGGGGTTAGGTTACGTAGTGGGAAGTACTTAAACACCCACTCCGCCAGGCTAAAGCCGGTATTCCTACTAAAGGTGTTTTAAAGTAAAAAAGTCCTTCTTTTATTTATATAAATACGTGCTAACAATTACATTGAAAGGAAAAGGGGAATTACAAAGTAAATTTATGCTAACTATAACATTAAGGGAAAAAAGGGGAAATTAAATGAGAGTTTGAAATGTAGGGAGATAACCTTAACTAACTTCAATATGCGAAATAGTCGTATTGGTCATGTCCCATTTTGATGGGGATTGAATACATTAAAAAGATATAAAAATCAAATAAGAAATAAAAGAGAAATTGTTGTACCTTAACTTGGAAACGAAATGAAGACTTCAAAGTTTTACTTGAAGATGATGTATGTTTGGGGATAAAATTCACGCTGCATCTTGAAGCATCCAGCTTGCTCCGACATCCTGCATCTTGACACTAACATCTTGGTTAATAATCACGTTTCTTATGCAGGTATGAATGTTCCTATTTTTTAGGAGATAATGCGCAAATCATGGAGCACAATTAAACAAACGTGTCTTGCATAGAGACTCAGTCAAACACGATGTCTTGTTTACTTAACGCCAATTCAAGCAACGGCAAATAGATAGGACTAAACAAACTATCCGAGAAGCATGGCCTTGTTAACTAGTTTGTGATTATTTCTTTAGTATAAATAGTTCACACAAATTATGTAACGCACACACAGACGCACGACAATTTACTTTGGAGCTATTTTCTTACTTGTCTCATTGTTCATCATTACTAATAAAATTCCATCTTTGAGGTTTTATGACGGCGAACAAGTTGTTCAAGGGCTTTCCTCGTTAACTATCGTGTTTACTTGTTCTTGAATCCTATTGCAAATTTATTCCATTGTACCCAATTTCGTTTCTTGAAGTTGAATTGCAAAATTTGACCAAAACAATTTGGTGCCATCTGTGGGAACTTTGGTTTTTTAATTGCTAAAAGAATTCATGATGGGTTTCAGATCAACAATGGAGACAATTCCAATCACATCTGGTGTGATGACTTCAACTCAGAGTACTGGTGGTGTGTCGCAGCCAATTCAGATTCAAGATGGATCATCTGCTCCCATAACCCAAGAGATCACTATTGATATCGCCTCTGACTTGACCGCCATGATGCGCGACGTAAGGGAACAGGTCCAATTGCAGAATGACACCTCTACAATGCTGATGAACCAAGTGGCTAGGTTGTAGTGCGAGATTAGTTCTCTATAAGGTGGGACACCAGTGGTACAGCAAAACAGCTTCCCCAGCATCTTTCAGTCTGTCGCTCCAAATAAGACGTCCGACCTGCATTCCTCTTACCGTCCTAAGAGGCTTAGATTTGAAGGCGATACTGGAGGGCCATCTGGCTTCGGAGGGTTCACACCAGTCTCTAACCTGACCACCAATAGCACGATCATTCATCCTAAAACTATAGCTCCAGCTTCAATAACATTTGTTACGCCAACCACGGTGGCAGCAGGGAGTCTTAACCCTCAGTCTGATTTTAATTATTTCAATAATTATCAATTCTCTGCTACTAATAATGATGCAGGTAGCCTACTTAGTAGACAAATGCAGGAGCTAAAGGAACTAATTATGAGTGTGCCAGGATTGACTCTACCACACAACCAAGCTTCCCCAACGTGTTTCAATGAATCCCGCTTCGCTCCAGCTATAGCCAATGTAGTCATTCCAAAGAAGTTCAGTCTGCCCCACATGAAGCAGTATGATGGGACCACTGACCCAACGGAGCATGTTGCATTATATCAAGAGAAGATGGATGTTGGCCATATTCCACCAGTACAAGGAAGCTTGCTTTTGCAGGGGTTTTGGTTTAACTTTTACAGGAGCAGCTTTGAGATGGCTTATCAACCAGCCTTTAGGCTCAATAGAGAAGCTGACGAGTGATCTCTATAGGGTGGTCCAGCAACCTGATGAGCTCCTGAAAGATTACCTGAGCAGGTTCAATAGAGAAGCTGTAGACATCACCAACTTGGACACAGCTACTGCAATTGAAGCCTTCGGGATGGGACTTAAGAAGGACTCTCCATATTATGATGATTTGGTCATGACGCCCTGTAAGAGGCTAGATGAAATAAGAACCAGAGCATTTAGATCTATCAGGTTGGAAGAGGACAAGTTGATCCAGGATAAAGCAATCAAGAAGAATGCAACACCCGAACATTCTAGTGGCAGAACGGACGTACCTCATTCTGGTGGCAAGATAGAAACATCTCATGCCAAGTCTAATAGGGGCAAACCCTAATCTAAACCTGACTCTTCTAGAATTTATATTGTAGATGATAATGATGAGGATGATGACTCTTCATATCCTAGAATTGATGACTACTGTTTCTCTGTTGATATTGCAGGATTGATAAATGCCATAGACAACCTGGGTGAAAAAGCTAGATGGCCCAAGAAGTCTGACAAGGAATCAATCTGGAAAGACAAGTCCAAATGGTGCGCCTATCATGAAGAGTTTTGGGCATACCACTGAAAATTGTATTGTACTCAGGAAGGAGATCAGCCACTTGTTATCCAAAGGTCTCCTCAAGGAACAACTAGGCAGAAGGCATGGACGCACTGAAGATCGTACAGACAACCAGGAGAAACAAGCTGAGAATCCTGCACCCCATCCACCTCCAACCAGAGTGGTCAACATGATCAGCGGCGGTTCAGACATTTATGGAACAACCTATTCAGCTGCAAAGCGCCGTGCTGCAGATGCAAAGGAGGACAGGTCATATTTTCCATCAAGATCTGTCAATAAGAATAAGGGTTAGGAAATTCTTTCGATGAGGATGATAGGGTCAACATCCAGGATCCACATCATGATGCCTTAGTTGTCAGCCTTCAGGTTGCAAACTGTTTGGTAAGGCGCATCTTGATCGACAATGGAAGTTCAGTCAACATTGTAACAATAGATGGTTTGAAAGGAATAGGAATCCCACTTGAAAATGTGACTAAGAGTTCCTCTATCTTGGTTGGGTTTAGTGGTGAGACGAAGCACACCTTCGGAGAGATTACCTTTCCGGTATATGTTGAAGGGATTAATTCCATGGAGAAATTCTGCGTGATAGAGTGTCAGTCATCTTACAACATCATCCTGGGCAGGCTTTGGATCCACAATGTGAAAGCATTTCCATCAACCTACCACCAGTGTCTCAAGTTGCCGACACCTTGGGGTGTTGTAAAGGTTTCGAGTGATCAGCAAACTGCTAAGGAGTGATACATGGTATCCATGAAGTCAGAAAGCAGTCCTAGGCAGGCATATCAATTATAGCGTAAGGCACGGGATGTTCTTGAAGCTGCAGAATTTGATATTAAGGTGGTGCATCTTGATCCTTCTAATCCCGATGTCAAAGTTCTTGTAGGAGAAGATATTCCTCCTGAAATTGAAGAAGAAATCATAGAGTTTTTAAGAAGTAGAACTCAGTGCTTTGCTTCGAAGCATGAGGATATGTGTAACGACCCCAAAAACCCGTCCCTATTTATTTTATATTTTTGGAAATTTTAATTTGACATTATATGTGCATTTTATGTGTTGCATCATATTTTATGATTTGCACATATTACTTGATTATTTGTGTTATTTACTTAGTTAGTAATAATAATGGTTAAAGGAGTTAAATGATTAAGTTGAAACTTTAGGGTCCTTGTTGAAAATGTAACTTCAGGGGTTAAAGTGTTCAAATCGAAAGTTGGGTGACCAAAGTTGGAAAATGGGTAAAAAACCCTTTATAAGCAAAATTTCTCTCTTTTCTTTCTTGTATGTTTCTTTCCTCAGAACTCTCTCGTTTCTTTCCCTAGGGTTAAAGAGAAAAAGGTAAGTTCAACCCATTTCGATTTAATTCTTTTTATTTACTTACCCGTTTTAAAAACTAATTATATAAAAATGATCAGGGCGTCAAGTAGGTCATTTCTATCCGAACAAAACTTATTTCAGCGATACTTTTTCCGGAAATAGGTAAGTTGCTAATTCCCCTTTAAATATTAAAATGGTCATATATGCTATACTTGCTACTTGTATTGGTTAATTTTGTGATTTTAATCATATTTGTGATACTTGTAATTTTGGGACAAATGGAGTATTTGGAAAGTTGATGTGGTTATGTAAAGAAGTCATATTTGTGTTGTATAACTCAGTTTGGTTGAATTATGTTTGGTAAGATAGATGTGGGTTCGTACTTTTGGGACGGTGAAACGAAATGAGTAAAATTAGCAAGTTTTGTGCCTGGCGGGTGTGTTGGGCAGCCGCCCAAATAGGGCGTGCGGCCGCACATTTATCTGGAAGATTTTGGTCGTGGGACAGAGCATTTTGGGCGGCCGCACAAGCTGGTGTGGGCGACCACCCAGGGTTGCTGGAAAAGTTAAGTGTTTCATTTTAAGTGATTTAAAGTTCAAGTTTGGTCTAGGTCTTAGGTGATATCCTAGAGTACCTAGAGGGTTGTTATGGAACATCCTAGTGTTTGAATTGGGTTCCTTTGTGAACAAATGTGTTATGAAATGTGAATAAGTGTTTCATGGGATTTGGGTGAACATCTTTTGATGTGTGTTGGATTGGTTCATCTTTGTGATGTGTTTGGCTTGATTCCCTACTTTGGAATCATTGCCCCTGGTTGTTGTTTAAGCAAGTATCCATTACTATGCTCGTTTGGAAGTCCAGCTGGTACTTGTTGTTGGTGTCGGGACAGTGGTAGGGATTACATCATTGTAAGGCTTCTATCATTGGTTTCCCATTGTTTATGATATCGGGCAGTGGTAGGGATTACAATGGCACACGAGCCAAGTTCATTGTAAGGCTTCTATCATTGGTTTCCTATTTTTAACCCCCTTCCTTAGGCCAAAGGTTGGGCACTTTGGGTTATGACTATGTGTCATTTTCCCTTGTTGTTATTGTTGTTGTTGTTTGGTTCCGAAACCGGCTTCAGCCCTTTGGTGCTGCTCAGTTGATACCTTTCAGATAGTTATATCGTTGTTTCTAGAACCTTGGCTCAGTATCCACGTATGAGTGTTTATTTCCGCCTTATGTGTGGTATGATGAGTTGGTCGTTATTTCCAACCTGTATGGGACGGTTGGCGATAGGGAGCCTCTCATGTTATGTGCTATGTGGATGTTATTGACATTGTTCAACTCCGAGTATCATTTCAGCATGTAACGTAGTTGCATTTTAGTAGCTTACTGAGATTCATTCTCACCCTTATTTGTTTACTGTTTTAGATAAAGGAGAGCCCAGGGGATAGGTCACTTCAAGAGAGGACGTCGAGGAGGTGATTTGGGAAAGACATTTTGGGAAAGTAAGTTTGGTTTATAAAGGCTACATTATATAAATGTATAACCTTTTGGGTAGTGTACCCGTGACTTCATCTTTGTATCACCTATTTTTGGAACATGTTGGTGAGTTGTAAATTTGTAAGTAAAGTGTGTAAGCTTTATGGCTAAGTACTTTTGATGTGAAAGGTTGTTTGTGTGGAATGAAGTCAAGTTTCAAGTCAAAGTGTTTGGTTATATGAAACTTTTATGAAAGTACATTTTGAAAACTTTTCCTAAAATGTTTTATGACGTCTTCCGATCGTGTCCCGAGCGTGGGGCCAAGTAGGACCACGGGTGCGGGGTGCGACAGTTGGTATCAGAGCTAGGTTGTAGATGGTCTAGAATGACTAAGTGACCTAGGAGGGTAGTTGTGTATAGTGTGAGTAACGTTGAGTGTCTTATGCAGGTATTTATTGAAAATGGGTGAAACTGAAGGAGATCAGGCTGGTTCTTCAGGGCAAGAGGATGCCAGAGAAGAGGCCCGAATTATGTTTCAGGGGATGTTCGAAGCAGCTATGAAAACTTTAAATGATCAGAGGCAAGGAGGAGAACAAGCACCTCCGATATATGGGTTAGAACAGTTCCTGAAGATGAAACCAATGGGTTATGAAGGAGAACCAGAGGTAATAAAGGTCGAGAGGTGGATAGAGTTGATGGAGAAAATATTTGATGTTTTGAGATGTACAGATGAAGAACAAGTCAGGTTTGCTACCTATAAACTGAGTAGAGCTGCTGAGCACTGGTGGAGAGCTTTGAAAGCAAATTGGGATGAGAATCATGTACCCTATACTTGGGAGAATTTTCTAAAGAAATTCAAGGAACATTTCATTCCTCGGGTAGATCAAGACAAGAAGGAAATGGAGTTTCTTAACTTGGAGCAGAATACTATGTCTGTGGCTCAGTACACATCCAAATTCACGGAGTTATCCAGGTACTGTACTCACTTGGTGGCAACTGAGGAAAGGAAAGCCACTAGATTTGTAAAGGGTTTGAAAACTGTGATTCGAAGCCAATTAGTATCGCATAAGTTGCAAGATTTTCAAGATGCTGTTGATAGAGCATATCAGGTGGAGCATGATACAGAAGAACATAAGAGGAAAATTGAATTGGCAGGTACAGGAAGGCAAGGAAGACCTCAACCACAGCGTGGTGATAGTCGAGGAGGTCAGGGAACACCATCACAAGTTAGAGGGCAACCAATTATCAGAAATCAAGGTAATGTCCCGGGAAATCAAGGAAAAAGAATATGTAATTACTGTTTGAAGGAAGGGGACACTGAAGAGCGGTGTTGGAAGAAGCAAGGAAAGTGTATGAATTGTGGTCAGCTTGGCCATTTTCAGAAGGATTTTCCAAGAGCAAGGATTGTACCATATGGGAGTGGAGCAGGACCATCTCAGGGTCAGAAGAGGGATGCCTCAAGGAAGCTGAAAGTGCAAGGTCGTGTTTTTGCTATCAACCAACAACAGGCTTCAAATTCTTCTAACGTGATAGGATGTATAATTTCTGTGTCTAGTTTGAGGGCACGTGCACTTATAGACCCTGGCTCTTCGAATTCTTATGTGTCTGTGCATTTTGCTTCTCGATTGCATGTTTCTTCTGAATCTCTCCCTTATGTGTTAGAAGTGTCTACTCCAGTAGGGGAGTGTTTGGTGACTAATAAGGTGTTACATGGCTGTGATGTGCATATTTGGGAGCATGTTTTATTTGCTGATTTAGTTGTTTTGCCATTACAAGATTTTGATAATATCTTGGGAATGGATTGGTTGAGTAAATACCATGCTTCAGTTGATTGTTATAAAAAGGTGGTTACATTTTCTATTCCTGATGTGCCTGAATTTACTTTTGAGGCTGTTCCTTTGGGTAAGGGAATTCGTATTATTTCTTATATGAAAGCTAGAAAGTTGTTGCATCGTGGTTGTAGGGGGTATTTGGCTAGTGTTCTTGATACTACTAAAAAGTTGCCTGAAGTAGAGGATGTGCATATTGTGAAAGAGTTTCCTGATATGTTCTCTACTGAGTATTCTATGCCTCCTGATAGGGAGATCGAGTTTTCTATTGAATTACTTCCAGGTACTACCCCGATATCTGAATCACCTTACAGAATGGCTCCAGCAGAATTAAAGGAATTGAAAGTTCAATTACAAGAGTTTCTTGATAGGGGTTTCATTCGACCCAGTGTATCACCGTGGGGAGCTCCCGTGTTGTTTGTAAAGAAGAAAGATGGGTCCTTGAGACTATGCATCGACTATAGAAAACTGAATCAGGTGACTGTAAAGAACAAATATCCTTTGCCTCACATTGATGATTAATTTGATCAACTCCAAGGGTCAGTTGTCTTTTCAAAGCTTGATTTGAGGAGTGGGTATCATCAGTTGAAGATTCACTCAGAAGATATTCCTAAGACTGCTATCCGTAGTAGGTATGGTCATTATGAGTTTCTTGTTATGCCTTTCGGGTTAACAAACGCTCCAGCTGTTTTCATGGATATGATGAATCGGGTTTTTAAGCCTTATCTTGATTCTTTTGTGGTTGTGTTTATTGATGACATCCTTGTTTATTCCAAGTCTCGGGAAGAACATGAGCAACACTTGCGAATGGTTCTATCTATTCTTCGGGAGAAGCAGTTGTTTGCAAAATTCAGTAAGTGTGCTTTTTGGCTCAATAAAGTTTCTTTTCTGGGACATGTGGTTTCTAATAGAGGTATATCTGTTGATCCATCAAAGATTGAAGCTATTATGAATTGGAAGAGGCCTGAATCAGTTACAGAAATTCGAAGTTTCTTGGGGTTAGCTGGGTACTACAGAAGATTCATTGAAGGGTTTTCTAAGATTGCTACACCATTTACTCAGTTGACTCGAAAGAATGTGCCATATGTGTGGGATGACAAATGTCAAGTTAGTTTTGAAGAGTTGAAAAAGAGGTTGACCACCGCTCCTATTCTTGCACTGCCTAATGGAAATGATGAATTGGTAATTTATAGTGATGCTTCAAAAGAAGGCTTGGGGTGTGTTCTAATGCAAAGTGGGAAGGTAATTGCGTATGCTTCAAGGAAGTTAACACCTAGTGAGCAGAATTATCCTACCCATGACATGGAGCTTGCAGCTATTGTTTTTGCGTTACACAAATGGAAGCATTATCTATATGGGGAAAAGTTTGAGATTTTCACAGATCATCAGAGTTTGAAGTATCTTTTCTCCCAGAAAGAGTTGAATAACAGACAACGAAGATGGATGGAACTGTTGAAGGATTATGATTGCACCATTTCATATCATCCAGGCAAGGCGAATGTGGTAGCTGATGCTATTAGCAGGAAGTCTTATGTAGCTTCATTGATGGTGAGAGAATGGAAAATGTTAGAAGATGCTCGAGATTGGTGTCCTTATGAATCGAGGCATGGGGCTATATTTGCGAATATCAGAGTATTACCAACCTTAATTCAACAAATCAAGGATGCTCAGAAAGATGACCCCGAGTTAGTGAAGATTATGGGAAAGATCAAAGATGGCAGATTTGAAGACTTTTCTCTCAGTTCAAAAGGAGTATTGATTTTCAGAGGTAGATTGTGTGTTCCTAATGTTGATGGGATTAAACTTCAAGTTCTCGAGGAAGGCCATAAGTCGAGGTATACTATTCACCCCGGAAGTACCAAAATGTATCAAGATTTGAAGCAATATTTTTGGTGGAATAACATGAAGCGGAAGATAGCGGATTATGTGTCGAAGTGTTTGACTTGTCAACAAGTGAAAGCTGAACATCAAAGGCCCCCGGGATTGCTTCAACCATTAGAGATACCGGAATGGAAGTGGGAACATATTACTATGGATTTTGTGACAGGGTTACCTCGTACTCGAAGAAGGCATGATGCAGTTTGGGTGATCGTAGACAGATTGACAAAGTCTTCTCATTTCTTACCTATTGAGATGGGTTATTCTATGGAAAGGCTTGCTACGTTGTACATTAATGAGATAGTGAGGTTGAATGGAGTTCATGTTAGCATTGTTTCTGATCGTGATCCTAGATTCGCTTCTCGGTTTTGGCAAGCATTTCAGAAGGCTTTGGGTTCAGAATTGAAGTTTAGTACTGCTTTTCATCCTCAAACAGATGGCCAGTCAGAAAGGACCATTCAGATTCTTGAGGATATGTTGAGAGCTTGTTCTGTTGATTTTCCTGATTCGTGGGATATTCATTTGCCTCTCGTAGAATTTGCTTATAACAACAGTTTCCAGTCGAGTATTGGGATGGCTCCTTATGAAGCATTCTATGGAAGAAAATGTCGTTCACCTATTTGTTGGGATGAAGTTGGGGAAGCAAAGATTTGGGGTATTGATATGGTTAATGACTCAGTTGAGAAGGTTAAGCTTATTCGGGATCGATTGACTATTGCTCAGAGTCGACAAAAGAGTTATGCTGATCACCGAAGGTGAGACCTTGAGTTTGAAAAGGGTGATTTTGTGTTTCTGAAAGTTTCACCAAAGGTGGGAATTAAGAGATATGGGAAGAAAGGCAAGCTTGCACCAAGGTTCGTAGGTCCTTTTGAAATTTTGGAAAGAGTTGGAGATCGAGCTTATCGTCTTGCGTTACCTCCTTCTCTTGACAAGATTCATAATGTGTTCCATGTTTCGATGCTTCGAAAGTATGTTTATGATCCATCTCATGTGTTATCTGAGATACCTGAGGATATTGAACCCAGTATGTCCTATGAGGAGCATCAAGTTCAGGTGATTGATTCTAAAGTTCAAGAATTGAGAACTAAGAGTATTCCTCTTGTTAGAGTTGTGTGGAGGAACCATAATGTGGAAGAATCAACTTGGGAACTTCGGGAGGAGATCGAGAGAAATTACCCTTGGTTGTTTGAGGGTCTTGGTAAGTTATTTTAAAATTCGGGACGAATTTTCTTTAAGGGTGAGTGATTGTAACGACCCCAAAACCCTTCTCTATTTATTTTATATTTTTGGGAATTTTAATTTGACATTATATGTGCATTTTATGTGTTGCGTCATATTTTATGATATGCACATATTACTTGATTATTTGTGTTACTTACTTAGTTAGTAATAATAATGGTTAAAGGAGTTAAATGATTAATTTGAAACTTTAGGGTCCTTGTTAAAATGTAACTTCAGGGGTTAAAGTGTTCAAATCGAAAGTTGGGTGACCAAAGTTGGAAAATGGGTAAAAAACCCTTTATAAGCAAAATTTCTCTCTTTTCTTTCTCTGTATGTTTCTTTCCTCAGAACTCTCTCGTTTCTTTCCCTAGGGTTAAAGAGAAAAAGGTAAGTTCAACCCATTTCGATTTAATTCTTTTTATTTACTTACCCGTTTTAAAAACTAATTATATAAAAATGATCAGGGCGTCGAGTAGGTCATTTCTATCCGAACAAAACTTATTTCAGCGATACTTTTTACGGAAATAGGTAAGTTACTAATTCCCCTTTAAATATTAAAATGGTCATATATGCTATACTTGCTACTTGTACTGGTTAATTTTGTGATTTGAATCATATTTGTGATACTTGTAATTTTAGGAAAAAGGAAGTATTTGGAAAGTTGATGTGGTTATGTAAAGAAGTCATATTTGTGTTGTATTACTCAGTTTGGTTGAATTATATTTGGTAAGATAGATGTGGGTTCGTACTTTTGAGACGGTGAAACGAAATGAGTAAAATTAGCAAGTTTTGTGCCTGGCGGGTGTGTTGGGCGGCCGCCCAAATAGGGCGTGCGGCCGCACATTTATCTGGAAGATTGTGGTCGTGGGACAGAGCATTTTGGGCGGCCGCATAAGCTGGTGTGGACGACCGCCCAGGGTTGCTGGAAAAGTTAAGTGTTTCATTTCAAGTGATTTAAAGTTCAAGTTTTGTCTAGGTCTTAGGTGATATCCTAGAGTACCTAGAGGGTTGTTATGTAACACCCTAGTGTTTGAATTGGGTTCCTTTGTGAACAAATGTGTTATGAAATGTGAATAAGTGTTTCATGGGATTTGGGTGAACATCTTTTGATGTGTGTTGGATTGGTTCATCTTTGTGATGTGTTTGGCTTGATTCCCTACTTTGGAATCATTGCCCCTGGTTTTTGTTTAAGCAAGTATCCATTACTAAGCTCGTTTGGAAGTCCAGCTGGTACTTGTTGTTGGTGTCGGGACAGTGGTAGGGATTACATCATTGTAAGGCTTCTATCATTGGTTTCCCATTGTTTATGATATCGGGTAGTGGTAGGGATTACAATGGCACACGAGCCAAGTTCATTGTAAGGCTTCTATCATTGGTTTCCCATTTTTAACCCCCTTCCTTAGGCCAAAGGTTGGGCACTTTGGGTTATGACTATATGTCATTTTCCCTTGTTGTTATTGTTGTTGTTGTTGTTGTTGTTTGGTTCCGGAACCGGCTTCAGCCCTTTGGTGCTGCTCAGTTGATACCTTTCAGATGGTTATATGGTTGTTTTTAAAACCTTGGCTCAGTATCCACGTATGAGTGTTTATTTCCGCCTTATGTGTGGTATGATGAGTTGGTCGTTATTTCCAACCGGTATGTGACGGTTGGCGATAGGGAGCCTCTCATGTTATGTTCTATGTGAATGTTATTGACATTGTTCAACTCCGAGTATCATTTCAGCATGTAACGTAGTTGCATTTTAGTAGCTTACTGAGATTCATTCTCACCCTTATTTGTTTACTGTTTTAGATAAAGGAGAGCCCAGGGGATAGGTCACTTCAAGGGAGGACGTCGAGGAGGTGATTTGGGTAAGATATTTTGGGAAAGTAAGTTTGGTTTGTAAAGGCTACATTATATAAATGTTTAACCTTTTGGGTAGTGTACCCGTGACTTCATCTTTGTATCACCTATTTTTGGAACATGTTGGTGAGTTGTAAATTTGTAAGTAAAGTGTGTAAGCCTTATGGCTAAGTACTTTTGATGTGAAAGGTTGTTTGTGTGGAATGAAGTCAAGTTTCAAGTCAAAGTGTTTGGTTATATGAAACTTTTATGAAAGTACATTTGGAAAAACTTTCCTAAAATGTTTTATGACGTCTTCCGATCGTGTCCCGAGCGTGGGGCCAAGTAGGACCACGGGTGCGGGGCGCAACAATATGAATGGGATCAGCAAATATGTTATTACTCATATATTGAACATAGACCCTAATGATAAACCTATCCATCAGAAACGAAGGAAGTTTGCTCATGAGCGCAACCAGATTATTAAAGAAGAAGTTGAAAGGTTGTTGAAGTCCAAGATGATCAGGGAGGTTGATTATCCTAGATGGCTGGCTAATGTGGTGGTTGTCGAGAAGAAAAATGGCAAGTGGTGAGTCTGCGTGGATATCACAGACTTAAACAAGGCGTGTCCTAAGGATCCATTCCCATTACCCCATATTGACTCTCTGGTTGATGCAACAGCTGGCCATGAGATCTTAACCTTTATGGATGCCTCTTCAGGCTTTCAACAGATTCAGATGGAGCCTTCAAACTAGGAGGATACAACGTTCATTACTCCAAAGGGTATTTATTGTTTTGTTGTGATGCCCTTTGGGCTGAGAAATACAGGGGTAACCTATCAGCGACTAGTAAACATGATGTTTAAGAATCATCTTGGAGAAACAATGGAAGTGTATATTAATGACATGGTGGTGAAGTCCAAATGTATTGGAGATCATGTTCGAGATCTTAAGGAGGCATTTGACATCCTGGAGGCATTCAACATGGAACTGAATCCCTCGAAGTGTAACTTTGGTGTTGGGGCTGGCAAGTTCATCGGCTACATGGTGACCAAGAGAGGCATTGAAGCGAGTCCGGAGCAGATTAAGGCCAAAATCAACCTGGAGTCCCCAAGAACCATCAAGGATGTACAAAGACTTAGTGGAAAGGTTGCTGCATTGAACAAATTCATCTCCAAGTCATCTGATAGGTGCAGGTTGTTCTATGACGTGCTTAGAAAGAACAAGTTATTCTAGTTGACAGAGGATCATGAAGCAGCCTTCAACCAGCTTAAAGAATATCTAGCAACTCCACCACTACTTTCCAAACCAAAAACAGGTGAAGCTTTGTACCTATATCTTTCAGTTTTAGAAAATGCAGTCAGCGCGGTCCTGGTAAGAGAACAAGATGGTACACAATTTCCTGTCTATTATGTAAGTAAGTCTCTTTTAGATGCGGAAACCAGGTACTCCTATCTTCAGAAACACATCCTTGCTTTAATTACTGCATCAGTTAAGTTGTGTCATTATTTTGAAGTTCATCCTATTATTGTGAAAACTAACTATCCTATCAGGAATGTGATGAGAAAACCTGAGATGTCTGGAAGGATGGACAAATGGTCTGTGCAACTTAGTACACAATACATCCAGTATGAGGCAAGGACTGCGATCAAGTCATAAGTCTTAGCTGACTTCGTGGTAGATTTCAGTCCCAACCTCCAACCTGATGTTGAACTCGAAGCCCGACAACTTGAAGGCTTAAACTCTCCTAGATTCTGGACGATTTATACGGATGGAGCATCTAATGCAAGGGGCACAAGTTTGGGCATTATCTTGAGATCTCCCCAAGGAGAGCTGATTCTTCAAGCTGTGGCCTGCGAGTTCAAGGTAACGAATAATGAGGCTGAATATAAGGCCCTCATTATGGGTTTGGTTACTGCTTTAAACTTGAATGTTAAATGTCTTAATGTTTATAGTGATTCCTTATTATTGGTTAACTAACCACTTCAATGGGTCTTATACAGCTAAGCATACAAGGATGACGAGTTACTTACAGCATGTTCAGACGTTAGCAGGACAATTTGAAGAGTTTACTTTCTAACAAATCCCAAGGGAAGAGAATGCTGAAGCTGACGCCTTAGCCAACTTGGGTTCAAGTTGGAAAAGCATGCTGAACAATGCCATACCCATAATCCATGTCCTGCATCCAGCAATAGATCAACCCAAGACGAACCAAGTGGATGACCAACTGATGCACCAGCTAACTCCTTGGACAATACGACATCTTGGACACTACCCATAATAGAATTTCTGCAGGATGGGATAGTACCACAAGATGTCAAAAATACAAAAGCTTTCAGAGTAAAGGTATCAAGATTCATATTAATTGATAATGTACTGTTCTGTAAGTCATTTACAAGTTTGTACATCAGGTGCCTGGAACCCCAGCAAGCTGAACAGGTCCTAAGAGAGCTACATGATGGTGAATGTGGCAACCATTCTGGGGGCAAGTCACTATCCTCTAAGGCATTGAGAACATGGTACTACTGGCCAACTATGCGCCAGGATGCAATTAAGTACGTTCAGAAGTGCGACGCATGCCAGAGACACAGAAACATATTACATCAACCTGTAGAGCCTCTTCATCCTATCCTATTACCTTGGCCCTTCATGCAATGGGGAATGGACATTGTAGGCAAATTCCCTAAGGCACCTGGGGGAAAAGTGTTTATGCTTGCCGTGACTGATTATTTCTCAAAATGCATAGAAGTTAAGGCCTTTGTGCAAGTTAGAGACAAATAAGTGATTTCATTCTTGAAAAGAAACGTTATTAGCAGGTTTGGAGTCCCTTTAGAGATTATTTATGACAACGGGTCCCAATTCATCAGCAAGAAGACTCAGGATTTCTGTACAAGATGGGGAATCAAGTTGATCATGGCTATACCAGTACATCCTCAAGCTAATGGTCAGGCGGAATCAAGTAAAAAGTTGATCGAGAACAACCTGAAGAAATGACTTGACCAGAAGAAGGGAAGATAGGCTGAAGAATTGCCTCTAGTATTATGGGCAGATAGAACTACTTCTATGACTGTAACTGGCAAAACTCCTTTCTCTTTGGTGTTTGGAACTGAAGCTATAATCCCAGAGAATTCTCCATCCCTACAGTAAGATATGGCTTAATAACTCCAGAGGACAACCAGCTTGTACTTGCAAAAAGACCTTGACACTATTGATGAGCTTCGAGATCTAGCCAAGATCAGGATGGCAGCCTATTAACAAATGATATCCAACTCTTACAATAAGAATGTTCAGATCAGGAGGTTTCAAGTTGGAGATTTAGCTCTTAGAAAGGTTTTCCAGAATACAAGGGAGCTGAATGAGTTTATTAGGGCTTTCCCAAATATACAAGGACTTTACAGGAATTAGAAACCATGCAAAGACTTGTCCCGAATTCCTAAAATATACCTCAATATCCTAGAATATCCTAAAAATGGCCAAAATAGGGTTTCCTTATCCCAGATCAAACCCTAACTTGAAAATCACGTCAGACGGAGGACTTGGCCACGGGGCCACTTTCGACCTTTGCCACGCGGCCACTTCCAACCTTGGCCACGCGGCCACATCTGCCTCAGGTGATCTGGACCGTCAGATCTCTCTACCAGTTTGTTATATAAAGGCCTCCCTTGCCTCATAATTAAGGGTCCGAAATTTTGATCAATCTTAAGCTCTCTAAGTGAAGATTTTGCTCCCTAATTAAGCATTTCAAGCATCAAAGAACATCTTCAAGACTCCCAAGAAGATCTAGGTTTATTTCTTGCCAACATAGGTAAGTTTTCTAACTTTTTCTTCATGTTCTTGCAATGTTCTTAGTGTAGATCCATAATATTCATGGTCTTAGCATGTTTATTCATATGTTCATCATATTATTCATATTTTCATAATATGTTCCTCGCATGTTCTTCATGTTCTTAGATTAAAACCTTATTCATGCTAGATTTAAGGTTGCGATCTTCATGATTAATATGTTATTTCATAGCCGATGATGATCTAGGGTTCATCAACCCGAACATGATCTAGGAACTATTTCTAAACCCTAATATTTAGGTAATTCCCCCATCATTATGCATGATCCCGATTCTCCTGCCTTTTCTAAATTCTTCTCAAACTACGCTGACCTGAGCTTCTCACATTGAGAGGAACGTAGGCAATCTTCGGATCCGGTCTCAAACACCTTACACACAACATACACCGCATCATGATAGAAAGACCGGTCATTCGGGCGATAGGAGTGATAACGCTTAATATTCTTCTCTTGTCGTAAATTGACCCCCGAACCCATTTACATGCTTTTTCTCAACGTTTTGGCTATAATTAAGCGTGGCGGCTCTCATATTTTTAATGTTGCTATGAATATCTCAATGTTTGCCATGTTCTTACATGTACCTCTTAATTTAGCCATGTTCTTGCACGCACCGCACTTTTTTCCATGTTCACACATGCACCTCATATTTTGCTATGATTTCATATGCTCCTTATACCATACCACTTCGTCACATGTACCTTGTACTTTTGCCATATTAACAGTTGTGCCTTGTATTTTACCATGTCAATACATGTATATTTATACTTTCGCTATGTTCACCCTAGTACTAAAGACAAATAAAACTTTGTTATGCTCCCTTGTACATTCTTATCTTTTCTTATCTCTTGCACTGCATTGCATACATGCAAACATCAAAACTTCTCTTTTTCTCCCTAAAAAGAATCAGTTTCTTGCCACACACTACCACTAGTCCGTGTCACCACTGCACATAACCCTCATCATGTTGGGTTTCGTAGTAACATGCGCAGCGGAATTAAGCATTTAAATTTTTCATGAAACCTAAAGCCATAGATCCGTTCATATGATTATATCAAATACACGCAATATGAATACTAGAATACTAACCCTTGATGCCTTTGATTTTACAACCTTTGAATCTTGGTGGAGACTAGAAACTTGATCATGAATCAAAATAGGAACACGAACTTTGAAGATGATAAGTTTCACCCTCTAGCAGTATCCACACCATGAACGAATATCAAGAACACTTGATCTTGGTTGCTAGTTCAAATTATGAAACACACTTTCACAGTGTATAGAACTATATGGAATTATTATGTGTGTATATTCTTGTTCTTCAATCTAGGAATTTCTTAGAACAAGAAATAAACCCTCTCAAACCCTTGGAGGCACTAACAAACATATCATAATCCGTAGGACTGATTAGGGCAACTAGAGGGGAGTTTTATACTTGTTTCACCTATTCCAAATAGGTAACAAGTGACCAAACCCGCAAGAAAACAGAACAGGAAAGTTCTGGGCAGAAACCCTAGAGGTCCGCCCGGGTCTTATAGGAGGTCCACCCGGACCCTCCCAAAGATCCGCCCGGGTCCTTTAGGAGGTCCGCCCGGTCTACCCCTTTTTTCCGGTTTTTTCCTCTAAATTCCTAAAATCCTCAAAAGGTCCTTCGACCCAAATTCCAATTAAGTCCTTTTAAGATTCGATCTATTGTGTGTGACCCTCTAGAATTACACTAAGTTGGCAATGGACCCAAACATGAATCCATAAGATATGATTAGGTTCTAGCAAACCGTCATACCTACCCAAATAGTGTAACTAGATACAAGTTCGCATTCCTTTAGAACATGTCACAATCCCTTTGTCCACGATGTCTTTGAACACAAGTCATGGTCAACAAGTCAACTTGTATTGTTCAATACTTTCTCGATTCCGAATATGTTGATAATACAAATGACATTGATCCAATCAATCCATTTGATTTTGGCCAAACATTTCATCAACATCATTCCTTCGAGGGGCCCAAGCATGACATCTCTCCGAAGAGGGACAAATCCATTTAGCTCATTATTCTTCTCTACGTGAATCCGATTATGCCAATCATACCCTTTATAACTACCTGGTTAAAGGTAGAGTTTGAATATATCAAACATAATCTTCATCAAGTGGAAGACTATAATAACTTTATGTCTAAGGATTCATATGACATAACTATTATGAGATCTATATACGACATAGACCATGAAATAAATCTCATAGAGCGGGTCATGTCCAGTACCTTGTTCCAAAAAAGTACCCATAAATCCCATGATCATTTAGCCTTTATACTAGTGCTTAACAAGCTCTAGGGATGGAGATTATTATATGCAAACATGAGCAACAATAATAATCAAAATATCTCTTCATAAATATGAATATAATGATAATACATAAAACGTTTAACAAAACGTGCCTAAGGCACCAACACCAACAATCTCCCACTTGCCCTAGGCCCAATCACTTAGGTATCTAATACTCATGGACCTAACATGACCATCATTTTTAGCTTGTGGAAGTCCCTTTGTTATAGTGTTCGCAACGTTATCATTACTTGGTACTCTGCATATATTTACATTTCCTTTATCAACGATTTCTCGAACGATATGGAAAATGCCTAAGTATGTTTTTGGATTTTGGATGTGCCCTTGGTTCCTTTGCTTGATCTATAGCACCACAATTATCACTAATAAGGTCTATTGGATTAGCAATGCTAGGAACTGTTGGGTATGCTTATTACTTAAGCCTTTTATATATGTTAGAATTGATTGATACCATCACCTAAGTTTATTTTAAGGACTTTAGGACACTATGTAAGAAGTTTTATAACTTCATTTTTTAGCTAAGTCCTCTTTATAGACTAGGCTTAGTGTTTAGGGCTGAAGCTTTGGATTTGAGGTCTCATGTGCAGATGGCTAATTATGATGCGCATGTCCTTCATGCTTACCACCCTCTGCGCACATCTATGCGCATGGATTTCATGCGCAGCGCAGATTTGCCTTGGTCAAATCCTCCATTTCCTGAACTCACCTCTATAACTTGGAAAGCGTAAAAACAAGCTACGCTTTTCAAAATGAGTCAAAGTGCTGATGTGGACAAACGACAAAACGTGCACACTCAGATTACACGTAGATGGAGATGCGCCTCTTGTTTGAAATTCAAAAAGAAGACAGCTGTCATCCTTCTAGAAGAAATTTGAATCCTGTCAACTTGCTGTCTCCAACGGCTATAAAGGACAGGTGCGTACCAATCACATTGTGACAGCACATCATCCTTGTTGAAGCTCCCCAACGGCTAGTTCTTGGAGCTCCACTATAAATACCCAACTCTTCCTCATTTTCCAAGTTGCTTGAGTTTTTAATTCCAAAGAAAAACTTTGAAGATTTGAAGATTGCTTGCATATTTCCAGAATTCTCAAGATCAACCACCATCATACTCATCCAAGCCCAGATCCTAAACAGCCTTTGTATCACCAGAATCTTGTGCTCTCCATCTTATAGATTCAAAGAGCCCAGATTTCTGATTCACACACACACACACCTCTTGAAGTTCCAATCTCATCGATCATACTTCTAGAGAAACACCGGTTATTGTCTAGGATTTTGTTCTTTCATAGATTATAGATCTTTGAGTTAGTTTGTTCTAAATCGTTGTAACTTGTAACTCTCTCATATAATAAGATCTCCATTAGAAATCCAAGACTAACCATCTCGATAGAGGACGTAGATATTTTCCCGATCGAACCTCTCCAAATAGCTTGTCTCTATAATCTATTTTGCTTTCTACATTTTAGCTTTTCTGATATATTGCTAGGTTTGATCCTTGTAGATTATATTGCGCAGATTGAATTGTGTTTGTATGCTTATTGCCTTAGTTCCATTTGCACCCCTCTTTAAGCCTAAACCTTAGTGCGTGCGTTTTACACTTCTGCGTATCTACCTATGCATAAGTGATTGCTTTAAACTTCCGCTATGCATTTCACACTCTTTCTGCGCGCTATACTTAGCCAAATTAAGAGTCGTGCGCATTTTCCATTGATTTGCAAAAGGGTTTGAAAAGAATTTTAAAACGCTATTCACCCCCCTCCCTCTAACATTTTTCATACCCTTGTTTCCCCTTTAGGACCAACAAGTGGTATCAGAGCAAACACCTTTATAAAACATTTCTGTTTTTCAAGCTAAACAGCTTGGGTTCCGATTCGATATGGCAAACACAAAACCTATGGCAATTGCTAACTACACACATGTTCCAGTCTTTGATGAAGATCATTTCGACGTGTGGAAATTCAGCATCCTGACCCATCTCAACTCAATTGATGAAAGGCTCCATGACACCATAGTTTATGGACCTAATATTCCAATTAAGGAGAATCCTAATCCACGCACCAACGCTGCTCAACCATCTATTCTGAAACCAAAGGAAGAATGAAATGAAGAAGAAACTAGAAGAGTTGCAAATGATGGGAAAGCTAGAAACATTCTTCTTAGCACTCTAAGCACGGCTATGAAACAGCAAGTCATGCATTGAGCTACTGCAAATGAATTATGGGATGCTATCGAATAGCATATCGAAGGAGACACTGTTTGCAAAGAAAACAAGAGATACGAAGTACAAAAGAGATTAAATAATTTCTCTCAACTCCCCGGTGAAACCCTAAGATAGACTTATGAACTTTACTTTGAAATCATAAACCTCTGTATTTCACTTGGAAAGAAATTCTCTAATAAGGAATTGAATACAAATTTCCTTGCTGCTTTTGGATCGAGATACCTACAAAAATCTAGCGCCCTTGAAGACGCTGGAACCTTAGATGTTTGCACTCAAACTTCAGCGCATCAGTGAAACTGAAGGAAAATCTAAGTCCATTACAATGGTGGCGCACAGAGAAGAAGCGCCTGTGCAAGTTCAAGTTCAAGTTGAGAAAAGTTTCGATCCCAAAATTTCTACCTCTGAGCTAGTAGATATGGATGATGAAGACTTCGCTTTATTTGTGAAGAAACTTCAGAAGTTCAGAAAGTTCTCAAAACCCAACTCCTCCGGCAAATTTCAAGGATCTACAAGCAGAGCTCCTCCAAAGTTCACTAGGAGCAGCGACTTAAAAAGGAAAGAAGATCTGGTATGTTTTAATTGCAGGAAACCAGAACACTTTGCCTCAAGCTGCCCAATCCCCAAGTTTGAATACATGCAGAAGAAGAGCAACCGTACTCCCAAATTCTCTCCCAGACCCAATCGTCACAAGGGAATGGTTGCTGAAGAAGAATCACCAGCAAATGAGCATAACACCTGGATCGAAACAGACTCTGAAGAGAGCGATGAAGATTCTGATGATGGGCTCGTGTGCTTGGTAGCAAAGGATGATGAAGTCGATACTTATGATTCTGATGATGACTGCTCAAAGGATATCCCTGATATGAATGTTTTGAATAAACCTATCAAGAAATCTGTAGGTTTTCAAGATATGAAAAGGAAGAAAGGACCAACCATCAGCGAGCTTGTTGAACAAGGATTTATTACCCCAACTCAAAGCGATGGTGGATTTTTATTTTCCAGATGTGACTTGAGCGCAAGAAGCAAGCTCAGAAAAGGCAACTACATCAGACCTCAAGTTGAGCAAATCCCTGTAATCACTCATGATGAAGATATTGCCAAACAAGAAAAATTGTTCTTAGAAGCTGAAAAGGTAATTGGTAAATTTAGCAAAATGAAGGAAGCTTTAGCACACTATCATGTGAAGAAATTTCCCAGCTTAAGACCGAGAAATCTTTTCTAAAATCTGAACTCACCCTCCTTAAGGAGCAGATAAAGAGCATGACTCCTCCTACTGTTAAAAACACTTTTCTAATGGAACAGAACTCATTAGTTAAAGTTCAAAACAATGAATTGGTTGCTCAAATTACTGATCTTTAAAAGATTGCAAATGAGTGATCTAATTCTCGTGTCACTATGAAAAGTATCTTTGAGTCCCAAAAAGCCTGTAGTGATAAAAGTGGCTTGGGATTCTCATCAACTAGTGACAACTTTAAGTGTGAGGTCTGCGCTGAAAGAGACAGTGAATTTTCACCTCAGCAAACTCATGAAATTCCCAAGGAAAAACATTCTATTTCAATGGGTAAAGGACAGAAAAAAGTCAAGAGATAAACATTCCATTATGTCTACCCAAAGAAACAATTTGGGAAAGCTAAGGAGAAGGAAGTAGCTACAGATGAACCATCTCCTAGCAAAATCATTCTTGAAACAAAGCGCGCTCCTTCTACTAGTGCCCATTATGCGCCTGGGAGCCATGCGCCTCATCGCCATGCGCATCCTAGCCCTATGCGCCCAACTAGAAAAAGCGCTCCAAAATTTCAAAAGAAATATTTTGTTAAGGCTGGCTCATTTGACCCAAAGAAGAATTCTATCCCAAAGAAAAGTAAAGAGTCTGTAAAAACTCATGTGATTGGTGGATTTCATCATTTCTCTATTTGTGATTGTTTTGGACACAAGGTATGGAATGCCTTTTGAGATTCACTCACAATGCCAAAGGACTTAAAAACCCTAAGGTCAAGCAAGAGTGGGCGTCAAAAGTTGCTAACTCTAGGACCCAAAAGAAATAAAGGGGACCTGCTTAAATGTCTATATTTCAGGTTCTTTGCTTCATCGCTGGACCTTTTAAAGCTAGGACGTATGAATGGATTCTCGACAGTGGGTGCTCACGACACATGACTGGAGATGAATCCTTACTTGAAGATGTTCATGAAGAAAGAGGTCCCTCGGTTACATTTGGTGATAATAACAAAGGTCAAGTTGTTGCATATGGAAAGCTCAAGAAATACAAAGTGTGCATTGAAAGAGTCTCTCTCGTCGAAGGACTCAAGCACAACTTATTATCCATATCTCAATTTTGCGATAAAGGATTAGAATGCCATTTCACTTCAACGCAATGCTTATCAAGAATGGCAAAACTGGAGCTATACTACTCACGGGATATCGTAAGACAAATATTTATATTATTGATTTCCATAGTATGAACTCTAGTACTAATCTTTGTTTTGTAGCGAAAAGTGTGAGCGAAAATAGTTGGCTATGGCACAAGCGCATGAGTAACTTGAACTTCAAATGTCTATCAAAACTCAGCAGGGATAATCTTGTCAAAGGACTTCCCAAGTTTGCTGATTATCATGACAACAAATGCGCAGCTTGTCAACCAGGCAAACAATCAAAGCAGTCTTTCTCCAGCAAGACATATCCGTCAACTTCAAAATGTTTGCAACTGCTTCACATTGATCTATTTAAACCAGTCACCACTGCGAGCATCAAAAGAAACAAGTATAATTTAGTTGTGGTGGATGATTATTCAAGATACACATGGGTGGAAATGATGATCTCAAAAGACGATTGTTATGACTGTCGCGACCCCGACCCCGCGGGCCGGGAACTCGCGAGCTGGACATCGACTTAAAACAATAAACACCAAAATACTGAAGATAAAAATTCCATTTTATACTAAAATATTTAACACAAGGTTTTAGAAATCCAAGTTTAACCACAACTTAATACAACTGGTATACGCTCCACAAGCTTACACCAAAAACAAAATATTACAAACTTAATCACGTCATTGTTGATAATACTACTCCCAAAAGGTTTTACATTTAGGTAATGTAAACCAAATAACCATCTGCCCAAAAGTCACAAACCCTCTCGACGTCCTCCTCGTGATCAGCGAGTCCTATTCCTTTCCTCCTGGGGGGGGGTTAAGGAAAAACAAAGATAAAAGAAAGGGGGTGAGATAAATCTCAATAAGTTACTAATGCAACTACATGACATGCTATGATGCAAGAAGCAATAAACAATAATAAATCTCACATAGCACGTAGTAATTAGCAGTTAACAGATAGCAGCGGAAATAAAGAAGTAACAAAGGATATTGAGCCAAGGTTTCCCAAACTGATAGAACATAAGAAGGATCGCTGCGCAGCTTCAACCAATCAACCAATCAAACCATCTTCATAGTAGCATAATAGCTGAAGAGAAAACCCCGGTACCGGAACCATAACCATGTAACAAGGGAAAATGACACAAAGTCATAACCCAAAACCAACTAGCTAGAATACTCATAAAGGGAGCTAGCTCATCTCAACCAAGGCCAATCTGGAAGAGGAAAATAAGGGCAAAACAATGGACAACACTATAATGGACTCGGCTCGTTGCCATCGTAATATTTCCCGTCGCCCAACACAAACACAAATACCAGCTGGACTTTCAATGAATGCTAAGAAATAAACACTAGCTCAAATAAACAACTAATGATTCCAAAGTAGGGAACCATTCCAAATAAATCACCAAAAAGGATGAATCGATCCACACAACACATCAAAAGATGTCCAACAATCCCAAACCATACTTAATCAATTTCCGTAACGCAATTGTTCACAAAGGAACCATTTTCCACATTTGAGTATTTCACAATGGCCGTTTCAATCTATTAGAATCGTACTCTGAGCCTAGACTAAGCTTGATTTCGAAAACAATTAAAAACAAAGATACTCAGGTCAGCGGCTATGGGCGGTCACCCATAACCAGCCCGGGCGGTCGCCTAAAACCACTAACCCACAACCCATCAGACTGACCCCATGGGCGGTCGCCCAACCCATCAATGGACGGTCGCCCAAAACCACTGACTCCAACACTCCGGGTGAACTGACCTCATGGGCGGCCGCCCAAACCCATCATGGGCGGTCGCCCACGAGCCCTGACTGCCGGAATTCAGCAAGTTTACCTGGGTTTCATCCAAAATTCAACCCAAACCAAAACCAAACCAAAATCCAACGCATCTAACAAGTATAATAAGGTACTAGAACAACTTATAAGTCTAAAATAACTCATATAACATCTATTAGTCAACCGAAACCAAGGGATGATTCAAACACCCAAATTTCACAAAAATGGATAAATTACAAATAAATTCCAAATCAACCAAAGAAGCCATATATATATCAACTAGAGCATCAATGGAGTTAAAGATGAACATTTTTAGCATAAATGGGGGGAAAGCAACTTACTTGGAATTTATGAAAGATGACGGAATTCGAAATTTCTTAGCTCTACACGATCCTATCAACGATCTAAACATTTTTCATAAAATGAGCAATAAGAAATAGAGGGAGGAAGATGATTAAAATGAAGAGAGAGGGAGATGGAGTTTACCTTCAACAATGGAGAGGAGAGGTTGAGTGTGTGTGTGTGTGTGCAGGAGAGTGAGGGAGAAGGTGAGGGAGAGGGAGGGAGTAAGTAAAATTATTTTCAAAATGTTACACCTAGGCCCCCTCTACTACTACTACTACCCTTAATATCCTCTTCTCTAATAATTCCCTTACTTCATACTAGCACAAATGATCAATTAAAATGCTAGGCATAAAAATATTATGAGATATAAATGCACACATAAATATTTAAATAGATAAATAAATAAGCAAATAAATAAATAAATAAATATTTACTACTTAAGAAAATAGAGACGGGTTTTCGGGTCGTGACAATGACATTCTCACCACTCTATTCAGACTGCTCCCAACCGCTGGAGTTCCTCAACAAAATGGTGTTGTGGAAAGGAAAAATAGAATGTTGATAGAAGAAGGGAAGACGATGATAGCAGAAGCTAAAATGCCTAAGTACTTTTGGGAAGAAGCTATCAACACTGCATGTTTTACTCAAAATCGCTCCCTCATCAACAAGCGCCATAACAAGACCCCTTATGAACTTTGGCGTGGTAGAACTCCCAACATTGCATTCTTCAAAATCTTTGGTTGCAAATGCTATATCCTCTACAACGGAAACGAACATAGAGGTAAATTCGATGCCAAAGCGGATGAAGGTGTTTTTGTTGGATATGCTAAACATTCTAAAGCTTTTTGCGTTTTTAATAGATCTACATTATTGATAGTTGAATCTGTACATGTTACATTTGTTAAATATTATGCCCTAGGCCCTTGAGAAAGGCCTATGCGTTATATCATAGCTTCATTGTTATAGAGATAACAAACCCGATTATTATATCTTTTGCATGTTTATTATAATAATCATTGTCCCTAGCACTTATGAAGGGCTAGCATGAGTTTGATGGATAATCATATGATGATTATAGCGCATAGGATGCGAATTAAACTTGTGGGTACATGTTGGAGAACAAGTACTGGATAGACCCGTTATGAGATTTATGTCATAATTAAATCTCATAATCGTTATATCATTCATCCTTAGACCTGAGATTATCATAGTCTTCCACATGATGAACATTATGTTTGACGTACTCAAACGCTACCCCTAACCGGGTGGTTATAAAGGCTACGATTGGCATAATCGAATTCCTGTAGGGAACAATGATAAGTCAAGATGGGATTTGTCCCTCTCTCAAGAGAGATATCTGCTTGGCCACTCGATGAGTGAGATTGATAATAGTGTACGGCCGTACCCAAATGAATTGAAGTGTTCAATGTTATTTGCTCATATCAATCTACTCGGGATCGAGAAAGCATTGGACAACATAAGTTGACGTGGACCATGACTTATGTCCAATATGATATCGCGTGACAAAGGGATAATGATATGTTCTATAAGGTAACTTTGGGCTTTCAAAGTTATACTATTTGGGTAGTCATAATGGCTTGCTAGAGTCCGCTTATGATTTACGAGGTCTTCGGACTCGTTTCCAACATAGTATAATCCTATTGGGTCACACACGCAGAACAGATCTTACTTGGCATGAAAAACGAGAAAAATATTGGGAAGTGGAAAACCAGCCGTACGGATAGTTTGTCCGCTGACGAGTTTTTGTCAGATTTCTTTCTGGGAAAGGAATCCTTTAACCTAATGGAATTAGGTTTCTCCCAGTTTATATTTTGTGTTCTCTTCAGCCGAAAACTAAGCCTTAGGCATTGATTTTGGAAATCAAAAAGAGTTTCTTGGGGAGAGAAAAACACATATTATACTTAGGTTATTGGGGTTTGATTTTTGCTCATCATCAAACCATAATAATCAAAGGGAGATTGAAGAATGGTTCTTCAACCATGTTTTAAAGCCTAAGGATCTAGCAGTCAAATCAAGAAGCGTTCTTGAGTCCATTCGATGTGTGGATACCGATGGAGGGTGTTTGCTTTAACACCTTAAAGTCCGTGTTCATCGATTCGATCTTCAAGGGTATGTTTCTTTCATATTGTATTTAATTTAATCAACATGCACGGATCCGGGCTCTTGGGTGTTTGATTTTATCTGTTTATTCCGCTGTGCATGATGCATCAAAACCCAACAGTGGTATCAGAGCCCCGTTCATTGTTGATTTTTTTAGTATATCATGTTGAAATTGTTTAATTCGATTATATAATATCTACATGAAAATAAGATGAATGCGTGATTTGAGTTTTATATATGAGATATAAAGCTTTATGAGGATGACATGGGGATTATGTGATTATTATATTGATTTGATCTATATAAATAATTGCATGTTGGGATTATCAATAAATAATACGATAATGTGTATTGATAATTTATATCTAATTTATATATATAATAAATTGTTTATTCATGATATTGATTAGATCTAATTAAATTCGTAATCTGTAAATTCATGTTTCTGTAATCTGATTATGTATAAACATGATATTGGATTTGGTCGAATTTCTGAAATTCTGAAAAACCTGGAAATCTGGGATCCTACCAATGGATCCGTACGGCTGGTTTTGATGATTCCAAACTGATCCGTACGGATAGTTTGGAAATTCTCAGATTTGATTTTGTTTTCTGGTGTTCAGATTATTCTGTAAATTGTTTACAGAATTCGAATATGGAAACTGGAAACTGCTTTCAAACGGCTGGTTTTCGAAACCGTGTTTCCTGAAACAGTTTTCGGCCGAAGAATTCAAAAGGAATTGCAGAAATCAGAGTTCTAAAGAGTTTAGAACTGTTGTAATCTGTGAGATTAAGAGACAATGAAAGATCTTGAAACAAGTATCCCATCTATACGGGAATGTGGATGCCTTTTGGCTTAGTTTCGACCGTATAGAGAAGTTGCTTGGTTTCGTGATCTTAGCACGGAAATGTGGATGCCTTTTGGCTTAGTTTTGGTCGTGCGGTTTGTGCTTTCAATTTCAAGATAATCTGCGGATACAGTTTCAGAATTCTGAAGAGTTTAGAGTTTATGTGACATGTATGAAAGAGCTGTACGGATAAATCTGGATGCTTCCAGAAACATCCGTACGGATGGTTTGGGCATTACTGATTCTGATCTGTTTCAGACGGCAGGTTTTGGAAACCGTGTTTCCTGAAACAGATTTTAGTTCAGAAGTCGAGACAGTTACTTAGATCATAATCTTAAAGGAGTTTAAGGTTAGTGTAATCTCAAAGTTTCAGAATTTATCCCTATACAAAGTGCAAATTTTTTGCAAGAGAAGGAAACTAAATTTGGATTAATTCATTGCATGGACCAATGGCAGGCTCACGCCTTGTTTCTGGGAATGCGAATGAAATATCCAATCTGTAAAATGTTTACAGATAATTTAGATTTCGTCCCCATTATGTTGCTTCATAATTAAATCACAAGATTTTGCTTCTGTTAATTAATTGGATTAGTTAACATCAGTTATGCAAAGACTATATTATATTATGTTTGACATAATTAAATATATGATGCATATCTCTATGTAATAAACCTTCTTAAAAACTTAAGTCTTGTGCCAATCCATGATTAAAACACTTGTGAGTACGTGGGTAGTTTTATGTGGGTTACGCCCTAGCGTAGGTGCATTAATTCTACTCATTTATGAGCAAGATGAGGAATCAGAGTTTCCTATACGTTTAAAATGGTTTGACTTAATTGGGCTATCAAAACAGTTTTGGGCCTAAGGTACAGATGAGATTAAAACATGTTTGACATAAGATGTCTAACAATCTCATAAAAGATCTAAGAGTCACATATGATGTGATTGATAAGGAGTTATCTACCTAAATAACTTGATTTTGAGCAGTCGTGCCCTAGCCGACTCAAAGTTGGATGAAATATGGATCTTAGCCCACTTAAATTATATTATACAATTGTTGTATTTGAAGGTGTATAATTTATTGGGAGTATTTATGAAATACATTAAATGTCTCTAAATGATAATGGTATGAAATATATGTGTATATTTATTTGAATATTTTGTAGAATGTCTTAAACTATAATCATGTATAATTACTGCGATAAACCCCACTTTAAAAAGAATAAGATTAACTTCCATGACCTAGTCATGAGCTTAAGAATTGTTCTAAAGCAAGATCGGAAGTTATGAATTCGTAATAAATCCTATTTCTGAGAAAACTAATGCCTTAAAGGTGGACAAAGACATTGATTAGAAACATGTGGATGATTCTATAGATGTCGATCGTCCTACGACTTGCTATCATGTGTTTGGAACTTTAGAAGTATCTAAAACATATGAATGCTTATGTGATAAGAAATCACGTAGGAAGCGTTCCTACAAGCAAGAAAGGCAAGAAGAGTTTGAGTTTGACTAGAGCCTAACATTCATGCGATGACTGAAAGGTATATTAATAAGTTCTCGTGTTTCGAACATGGAGAGACATATTAATTACCTTAGATGGTTCGGTAATCAAGTTAGTTTGGAACTAACAACGGATTTGATATTGATTCATGAGTGACATTTGATGTTTAAAATGCTATGTCTTAATATCAAATGGAAACCCTTTCAAACTCTAAAGGTTAATAAGGACAAGGATTTAAGATAAAGGGAAGACAAAAGTTGTCAAGCCTAAAGGAAATATTTGTGGCTAAAACCTAAAATCCAAAGAATGTAATTTGTACATTGGCAATAGGATTGACCATTGGTGAAATTACAATTTGAATTAAAATATCAAAAGGAAAGGTAGTTGGACTACCACTTCAAGTATTTATGTTAAAATTCTACTTGTAAGGGTAAAGATTAACCTATGTGGCAATAATGATGCAATGGTTGCAACATTAGTCATAGGACCTTGCGAAGTGTCTTTATCTAATAAGTTCATATTTTTTTTGAACAAATGGTGCTATGTTCTTAGTTTAAGTAGAAATATTATTTTGGTTTCTTCATTAGAAGATTATGGATATTTCTTATTTCGAATAAGAAAGTGTTCCATTAAATATGATTTGCCTTATTGTATTGCTAATCATATAATGAGACTTAATATCCTTATCTTGGAAGAACAATATAATGAGCATAACGTAAATAATGGAAATCTGAATATAAGGATGAAATCATTACATTCTTATAAAGCATTAATGTCTATATCAAATGATAAGAAACACATATCTAAAATTCCATAGGACGGACTTTTAAATTCATATGATTTCGAATCATGTGATAGATGTGAATCTTAGAAATTGATCAAGACATCTTTTACTAATAGTAGTAAGAGGAAGTACTCTTTTGAACTTGTATATTTTGATGTATGTAGTTTATTATAGTAACAATGCTAGAAAGGATTTCAACACCACATGGCAAAAGTATTGATGTACTCTGATTAGATCAAAGTAATGAATATTTGAGCCTTGGACTCGATGAGAATTCTGCAGAAAGTCTGCAATTTAAGAAAAACAGAATCTGGAAACAGCAGCCGTACGGATGATATTCCAGAAGTTTACAGATTGTCTATAAAACACAGTTTTTCGTCTCATAATAAGTCAAACTGATCTTTAGTTATCCTTCTGGATTTAGTGCTGGAAACAACTGGGATTACACTAAATTGAGATTCGTCTAAGTAGGTTCGTTATTCCATATAAGATATGGAATGAAAGAAAACTTGGTTTGTCTTTCATAAAGATTTGTGATATGATACTTTTGAGAAAAGTTTTGTCTTGGAAAAAATCACACCTAAATTTAATAAATGTATTTTATGGGATATCTTAATGATATTAATTTTGCACCCTTTAGAGTACAAATCGTTTGTCACTCTAAATAGCACTTTCTAGATAAATCGTTTATCTCTAAAGAACTAGTGGGAGTAAAATGTATCTCGAAGAGTTCGAGACCCAAAAATGACATGGAACCTAAGATGGAGATTGAACAAAGTTTCACAAGGAGTTGTAGAAATTCGTTCAAGTATACACAAGAAATTTGCATAACTGATAGGATACTATCTATAACAAGAAATATTGATTTCTCATAATAGAAAGTAATAGGGAAGATATCATTGCGAATGATTGACCTATTACCTATCAAGATGCAAAGTCCGCTCCGGATTTAGATCAATGACTTGGAGTCATAAAATCTAAAATTGTATATTGATTAAGCAAGACTAATTGAGAAAAGTTAATTCATAATGTCGATTATGATGAAACTTCATCACCCGTAGTCATGCTTAATGTTATTAGAATTCTAATTGTCATGACTTCATATTTCGAATATGTAATATGACAGATGGATGTCAAAACTATATTCCTTAACAGGAACTTACATTAGGATGTGTTTGATACAACCTAAAAGTTTTGATTGATCCATAAAATTCTAATAAAATATGCAAGTTGCAGAAATTCATGAGATGGATTGAAGCAAACTATTTGGAGTGAAATTTCATTTTGATGTAGTATTCAAAGAGTTTGAATTCATCAAGGATGAGACTTGTGATTACAATAAATTTAGTGGGAGCGTAATTTTTTTCATAGTCTAATATATATATATGGTTGATATATAAATCATTTTGAAAGAGTTTCTAAATGAAAGACTTGGATAAAAGCCACCTATATCATTGGAATTTAGATTTATGAACATAAGTCTAAAACGTTGTTTGGTTAAAGTCAAAGTACTAATATTGACAATATAGTGAAAGGTTCACTATGCAAGACTCTTGGAGAGGTCACTTACAAAAGTCTAATGGCATTAATCTTTGCAAGATTTAGTCTTACTGGAAGACTAATGAGCAAAAGTACATGATTAGGATTTCATATGCTTGGGCAATTGGATCTATCATGTAAGCCATGTTAATGTACTAAGATCGGATGTCTCATATACTTGGAGTATGATGAGATAATACCAATCGGATCCTAGTGAGAGTCACTAGTTAAGAAACACTCTTATGTTCTCTAAAAGGAACTAAAGGATGCGTTCTTGATCTTTGATGGAATATAAAATGATCCTGTAAATAGTTACAAAGATGCATTCTTACAAACCATCAAAGATAAATATTGCAGTATAAATACATGTCTAAGTTTAATAATGTTGTTAGAAGAGTTCTAAGTATACCATTAATATTCTACAAAAGGTTAAGTATCTAGTGGCATGAGATGCAACTAGAAAAATGTTAAGATTAAGATTCTAATTAGTAAACTAGAAATCGTTTCTAGTGTCACTAATTTAATGTACCTTCATTGTGTCAATAATCATTATTACACAATTAAAGGGACTAATATCTTATCTAAACATATACTCAGACGTTTCTATCTTACTCGAGAAATCGTCAAAGATAGGAGATGTCAAAATATGCAAAATACCTTATGATAATAACAAGGATAATTATCCTACGTAAGCTCGTTTTCAATTATGATGGAGATCATAACTAAGCTCAATGGGTATTGGATACAATTTGATCGGGCCAAGTGCAAGTGGGAGATTGTTGGATATTATGCCCTAGGCCCTTGAGAAAGGCCTATGCGTTATATCATAGCTTCATTGTTATAGAGATAACAAACCCGATTATTATATCTTTTGCATGTTTATTATAATAATCATTGTCCCTAGCACTTATGAAGGGCTAGCATGAGTTTGATGGATAATCATATGATGATTATAGCGCATAGGATGCGGATTAAACTTGTGGGTACATGTTGGAGAATAAGTATTGGATAGACCCGTTATGAGATTTATGTCATAATTAAATCTCATAATAGTTATATCATTCATCCTTAGACCTGAGATTATCATAGTCTTCCACATGATGAACATTATGTTTGACGTACTCAAACGCAACCCCTAACCGGGTGGTTATAAAGGCTACGATTGGCATAATCGGATTCCTGTAGGGAAGAATGATAAGTCAAGATGGGATTTGTCCCTCTCTCAAGAGAGATATTTGCTTGGCCACTCGATGAGTGAGATTGATAATAGTGTACGCCGTACCCAAATGAATTGAAGTGTTCAATGTTATTAGCTCATATCAATCTACTCGGGATCGAGAAAGCATTGGACAACATAAGTTGACGTAGACCATGACTTATGTCCAATATGATATCGCGTGAAAAAGGGATTATGATATGTTCTATAAGGTAACTTTGGGCTTTCAAAGTTATACTATTTGGGCAGTCATAATGGCTTGCTTGAGTCCGCTTATGATTTACGAGGTCTTCGGACTCGTTGCCAACATAGTATAATCCTATTTGGTCACACACGCAGAACGGATCTTACTTGGCATGAAAAACGAGAAAAAAACTGGGAAGTGGAAAAACCAGCCGTACGGATAGTTTGGACTAGCTGTACGGATAGTTTGTCCCTGACGAGTTTTTGTCAGATTTCTTTCTGGGAAAGGAATCCTTTAACCTAATGTAATTAGGTTTCTCCCAGTTTATATTCTGTGTTCTCTTCAGCCGAAAACTAAGCCTTAGGCATTGATTTTGGAAATCAACAAGAGTTTCTTGGAGAGAGAAAAACACATATTATACTTAGGTTATTGGGGTTTGATTTTTGCTCATCATCAAACCATAATAATCAAAGGAAGATTGAAGAATGGTTCTTCAACCATGTTTTTTAAAGCCTAAGGATCTAGCAGTCAAATCAAGAAGCGTTCTTGAGTCCGTTCTGTCGCGACCCTGACCCCGCGGGCCCGGAGTGCGCGAGCTGGGCGTCGACTTAAACAATAAACTCTAAAATAATGAAGATAAAAATTTCCTTTTATACCAAAAGATGATGACATGAGGTTTTGAAATCCAACTTAAACAACAAAATATAAACTAGTGTGAGCCCCATAAGCTTACACCCAAAATAATAAAATATACAAATTCTAATGACGTCAAGTTTGGTACAACTACTCCCAAAAGGTTACACATTTATATAATGTAAACCCACCAATAACAACTTTCCCCAAAAGTTCAACCCTCGTGACGTCCTCCTCATGATCAGCGAGTATAATCCTTTCTTCCTGGGGGGGGGGGTTAAGGAAAAACAAAGATAAAAGAAAGGGGGTGAGATAAATCTCAATAAGTTACTAATGCAACTGCATGACATGCTATGATGCAATAAGCAATAAACAATAATAAATATCACTTAGCACATAGCATTTATCAATTAACATATAGCAGCGGAAATAAACAAATAACAAAGGATATTAGCCAAGGTTTTCCAACTGATATAACCAAATAAAGGTCGCTGCGCAGCTTCAATAATCAACAAATCATCATCTTCATAATAGCATGAAAGCTGAAGAGAAATCCCCGGTACCGGAACCAATAACAAGGGGACAGTGACACACAGTCAAAGCCCGAAAACCAATAGCTAAGTGCTCACAAAGGGGCTAGCTCATCTCACATCCAAGGCCAATCTGGAGGAGGGAAATAATGGGGAAAAACAATGGTCAACATCACAATGGACTTGGCTGTGCCATCATAATGTTTCGCATCGCCCAAACACACACAAAATACCAGCTGGACTTTCAAGTAAGGGCTAAGTAATAAAATACTAGCTCAAATAAACAACTAAGGATTCCAAAGTAGGGAATCATTCGAATTAATCACCATAAGGATGGATTGAATAAATGCGCATCATAAAAGAGCTTCAACATTCCCAAACAATAATTAATCAAGTCCCAAGTCACATTTATTCACAAGGGAACTAATTTCATCATTAGAGTATTCCAAATTGACCATTTAAGGCTAAGGGGGTAAGGCCCAAAACATGTATGAAAGTTATAACCTAAACCGAAAACAAGTAAAGAAATAGTGCCAGGAAAAGGGGGCGGGCGGGCGCTAGGGCTGGATCGGGCGGTCGCCCAGGTACAGGCGGGCACGCGGGTCGGGGCGAGCGGGTGCTTAATTGGACAGAAGAAATGGGAGAGAAACCAAGCGGGTGCAAAGGGAAAAGAAGGCGAGCGCGCGCAGGCGGGCGGTCGCCCGGGCTGGAGCGGGCGGGCGCCCGGTCTGCCTTCTGGCCGGAAAAACAGAGCTGGGTTCTCACAATTTCAACCCAAAAATCCACCCAACACAAAATACTCAAAATCAACTCCTTTAACAAGTTCCAAAATGAACTAAAACAACAACTAAGATTATGGGAGGCATAGATAACATCATTCCACAACTTGAACTAAGATTGAATCCCCACATTCCCAAGAACACCATTTTTGGCCAAAACACTAACAAATCCCAAATAAATTCCAAACTCAACCAAACTTCAAATATAACAACCCAAGCATTATATAAGCATGATATGAACTTTTTAGCATACAAATGGGGGGGGGGGAAAGTAACTTTCTTGAATTTTCTCAAAGTTGCCGGAACTCGAATATTTTTCGCCATCTACGATCCTAACGACGATCTAAACAAGTTTCATGTTTTAAGAAATGAGAAATAACAAGAGGAAGATGGTTAGATTGAAGAGAGAAGGTAGAGAAGAAATACTTACCAAATTCAAGGAGAGAGAGAGAAAGTGTGCTGGGAAAGATGGAGGATGAGGGAGAGGTGAGGGAGAAGGAGGGAGTTGTTGGTTATTATTTTCAAAAACTTACACTTAGACCCCTTCCCCATCTACTAACACAAATACTTACACTCCCTACTAACAATTAAGACCCAACAATACTACACTAACCCAAATGACTCAAATAAAATGCTAAGCATAATTATTATGAAACATAAAATGCACACATAAATATTTAAATAAATAATAATTTAAATAAATAAATAAGCAAATAAATAAATAATAATTATTTATTACTAATAAAATAGAGCCTAGTTTTCGGGTCGTGACATTCACTCCCCCTTAAAGAAAATTCGACCCGAATTTTAACGAGACTTACCCGAATTAAAAAGCCACGGATATCTATGCTCCATCTCCTCTCGAAGCTCCCACGTCGATTCTTCCACATTATGATTCCTCCAAAGAACTCTAACCAACGGAATGCTTTTGTTCCTCAACTCTTGGACTTTGGCATCAAGAATCCGAACTGGTCGTTCCTCGTAAGTCATATCGGGCTCTATATCCTCCGGTACCCTCGGTAACACATGAGATGGATCATGAACATACTTCCGAAGCATAGAAACATGAAAAACATTATGTAACCGGTCTAAAGATGGCGGTAACTCAAGACGGTATGCAAGAAGTCCCGCTTTCCCCAAAATCTCAAACGGTCCAACAAACCTCGGAGCCAATTTACCCTTTTTACCGAACCTTCGGATACCAACCTTCGGAGACACCTTCAAGAACACAAAATCTCCGGTCTGAAAACTAAGATCTCGCCTTCGGTTATCTGCATAGCTCTTATGTCGACTCTGGGCTGTTTTCAATCGATCCCGGATAACTCTAACTTTCTCAACTGAATCCTGAAGCAAATCAATACCCACGATCTTCGCTTCACCGACCTCATCCCAACAGATAGGCGATCTACATTTTCTCCCATACAAGGCCTCATAAGGTGCCATCTCGATACTAGCCTGATAACTGTTGTTGTAAGAGAATTCAACTAACGGTAAATGTCTATCCCAAGAATCGGAAAAGTCTATCGAACAAGCTCGCAACATATCCTCCAAAATCTGAATGGTCCTCTCGGATTGACCGTCGGTTTGAGGGTGAAAAGCTGTACTGAAACGCAAATCTGTACCCAAAGCTTCCTGAAACGCCTTCCAGAATCTAGAAGTAAATCTCGGGTCTCGATCTGACACAATGCTAACCGGAACCCCATGCAATCTCACAATCTCATCAATGTAAAGGGTCGCAAGCTTTTCCATCGAGTGCCTAATGTCAATAGGCAAGAAATGTGCACTCTTGGTCAGTCTATCCACGATTACCCAAACACTGTCATACTTCCTACGGGTACGAGGTAGCCCCGTAACGAAATCCATAGTCACATGCTCCCATTTCCACTCCGGAATCTCTAACGGCTGAAGCAGTCCTGCGGGTCTCTGATGCTCGGCTTTGACCTGCTGACAAGTTAAACATTTCGAAACATACTCGGCTATTTCCCTCTTCATGTTGTTCCACCAAAAGTGTTGTTTCAAATTCTGACACATCTTCGTACTACCCGGATGAATAGTATATCTCGATTTGTGACCCTCATCTAAAACTTGCCTCTTTATTCCACCAACATCGGGTACGCACAAACGACCACGGAATGTAACAACCCAAAAACCCGCCTCTATTTTCTTAGTAATAAATATTTAATTATTTATTTATTGCTTATTTATTTATTTAAATTATTTATTTATTTAAATAATTATGTGTGCATTTTGTGTGTCATAATATTTTATGCCTAACATTTTAATTGGTTAATTGTGCTAGTGTAGAGAGTTGGGTCTTAATTGTTAGTGGGGAGTTAATTGTATTAGGTAAGTAGTAGGGGAGGGGCCCTAAGTGTAACATTTTGAAAATAATTCTTCAACCACTCCCTCCCTTCTCCCTCACCTCTCCCTCACTCTTTCCCCTCACCATCATTCCCAGACTTCTCTCTCTCTCTCCTTGGTTGAAAAGGTAAAATTTCTCTCTTCCTTCTCTCTACATTCTAGCTATTTTCCCCTCATTATTTCTCATTTCTCTTGATACGAAAAATGTTTAGATCGTCGATAGGATCGTAGGGAGCAAAGAAATTTCGAGTTCCGTCAACTTTGATAAAATCCGGGTAAGTTACTTTCCCCCATTTATACTAAAATTGTTCATCTTTAACTCCATTGATGCTCTAGTTGTTATATATGGCTTCTTTGGTGGATTTGGAACCTATTTGCAATTTATTCATATTTTTGTGAAATTTGGGTATTTGAATCATCCTTTGGTTTGGGTTGTTTAAATGTTGCTAGATGAGTTATTTTAGACTTATACGTTGTTCTAGTACCTTAGTATACTTATTAGGAGTGTTAGATTATGGGTTGGTTTTGGTTTGATTTGGATTATTTGCAACTTTGGTATTTGGACTTGGTTTTGAAGTCAAAGGTTGTTCTGGGTTTTGTTGTGTTTGGAACTCTTAGTAGAGTTAGTTTTTAGAAGTGTTTATAGAGGCAAAGTAAGGGTTTTAGTTGTGTTTTTGAAGTTGGAATAGAGGTTATGTTGGTATATGATGGAAAAATGAAGATTTAGGCTACCAGGAAGGCCAAAAAGCTGAATCGGGCAAGGGGGCGCGCGCTCCCTTTTAGGGAGGGCGTGCGCACCCTCTTGTGCACTCAAAAACTAGTATTCTGATCAAAGGGGGCGCGCGCACCCTTTTTGGGAGGGCGCGCGCACCCTCCTCTTTCGCAATTGTCCGTTTTACGTTCAATCTTCCGGAGGCCATAACTTTCTCATCCGGACTCAATTTTAGGCGTGTAAACTATCGTTTCGAAGCTCTATTTAAGTAATACAAGATGGGATAGGTTGTTCAGTTAAGTTATAAGTTTTATACTTCGGGATTTTATTGGGTGTTTGAGGTTAAGAGGAGTTGTATCGATCCATTGTGAACAAGTTTTGTAAATCCAATTGAGTGACTTTAGTGAGTTGTTGTGATCATCCTTGTGATATAAGTGAGGATTTCATACTTTGAGACCCTTTAATTGAAAGTTATTTTACTGATCGAATTGATTTTAGAATAAGATTTGGTCTAGGTTTTAGGTGATATCCTATAGTACCTAGAGGGTTGTTTTGGAACACTAAATGTTTGGTTTGGTCCGTATGTGATCATGTATGAATAGGTGTAACCTTTTGGATTCGTTTGGGGTGTTTAGAATTGGTTCATTATGAACGGAGGTAAAGCGTGAATTGGCAATTGGGTACCTACGGTTTGATTAACCTTAAGGTGTATTCATTCTGATTTCCTACTTTGGAATTCCAGGTGTGATGAGATGGTTGAGTTCATAGTCCTAGTATATCTTTATGAGTAAATGTTTAGGGTCATTTTGGTAATAGTCATTGTGCTATTTGTGAGCGACCGTTTGGGTTGTGCTCTTTATGAGTAACTTGTGGGTATCATATTTAGGATGTGTTTGGTACGTGCATTATCTTGGAATCATCATGTTTTAATAATCATTGTTGTTGGGCTCCTTATGAGCCATTTCGTTTATCGTTGTGGTGCTCTTCATGAGAAACTCTTGTTATCGTTGTTGTTAAACTCTTCATGAGTAACCGTTGCATCTTTATGGTGATTATTTGGTATGGTTCCATACTTTGGAATCACTAGTTGTTTATCTAAGCTAGTATTTATTACTTGGCATTTATTGGAAAGTCCAGCTGGTATTTGTGGTTGTGTCGGGCAATGGGGAAGATTATAATGGCAATGAGCCGAGTCCATTATAATGTTGCCCTTTGTTTTGCCCTTATTTTCCTCTTCCAGATTGGCCTTGGTAGAGATGAGCTAGCTTCCTTCGGAAGTAGTCTAGCTAACTTTTTGGAGCATGACTTTGTGGCATGGCTTCCGCCCTTTGTGGCATGTTACATTATTATGGTTCCGGTACCGGGGTTTTCTCTTCAGCTATTATGCTACTATGAAGATGGGTTGATTGGTTTCCTTCAGCTCTTATGCTGCTACGTTGATTGGATGTCTTCAGCTGTTTATGCCTACACGAAGATTGGTTGATTGGAATTGGTTCAAGCTGCGCGGCAATTGTTATATACTTTGGTTTAAACCTTGGCTCAGTATCCTTTGTAACGTGTTTATTTCAGTCTTATGTGCTGCATGATGAGTTAGTCGTTATTTCCAACTGATATGGGACGGTTGGCGATAGGGAGCTTTCTCATTTGTTGTTATATGATTTACTTGCTCAGTTATATAATTGATTTGCATGATATTATGCCATGTAGATGCATTTAGTAGCTTACTGAGATTTTATATCACCCCGTTTCTTGTTTCAAATTGTTTTCCTTAACCCCCCCCCCCCCAAGGAAAGCAAGTGGTTTCGTTGAGGTCCGTTGTATCGAGAGTCTTCTGAGCAGGTTGATCGCCTTTGGGGTAGTTGCCCTTCGGAGCCTTTATGCATTTTGTTGTGAGATCGAGGTAGTTCAGTGTTGTATAATTACTGTTACCCGTTGAGTTGGTCGTGGTCGTCCAGGGTTATGTATATACTGTTGTTCTTTGGGAATTTATATTATTAACAGTTGTTCTTGCTTCCGCGTTTGTTTCTAGTCTCCGAGTTATAATCTCGTTGAGGTGTTGTTTGTTGGTACTGGTTTATAGTAGAATTCATTCTCCCGGTTTGGTATTTAGCATTTTTGGAGATGTTAATTATGTAAATTTTATATTTATGGATTTTTAGAATATCTGGGTCGTGACAGTTGGTATCAGAGCAATGGTTTTAGATCTTGAAGGAGAATAAGAACTCTGATATTGAATAGGTTTCAATACTTGGGTGTTATGATTTAGAGTGGTTTAGAAACTAAGTTTTCTTGAAAGAATGAGGTTAAGGTAGAAGTTGGTTGAGTTATAAGTCATGATATTGACGTCGAGTGTTCCTTCTCTTGTGGTATATCAAGTATAGGATTGGTGTCAATAGTGTTGGTTCCATTGGGGTTAGTTGGTTTGAGAATAGAGAGTGCGAGTCTTTGAGGACTTAGGAGTTTATATTTTGTAGAGTGTATAATGTTTCGTGCGATGTACGCATGTTGGTCCTCATTCCGTGAATTATGTTGAGGAATATTCTCGGATATGAGACTTTGGGATTGTTACTGGTATACATAAGAAACCCGGGAGAATTATGAGCGATAGCACTCTATAAGCTATAAGTTGATTTAGTTGTGTCACCTATTCGGGTTATTGATGTGATAAGTGGTGTGGTTTAGCTTTCTATGTGTCTCGTATCTTTGGGTTGCCACTGATTGGTGGTGAGTATTTCTGGATATTTTCGGAGAATTCAAATAGGCCATTATGATAAATTAGTACTTGTTATCTTATATTGGTGAATTAGTAAATTCCTGAAGTGGATCAGTGATTTAATCAGAGTTTGATTGATAAGTGGCTATTGTTAGTCAAAGGTCGAATATGAGGAAATAGCGAAGGCAAATCTATTATTGGGTTTGTTTATTATGAATTCTTGGTTATATCATTTAGATGGATAAATGGCAGAGTGTTATCAAAGATTATTATTTTTTTAATCATAATTTGAGTGTGGGAGTGAATGACTTAATGTTATATTGATACACACCAAGTTGTAGGCTGAGAATTAATACCCATTTGGGATTTTATTTAAAATTTCTTGGAAGAAGCAAGGGTTCACAAGTTTTAGCATGAGTTAGAGGATTTATTGTTTTGTAATGGGGTTCTTCAGGTTTTAATTGATCTCTGCAAGTGTAGACAAATATGTAAAATGAGATACACGTATTTTGGGATTTCTTGGCTTTAGTAAGAACCAATAAGTGTGAAATCAGCTTTCGATTATTAATATAAAGATTGATGATAATTTCAGTATTTATATTGTTTTGTGGATTTAGCTAGTATAACTGTTATCTTGCAAGGTATAACCAGTGTTATGTTTTCTTGGAGATAAGTCAGGTTTTCCATTTTTGTGAAAAGTGATCAACCCGTTATCGATAATGATGTTTCCAAAGGGAGATGGAGGTATGTAACGATTTTGAGTGATAAAGTATTTGTATATGTTTCGAGGGTTAGCACCTAATAAATAGAACTATCTATTACTTGGAATTGATGGTGATTTTATTGATACTGCCTTAGCGGACTATTTATTTTATTCTATTTTGGGACCAAGTTGAAACGTTATGATAGCAGACTACCGAGAGTTAATGGATATAATTCCTTAGAAAACTAAGTATGAGGTAATGTAAGTAGTTTGAGAAATTCAAGATTTTGGCTGTATTATGTTTTATCTCATAAGGAAAGTGAGTGTGGTAGTGGAATCCCATTCGATCGGATAGTTGATAACAGTAAATTTTGAGTATATCATTGAGTCATTGGGTGACAGTAATTGTTAGCTCTATTCCTTCTCTTATTTGTTCGGGTAGTAGCATGATTATGGGATGATGTCTATATCGTCAATACGTACGGAGGAACCGGAAAAGTAAAACATATGAATATTGGTGACTTAAGGGTTGATTGAGGACATAATGCTAACCGGGATCAAATCAGTTATGTTTCAGGATCGATGATCAAGTGATAGTCGTGGGAATCTGAAATTCCGGATGAAAGAGGAAGTTGACTTTAGAATGTTTAATACGAGTATACTCGAGTTATGTATGTGTAAAATATGTTGGGTTAATGAGTCGTGGAGACTATGTTTGAATTATCTAATAGGTACTTTATTGGGGTTATGAGTGCTATATGAGAATCGATATTTTGTAGCCTCGTTATGACTGCGTGTTATGATTTTGATAGGTGAATTCGCGGGCGAATTCTTTTTAAGGAGGGTAGATTGTAACGACCCGAAAACCCGCCTCTATTTTCTTAGTAATAAATATTTAATTATTTATTTATTGCTTATTTATTTATTTAAATTATTTATTTATTTAAATAATTATGTGTGCATTTTATGTGTCATAATATTTTATGCCTAGCATTTTAATTGGTTAATTGTGCTAGTGTAGAGAGTTGGGTCTTAATTGTTAGTTGGGAGTTAATTGTATTGGGTAAGTAGTAGGGGAGGGGCCCTAAGTGTAACATTTTGAAAATAATTCTTCAACCACTCCCTCGCTTCTCCCTCACCTCTCCCTCACTCTTTCCCCTCACCATCATTCCCAGCATTCTCTCTCTCTCTCCTTGGTTGAAAAGGTAAAATTTCTCTCTTCCTTCTCTCTACATTCTAGCTATTTTCCCCTAATTATTTCTCATTTCTCTTAATACGAAAAATGTTTAGATCGTCGATAGGATCGTAGGGAGCAAAGAAATTTCGAGTTCCGTCAACTTTGATAAAATCCGGGCAAGTTACTTTCCCCCATTTATACTAAAATTGTTCATCTTTAACTCCATTGATGCTCTAGTTGTTATATATGGCTTCTTTGGTGGATTTGGAACCTATTTGCAATTTATTCATATTTTTGTGAAATTTGGGTATTTGAATCATCCTTTGGTTTGGGTTGTTTAAATGTTGCTAGATGAGTAATTTTAGACTTATAAGTTGTTCTAGTACCTTAGTATACTTATTAGGAGTGTTAGATTATGGGTTGGTTTTGGTTTGATTTGGATTATTTGCAACTTTGGTATTTGGACTTGGTTTTGAAGTCAAAGGTTGTTCTGGGTTTTGTTGTGTTTGGAACTCTTAGTAGAGTTAGTTTTTAGAAGTGTTTATAGAGGCAAAGTAAGGGTTTTAGTTGTGTTTTTGAAGTTGGAATAGAGGTTATGTTGGTATATGATGGAAAAATGAAGATTTAGGCTTAGGCTACCAGGAAGGCCAAAAAGCTGAATCGGGCAAGGGGGCGTGCGCTCCCTTTTAGGGAGAGTGTGCGCACCCTCTTGTGCACTCAAAAACCAGTATTCTGATCAAAGGGGGCGCGCGCACCCTTTCTGGGAGGGCGCGCGCACCCTCCTCTTTCGCAATTGTCCGTTTTACGTTCAATCTTCCGGAGGCCATAACTTTCTCATCCAGACTCCGTTTTAGGCGTGTAAACTATCATTTCGAAGCTCTCTTCAAGTAATACAAGATGGGATAGGTTGTTCAGTTAAGTTATAAGTTTTATACTTTGGGATTTTATTGGGTGTTTGAGGTTAAAAGGAGTTGTATCGATCCATTGTGAACAAGTTTTGTAAATCCAATTGAGTGACTTTATTGAGTTGTTGTGATCATCCTTGTGATATAAGTGAGGATTTCATACTTTGAGACCCTTTAATTGAAAGTTATTTTACTGATCAAATTGATTTTAGAATAAGACTTGGTCTAGGTTTTAGGTGATATCCTATAGTACCTAGAGGGTTGTTTTGGAGCACTAAAGTGTTGGGTTTCGTCCGTATGTGATCATGTATGAATAGGTGCAACCTTTTGGATTCGTTTGGGGTGTTTAGAATTGGTTCGTTATGAACGGAGGTAAAGCGTGAATTGGCAATTGGGTACCTACGGTTTGATTAACCTTAAGGTGTATTCATTCTGATTTCCTACTTTGGAATTCCAGGTGTGATGAGATGGTTGAGTTCATAGTCCTAGTATATCTTTATGAGTAAATGTTTAGGGTCATTTTGGTAATAGTCATTGTGCTATTTGTGAGCGACCGTTTGGATTGTGCTCTTTATGAGTAACTTGTGGGTATCATATTTAGGATGTGTTTGGTACGTGCATTATCTTGGAATCATCCTGTTTTAATAATCATTGTTGTTGGGCTCCTTATGAGCCATTCCGTTTATCGTTGTGGTGCTCTTCATGAGAAACTCTTGTTATCGTTGTTGTTAAACTCTTCATGAGTAACCGTTGCATCTTTATGGTGATTATTTGGTATGGTTCCATACTTTGGAATCACTAGTTGTTTATCTAAGCTAGTATTTATTACTTGGCATTTATTGGAAAGTCCAGCTGGTATTTGTGGTTGTGTCGGGCGATGGGGAAGATTATAATGGCAATGAGCCGAGTCCATTATAATGTTGCCCTTTGTTTTGCCCTTATTTTCCTCTTCCAGATTGGCCTTGGTAGAGATGAGCTAGCTTCCTTCGGAAGTAGTCTAGCTAACTTTTTGGAGCATGACTTTGTGGCATGGCTTCCGCCCTTTGTGGCATGTTACATTATTATGGTTCCGGTACCGGGGTTTTCTCTTCAGCTATTATGCTACTATGAAGATGGGTTGATTGGTTTCCTTCATCTCTTATGCTGCTACGTTGATTGGATGTCTTCAGCTGTTTATGCCTACACGAAGATTGGTTGATTGGAATTGGTTCAAGCTGCGCAGCAATTGTTATATACTTTGGTTTAAACCTTGGCTCAGTATCCTTTGTAACGTGTTTATTTCAGTCTTTTGTGCTGCATGATGAGTTAGTCGTCATTTCCAACTGGTATGGGACGGTTGGCGATAGGGAGCTTTCTCATTTGTTGTTATATGATTTACTTGCTCAGTTATATAATTGATTTGCATGATATTATGCCATGTAGATGCATTTAGTAGCTTACTGAGATTTTATCTCACCCCGTTTCTTGTTTCAAATTGTTTTTCCTTAACCCCCCCCCCCCAGGAAAGCAAGTGGTTTCGTTGAGGTCCGTTGTATCGGGAGTCTTCTGAGCAGGTTGATCGCCTTTGGGGTAGTTGCCCTTCGGAGCCTTTATGCATTTTGTTGTGAGATCGAGGTAGTTCAGTGTTGTATAATTACCGTTACCCGTTGAGTTGGTCGTGGTCGTCCAGGGTTATGTATTTACTGTTGTTCTTTGGGAATTTATATTATTAACAGTTGTTCTTGCTTCCGCGTTTGTTTCTAGTCTCCGAGTTATAATCTCGTTGAGGTGTTGTTTGTTGGTACTGGTTTATAGTAGAATTCTCGCGCCCGGTTTGGTATTTAGCATTTTTGGAGATGTTAATTATGTAAATTTTATATTTATGGATTTTTAGAATTTTCGGGTCATGACACGGAAAGTCAACACCCCATTCGAACTCATAGAAAAACCCTCGAAGTTCTTTTCCTTCATTTTTTACCCATTACTTTCACTAACTCGGGATCCTCTTTTTGAACTTCTTTTATCCTCTGAATTAGGGTCGGAGATACCCTAATATTCGCAAAAATAGCCCCATGTCTCGATTCACGAGGACACCAATCTCGAACATCCTCAAGCATTTTCCACTCTCGAACCATCATCGAAGCTACATAAGATTTTCTACTAATTGTATCGGCTACCACATTCGCCTTCCCTGGATGATAAGAAATCGTACAATCATAGTCCTTTAAAAGTTCCATCCATCGATACTGTCGGTTATTCAATTCCTTTTGAGAGAAGAGATATTTCAAACTCTTGTGATCGGTAAAAATCTCAAACTTCGCTCCATATATGTAATGCTTCCACTTATGAAACGCAAAGACTATCGCAGCCAACTCCAGGTCGTGAGTAGGATAATTCTGTTCACTCGGGCTCAACTTCCTCGAAGCATACGCAATCACTTTCCCATTCTGCATAAAAACACAACCCAAACCCTCTTTCGAAGCATCACTGTAAATTACTAAATCGTCATTTCCATTCGGTAACGCAAGAATAGGAGCCGTAGTTAATCTCTTCTTTAATTCATCAAAGCTACTGTGACATTTTTCACTCCACACAAACGGTACATCCTTCCGGGTCAACTGAGTCATCGGAGTAGCAATCCTCGAAAACCCTTCTATAAACCTTCTGTAATAGCCGGCTAAACCCAGAAAACTTCTGACCTCGGTCACTGACTCGGGTCTCTTCCAATCCACTATGGCTTCTATCTTTGAAGGATCCACAGAAATCCCATCTTTTGAAATAACATGGCCTAGAAATGATACTTTCTCAAGCCAAAATTCACATTTACTAAACTTCGCAAACAACTGCTCCCTCGCAAAAATGGATAAAACTGTCCTCAAGTGTTGCTCGTGCTCCTCTCGAGATTTAGAGTAGACAAGAATGTCGTCAATGAAGACCACCACGAACGAGTCAAGATAGGGATGGAAAACCCAGTTCATCAAATCCATAAACACGGCAGGCGCGTTAGTCAACCCAAATGGCATAACCAAGAACTCGTAATAACCATAGCGAGTGCGAAAGGCAGTCTTCGGAATATCCTCCGTCGAATCTTCAACTGATGGAACCCACTCCTCAAATCAAGTTTAGAAAACACAACTGAGCCTTGAAGCTGATCAAATAAATCATCAATGTGAGGTAGAGGATACTTGTTCTTCACTGTAACCTGATTCAACTTTCGGTAATCGATACACAATCTCAAAGAACCGTCTTTCTTCCGCACAAACAAAACCGGTGCTCCCCACGGAGAAACACTAGGGCGGATAAACCCTCGATCAAGCAACTCTTGTAACTGAACCTTTAGTTCCTTCAACTCTGCGGGAGCCAACCTATACGGTGCCTTTGAAATCGGAGCTGTACCCGGCAAAAGATCTATACAAAATTCTATCTCACGATCGGGAGGCATATTATATTCAGAAGAGAAAACATCGGGAAATTCTCTAACTACCCGAACACTCTCCAAACTAGGGGATTCTTTCCTAGTATCAAGCACACTAGCCAAGTACCCCTCACAACCACGGTGCAACAATCTCCTAGCTTTCACATAAGAAATGATACGAAATTTTCTACCCAAAGGCATAGCCTCAAAAGTAAACTTAGGCACATGAGGGATAGAAAAATTAACGACCTTTCTACGCCAGTCAACAGAAGCATGAAACTTGCTCAACCAATCCATACCCAAAATAACATCAAAATCTTGAATAGGAAGGACTACCAAGTCCGCACATAAGACACGACCACATATAACCACATCACAAGCACGAAAGACTCTATCAGTCACCAAACACTCTCCAATAGGAGTAGACACCTCTAACACATAAGGCAATGACTCAGATGCAGCATTTAGCAGAGAAGCAAATTGCACAGAAATGTAAGAATGGGATGATCCTTGATCAACTAACGCTCGTGCGCTCACACTAGATATAGAAATAATACCTCCAATCACTGTAGGATCATCTGTGGCTTGTTGTTGATTCATTGCAAACACTTTCCCTTGGACCTTGGGCTTTCCCGCAGCGTCCCTTTTCTGACCCTGAGGAGCACCAGCTCCTACCCCAGTCGGTTGACCCCTGCCTCTAGTACAATCCTTCGCAAAATGCCCCATTTGACCACAGTTGGTGCACTTGCCTTGTTTCTTCCAACAACGGTCCTCTGAATGACCCTCCCTTTGACAATACGAACAAAGCCTCCTAATTTGGTTCCCTTGGTTCCCGGAAGTAGTGCCCGGGTTCCTTGGGATCGGCTGCCCTCGGGACTGAGATTGTCCCCCAAAATTACCTCGGTTATCAGAACGGGTTTGTGGCTTGCCTTGCCCTCTTTGTTTGCTCGGGTTAGTCACCTCTACCTTCTTCTTGTGTTCCCCTATATCCTGCTCAATCAAGTATGCACGGTCTACCGCATCCTGGTACGTCTGAATCCGTTGTGCGATAAGCTGAGTCCGGATCGAGGTCTTCAAACCCCGGATGAATCTCATAGCCTTCTGTTCTTCGGTCCTCACAAGATAGTCACAATACCGGGCTAATTCTGTGAACTTAGCCGAGTACTAAGCTATAGACAACAAACCTTGCTCCAAGTTGAGAAGCTCGATCTCCTTTCGGTTCTGATCCACTACCGGAATAAAATGCTCTTTGAACTTCCGCACAAACAATTCCCATGCATACACTGTGTGAGTGTCATCCCAACTAGCTTTAACTCCTTTCCACCAATGCTCGGCGGCACCCATGAGCTTATAAGCCGCGAACCGGACCCTATCCTCGTCCGTGCACCCAAACACATCATAAATTTTCTCCATAGACTCAATCCATAGTTCGGCCTTCTTCACATCGGGCTCACCGTCAAACTCTCTTGGTTTTAATTTCAGAAACTGCTCCAACCCGTAACGTGGAGGTGGCACATGCTCCTCTCTTGGCCCTTGGTCATGAATAGCCTTCATGGCCGCCTCAAACATGCCTTGGAACATGGCACGGTTCTCTTCCCGAAGATCATTCTCATTCTGAGCCCCACTAGAACCTTCACCTGTTCTTCTTCTAGCCATTGGAAACAATTACCTGCATAAAACATCAACCGTTACTCACTCCGAACACAACTACCCTCCTAGGTCATACTAGTCCACCTAGACTTATACTTAGAGCTAAACCATAGCTCTGATACCAACTGTCGCGACCCCGACCCCGTGGGCCCGGAGTGTGCGAGCTGGGCGTCGACTTAAACAATAAACTCTAAAATAATGAAGATAAAAATTTCCTTTTATACCAAAAGATGATGACATGAGGTTTTGAAATCCAACTTAAACAACAAAATATAAACTAGTGTGAGCTCCATAAGCTTACACCCAAAATAATAAAATATACAAATTCTAATGACGTCAAGTTTGGTACAACTACTCCCAAAAGGTTACACATTTATATAATGTAAACCCACCAATAACAACTTTCCCCAAATGTTCAACCCTCACGACGTCCTCCTCGTGATCAGCGAGTCTAATCCTTTCCTCCTAGGGGGGGGGGTTAAGGAAAAACAAAGATAAAAGAAAGGGGGTGAGATAATTCTCAATAAGTTACTAATGCAACTGCATGACATGCTATGATGCAATAAGCAATAAACAATAATAAATATCACTTAGCACATAGCATTTATCAATTAACATATAGCAGCGGAAATAAACAAATAACAAAAGATATTAGCCAAGGTTTTCCAACTGATATAACCAAATAAAGGTCGCTGCGCAGCTTCAATAATCAACAAATCATCATCTTCATAATAGCATGAAAGCTGAAGAGAAATCCCCGGTACCGGAACCAATAAGAAGGGGACAGTGACACACAGTCAAAGCCCGAAAACCAATAGCTAAGTGCTCACAAAGGGGCTAGCTCATCTCACATCCAAGGCCAATCTGGAGGAGGGAAATAATGGGGCAAAACAATGGTCAACATCACAATGGACTTGGCTGTGCCATCATAATGTTTCGCATCGCCCAAACACACACAAAATACCAGCTGGACTTTCAAGTAAGGGCTAAGTAATAAAATACTAGCTCAAATAAACAACTAAGGATTCCAAAGTAGGGAATCATTCCAATTAATCACCATAAGGATGGATTGAATAAATGCGCATCATAAAAGAGCTTCAACATTCCCAAACAATAATTAATCAAGTCCCAAGTCACATTTATTCACAAGGGAACTAATTTCATCATTAGAGTATTCCAAATTGACCATTTAAGGCTAAGGGGGTAAGGCCCAAAACATGTATGAAAGTTATAACCTAAACCGAAAACAAGTAAAGAAATAGTGCCAGGAAAAGGGGGCGGGCGGGCGCTAGGGCTGGATCGGGCGGTCGCCCAGGTACAGGTGGGCACGCGGGTCGGGGCGAGCGGGCGCTTAATTGGACAGAAGAAATGGGAGAGAAACCAAGCGGGTGTAAAGGGAAAAGAAGGCGAGCGCGCGCAGGCGGTCGGTCCCCCGGGCTGGAGCGGGCGGGCGCCCGGTCTGCCTTCTGGCCGGAAAAACAGAGCTGGGTTCTCACAATTTCAACCCAAAAATCCACCCAACACAAAATACTCAAAATCAACTCCTTTAACAAGTTCCAAAATGAACTAAAACAACAACTAAGATTATGGGAGGCATAGATAACATCATTCCACAACTTGAACTAAGATTGAATCCCCACATTCCCAAGAACACCATTTTTTGCCAAAACACTAACAAATCCCAAATAAATTCCAAACTCAACCAAACTTCAAATATAACAACCCAAGCATTATATAAGCATGATATGAACTTTTTAGCATACAAATGGGGGGGGGGAAGTAACTTACTTGAATTTTCTCAAAGTTGCCGGAACTCGAATATTTTTAGCCATCTACGATCCTAACGACGATCTAAACAAGTTTCATGTTTTAAGAAATGAGAAATAACAAGAGGAAGATGGTTAGATTGAAGAGAGAAGGTAGAGAAGAAATACTTACCAAATTCAAGGAGAGAGAGAGAAAGTGTGCTGGGAAAGATGGAGGATGAGGGAGAGGTGAGGGAGAAGGAGGGAGTTGTTGGTTATTATTTTCAAAAACTTACACTTAGATCCCTTCCCCATCTACTAACACAAATACTTACACTCCCTACTAACAATTAAGACCCAACAATACTACACTAACCCAAATGACTCAAATAAAATGCTAGGCATAATTATTATGAAACATAAAATGCACACATAAATATTTAAATAAATAATAATTTAAATAAATAAATAAGCAAATAAATAAATAATAATTATTTATTACTAATAAAATAGAGCCTAGTTTTCGGGTCGTGACACGTTCGATGTGTGAATACCGATGGAGGGTGTTTGCTTTAACACCTTAAAGTCTGTGTTCATGGATTCGATCTTCAAGGGTATGTTTCTTTCATCTTGTATTTAATTTAATCAACATGCACGGATCTAGGCTCTTGGGTGTTTGATTTTATCTGTTTATTCCACTACTCATGATGCATCAAAACCCAACAACATTTGATGAGTATTCTCTCCTTGAGCCACATTTGGCTCCTAATGTTGCTGATAAATCTGTTGAGTCTATTGAGACAGGTGCACATATTCCAACTGCGCATACACAAGATCAGAATTTATCAACACAAGAAAATCCATCTACATCAGTTGCGTAAAGCTTTATCAATAGTGCACCAAGTGAAGCCTCAGTTGCACCAAACAATGCTCCTGAAGATTCTACTAATGTGCATCATCCTAATTCTGCGCATAGTGTCACTTACTCTTTCAATTTTGAACCAGTTCAACCCCCTAACTTCAATGACTTTGATGCTGGTGAAGATGTGCCAATTGAAGACCTTCAAGTTACTACGACTAAACCTAACTTACCTCCTGAAATTCATGAAGTTAGAGATCAACCAATCACAAACATCATTGGTGATCTTCATGTTGGAGTTCGTACAAGGAGAGCTACAAACTTTGATGCTTACACTGCATTTATCTCTCAAATTGAACCAAAGAAGGCTGATGAAGCGCTCCAAGATCCTAATTGGGTTGTTGCAATGCAAAAAGAACTCAATCAATTTGATTAATGTACGGTTTGGACTCTTGTTCCAAGACCAAATGATCAAGGAGTGATTGGTACAAAGTGGGTGTTCAGAAACAAGATAGACGAGAATAGAACCATCACAAGAAACAAAGCAAGATTGGTTGAACAAGGCTATAGGCAAGAAGAAGGAATCGACTACGATGAAACGTTTGCGCCCGTTGAAAGACTGAAAGCTATAAGGATTTTCCTAGCTTACGCTGCTCACAAGAACTTCAAGTTATATCAAATGGATGTGAAGAGCATGTTTCTAAATGGTGAACTCCAAGAACAAGTCTATGTAGCTCAACCACCTGGGTTTGAAGATTCTCATTTTCCAAATCATGTCTAGAAACTCCAGAAAGCTTTGTATGGGCTAAAGCAAGCACCAAGAGCATGGTATGATACTATCGCGCCCCAACCCGTGGTCCTACTTGGCCCCACGTTCAGGACACGCACGGAAGACGTCATAAAATACTTTTAGAAATTTTTTCAAAATGTTCTTTCATAAAAGTTTCATATCACAAACTCATTAAGTTGAAAACTTTCATTTCAACACACCACAACTAAAGTTTTACAACCAAAAGTACTTAGCCCCAAGGGCTTACACACTTTACTTACAAATGTACAATCACCACACTTTAACAAAATAGGTGATACACGAATACAGTCTCGGTTACACTACCCCAAAGGTTATACATTTATATAATGCAACCTTTAAACCACACAAACTTTCCAAAATGGATTATCAACCCGACGTCCTCCCTTGTGAAGTGACATATCCCCTTGGCTCGCCTTTATCTAAGTAAAACAAATAAACAAGGAACGGGGTGAGAATAAATCTCAGTAAGCTACTAAAATGCAACTACATTACATGCTGAAATGATACTCGTAATTGAACAATGTCAATAAGCATTCACATATCACATAACATGAGAGGCAAAGCCAACTCATCATACCACACAAAAGGCGGAAATAAACACTCATAGGTAGATACTGAGACAAGGTTCTCGAATCAAACATAACCATCTGAGAGCTATCAACTGAGCAGCACCAAAGGGCTGAAGCCAGTTCCGGAACCAAACAATAACAACAACAACAACGAGGGGAAAATGACAACAAGTCATAACCCAAAGTGCCCAACCTTTGGCCCAAGGAAGGGGGTTAAAAATGGGAAACCAATGGTAGAAGCCTTACAATGAACTTGGCTCGTGTGCCATTATAATCCCTACTATTGCCCGAAATCACAACAAGAAGTACCAACTGGACTTTACATGAGAGTACAGTAATAAAAACTTGCTTAAACCACAACCGGGGCATGATTCCAAAGTAGGGAACCACACAAAACTCATCATAAAGACGAACCAATCCAAAACACATTAAAAGATGTTTAACAATATCAAATTAACATTTAGTCAAATTCCACAACACATATTTTCACAAAGGTACTGTTTCCAATACTAGAGTGTTCCATAATGTCCATTTAAATCAACTAGAGTAGTACCCAAAACCTAGACCAAGAATACATCCTAGTCTTAATCAAACAAAAGGAGGATTTCTGAAAATAGGGGCGAGCGGGCGCTCATACTATACCGGGCGGGCGCTCGACAACTGACCAGGCGGGCGCTTGGCAAGGACCAAGCGGGCGCTCCAGGTCGACAGAGATTTTGGTCATGAAACACGAGGTAAGCGGGCGCTGGTTATGAGGTCAAGCGGGCGCTCCTAAGGCTATCAGGCGTGCGCTCCGTACCTTACCAGGCGGGCGCTCGCTACAATTTCCAGCAAAACCCAATTTCTTTCTAGGCTTAAGAATTCTCCGTCCCAAACATAGGAGTATACTTTCAATAACATTTTAACAATACTAACAATACCCAGAAGTGCAATACATTCCCAAGACACCACTTTCAAGACTAAGTCATTGTTTTTCTTCACAGTATATTAATATTCCGTTTGTCCCAAAATTACAAGTATCACAAAAATCATCCAATTCACAAATAAAAATCACAAGTATCCAGTATAGCATAGATGACCATTTTAACATTAAAAGGGGAATTAGTAACTTACCTATTTCGGGGAAAGTATAAATGAAATATATTTTGATCGGGTAGAAATGACCTACTCAACGCCCTGATCATTTTGGTATAATTAGTTTTTAAACGGAGAAGTAATTAAAAAGAAAGAAATTAAAATGAGATGAACTTACCTTTCTTCGTTGACAGAGAGAGAGAAAAAGGAAAAGTATATGCACATGTATGAAACGCAGAGGGAGAGGAAATGAGGGATAAGTATGAGTAGATTTTTAAAAAATTTCACTAAGGCCCCTCCACTTTCCTTTTGAGCACATAAACCCCTAAACTTGTATTTTTTTCACTTTAACCCCTAAGGTTTCAACTAATCCATTTACTTCCTTTAACCATTATTACACCCAACCAAATAAATAACACAATTAATCAAACAATATGTGCAAGTCATAAAATATGATGCAACACATAAAATGCACACATAAATTCAAATTAAAATCCCCTAAATATTAAATAAATAGGGACGGGTTTTGGGGTCGTTACAATCACTCCCCCTTAAAAAAAATTCGTCCCGAATTTTAGGGTAACTTACCAAACGAATCAAACATAACCATCTGAGAGGTATCAACTGAGCAGCTCCAAAGGGCTGAAGCCGGTTTCGGAACCAAACAATAACAACAAACAACAACAACAACGGGGGGAAAATGACACCAAGTCATAACCCAAAGTGCCCAACCTTTGGCCCAAGGAAGGGGGTTAAAAATAGGAAACCAATGGTAGAAGCCTTACAATGAACTTGGCTCGTGTGCCATTATAATCCCAACCATTGCCCGAAATCACAACAAGAAGTACCAGCTGGACTTTACACGAGAGCACAGTAATAAATACTTGCTTAAACCACAACCGGGGCATGATTCCAAAGTAAGGAACCACACAAAACTCATCATAAAGACGAACCAATCCAAAACACATCAAAAGATGTTCAATAATATCCAATTAACATTTAGTCAAATTCCACAACACATATTTTCACAAAGGAACCGTTTCCAATACTAGAGTGTTCCAGAATGTCCATTTAAATCAACTAGAGTAGTACCCAAAACCTAGACCAAGAATACAAAAGGAGGATTTTTGAAAAATAGGGGCGAGCGGGCGCTCGACAACTGACCAGGCGGGCGCTTGGCAAGGACCAAGCGGGCGCTCCAGGTCGACAGATATTGTGGTCATGAAACACGAGGTAAGAGGGCGCTGGTTATGAGGTCAAGCGGGCGCTCGGTACCTTACCAGGAGGGCGCTCGCTAAAATTTCCAACAAAACCCAATTTCTTTCCAGGCTTAAGAATTCTCCGTCACAAACATAGGAGTATACTTTCAATAACATTTTAACAATACTAACAATACTCAGAAGTGCAATACATGCCCAAGACACCACTTTCAAAACTAAGTCATTGTTTTTCTTCACAATATATTAATACTCCCTTTGTCCCAAAATTACAAGTATCACAAAAATCATCCAATTCACAAAATAAAAATCACAAATATCCAGTATAGCATACATGACTATTTTAACATTAAAAGGGGAATTAGTAACTTACCTATTCCGGGGAAAGTATAAATGAAATATATTTTGATCGGGTAGAAATGACCTACTCAACGCCCTGATCATTTTGGTATAATTAGTTTTTAAAACGGTGAAGTAATTAAAAAGAAAGAAATTGAAATGAGATGAACTTACCTTTCTTCGTTGACACAGAGAGAGAAAAAGGAAAAGTATATGCACATGTATGAAACGCAGAGAGAGAGGAAATGAGGGATAAGTATGAGTAGATTTTTAAAAATTTTCACTAAGGCCCCTCCACTTTCCTTTTGAGCACATAAACCCTTAAACTTGGATTTTTTCACATTAACCCCTAAGGTTTCAACTAATCCATTTACTTCCTTTAACCATTATTACACCCAACCAAATAAATAACACAACTAATCAAACAATATGTGCAAGTCATAAAATATGATGCAACACATAAAATGCACACATAAATTCAAATTAAAATCCCCAAAATATAAAATAAATAGGGACGGGTTTTGGGGTCGTTACAATCACTCCCCCTTAAAGAAAATTCGTCCCGAATTTTAGGGTAACTTACCAAACGAATCAAACAACCAGGGATATTTCCTTTCCATCTCATCCCGAAGCTCCCAAGTAGATTCCTCCATATTATGATTTCTCCACACAATTCTAACAAGAGGAATACTTTTAGTTCTCAATTCTTGAACTTTGGTATTAATCACTCGAACTGGTTGCTCTATATAAGAGATATCGGTTCTAGATCCTCTGGTATCTCTGATAACATATAAGATGGATCATACAAATTTTTGCAACGCACGGAGATAAGAAATACATTATGAATTTACCCAAAGAAGATGGCAACTCAAGATAGTACGCAAGATTTCCAACTCTTTCTATAATTTCAAAAGGCCCATTATGACTTTTCCATCGAATAGCCAATCTCAATAGGTAGAAAGTGAGTGGATTTTGTCAATCTATCCACGATTACCCATACTGCATCATGCTTTCTTCAAGTACGAGGCAATCCTATTACAAAATCCATCGTAACATATTCCCATTTTTACTCAAGTATCTTTAGAGGTTGAAGTAGACCGGCACGTCTTTAATGTTCAGCTTTAATCTGTTGATAAGTCAAACACTTGATACGTAATCCGCTATTTCCCATTTCATATTATTCCACTAAAAATATTATTTCAAATTCTGATACATCTTGGGACTCTCAGGATGAATAATATACTTGAACTCGTGATCCTCATCAAGAACTTGGCGTTTAATTACATCAATACCGGGTACACATAGCCGCCCTCTATAAGTTAATACTCCTTCAAGATTAAAAGAGAGATATTTAAATTTTCTATCTTTGGTTTTATCCACTATCTTTCTCAACTCGAGGTCATTCTTTTGAGCATCTTTTATCCATTGAATTAAGGTTAGCAAAACATGAATATTCGCAATTATCACCCCATGTCTCAATTCATAAGGACACCAATCCTTCAAAAGTTCCATCCACCTACGCTGTCGGTTGTGCAACTCTTTCTAGGAGAAAAGATATTTCAACTCTTATGATTTGTAAAAATCTCAAACATTGTTTCGTAAAGACAATATTTCCACTTATGTAACATAAAAACAATCGCAGAAATTTCCAGGGCATGGATCGGATAGTTCTGTTCGCAAGGAGTTAACTTCCTCAAAGCATCACTGTAAATAACCAAATCATCATTCCCATTAGGTAATGCAAGAATAAGTACAGTGGTCAATCTCTTCTTTAATTCCTCAAAACTGACTTGACATTTTTCATCCCACATATATGGTACATTCTTTTAAATCCACTGAGTGAATGGTGTAGCAATCTTGAAAAACCCCTCAATAAATCTTCGATAATACTCCGCTAAACCCAGAAAAGTTCGCAAATAACTGCTTTCCCCGGAGCACAGAAAAAACCATTCACAATTATTGTTCATGTTCCTCTCAAGATTGAGAATAAACAAGGATATCACCGATAAAGACAACCACAAAGGTATCAAGATAAGGTTTGAAAACCCGGTTCATCATATCCATAAGAACAACGGGAGCATTAGTTAACCCGAAAGGCATGACAAGAAACTCATAGTGACCATATCTACTACGAAAAGTAGTCTTAGAGATGTCTTCAGAATGAATCTGCAACTGATGATAACCACTCCTCAATATCAAACTTCGAAAAGACAACAGACCCTTGAAGTTGATCAAACAAATCATCACTGTGAGGCAAAGGATATTTGTTCTTTACAGTCACCTGATTCAACTTTCTATAGTCGATGCATAGTCTCAAGGACCCATCTTTCTTCTTTACAAACAACACAGAAGCTCCCTACGGTGATACACTGGGTCGGATAAAACCACTATCAAGTAACTCTTGCAATTGAACTTTCAACTTTTTCAATTCAGATGGATCCATTCTGTAAGGTACCTCAAATATCAGAGTAGTACCTGGAAGTAAATCAATACAGAACTCGATTTCCCTATCGGGAGGCATAGAATACTCAGTAGAGAACACATAAGGAAACTCTTTAACAATATGCACATCCTCTATTTTAAGCAACCTTTTTAGTAGTATCGAGAACACTGGCCAAATATCCCGTACAACCACGGTGTAACAATTTTCTAGCCTTCACATAAGAAATAATACCAATCCCCCTACCCAGAGGAGTAGCCTCAAAAGTAAATTCAGGCACATCAGGAATAGAAAAAGTGACAACCTTTTTATATCAATCAACTGAAGCATGATAATTATTTAACCAATCCATTCCCAAGATAATATCAAAATCTTTCAATGGTAAAACAACTAGATCAGTAAATAAAACATGATCCCAAATATGCACATCACAAGTATGCAACACTCTATCAGTTGCCAAACACTTCCCCATAGAGATGAACACCTCTAACACATAAGATAGAGACTCAGGAGACAAATGTAACTGAGATGCAAAAATGCACAGACACATATAAATGCAATGAGCCGGGGTCTATAAGTGCTCGTACCCTCAAACTAGACATAAAAATTATACCTTCTATCACATCATAAGAATCTGAAGCCTGTTGTTGAATGATGGCAAAAACACGACCCTGCTCCTTAGGCCTTCCCGAAGCATCCCTCTTATGACCCTGTGATGATCCAGCTCCACCCCCAAATGATACATTCCTGGTTCTAGGACAATCCCTTTGAAAATTGGCCAAGTTGACCACAATTCAAACACTTACCCAACTTCTTCTAACACCTTTCTTTAGAGTGCCCTTCCTTTTGACAATAGTTACATATCCTTCTACTTTGATTTCCCAAAGTGTTACCTTGATTGTTGGCAATTGATTGCTCCTGAGGTTGTCCTCTGTTTTGTAATGATATTCCCTGACCTCCTCGATTGTCACCATACTATGGTTGAGGTCTTCCTTGCCTTCCCACACCCGATAGTTCAACTTTCCTCTTATGTTCTTCAATATCGTGTTCCACTTGATAAACTCTATCAACTGCATCTTGAAAATCCTGTAACTTGTGAAATACTAGTTGAATTCGGATCACAGTTTTCAATCCTTTCACAAATCGCATTGCCTTCCTCTCCTCAGTTGCAACTAGGTGAGTACAATACCTGGATAACTCCATGAATTTAAATGTATACTGAGCCATAAACATAGTATTTTTCTCCAAGTTGAGAAACTCCATTTCTTTCCTGTCTTGATCCACCCGAGGAATGAAATGTTGCTTGAATTTCTTCAGAAAATTTTCCCAAGTATAGGGTACATAAGTCTCATCCTAATTGGTCTTCAAAGCTTTCCACCAGTACTCAGTAGCTCCACTCAGTTTATAAGTAGCAAACCTGACTTGATCTTCATCAGAACATCTCAGAACATCAAATATTTCTCCATCGATTCAATCCACCTTTCCACTTTAGCCACATCTGGTTCTCAACCATAGCCTATTGATTTCATTTTTAAGAACTGTTCTAACCCATATCTCAGAGGTACTTGATCTTCTCCTTGTCTTTAATCATTTAAGGTTTTCATGGCTGCTTCAAACATTCCCTTGCCTTGAAGGCCCTGACTGATCTCCTTCTGTCCCAACCATTTTCAATAAGTACCTGCATAAGACTCTCAACGTTACTCACCCTATACACAACTACCCTCCTAGGTCACTTAGTCATTCTAGACCATCTACAACCTAGCTTTGATACCAACTGTCGCGCCCTAACCCGTGGTCCTACTCGGCCCCACGTTCAGGACACGCACGGAAGACGTCATAAAATACTTTTAGAAAATTTTTCAAAATGTTCTTTCATTAAAGTTTCATATCACAAACTCATTAAGTTGAAAACTTTCATTTCAACACACCACAACTAAAGTTTTACAACCAAAAGTACTTAGCCCCAAGGGCTTACACACTTTACTTACAAATGTACAATCACCACACTTTAACAAAACAGGTGATACACGAATACAGTCTCGGTTACACTACCCTAAAGGTTATACATTAATATAATGCAACCTTTAAACCACACTTACTTTCCAAAATGGATTATCAACCCGACGTCCTCCCTTGTGAAGTGACCTATCCCCTTGGCTCGCCTTTATCTAAGGAAAACAAATAAACAAGGAACGGGGTGAGAATAAATTTCAGTAAGCTACTAAAATGCAACTACGTTACATGCTGAAATGATACTCGTAATTGAACAATGTCAATAAGCATTCACATATCACATAACATGAGAGGAAAAGCCAACTCATCATACCACACATAAGGCGGAAATAAACACTCATAGGTAGATACTGAGCCAAGGTTCTCGAATCAAACATAACCATCTGAGAGGTATCAACTGAGCAGCACCAAAGGGCTGAAGCCGGTTTCAGAACCAAACAATAACAACAACAACAAAAACAACAATGGGGGGAAAATGACACCAAGTCATAACCCAAAGTGCCCAACCTTTGGCCCAAGGAAGTGGGTTAAAAATGGGAAATCAATGGTAGAAGCCTTACAATGAACTTGGCTCGTGTGGCATTATAATCCCTACCATTGCCCGAAATCACAACAAGAAGTACCAGCTGGACTTTACACGAGAGCACAGTAATAAATACTTGCTTAAACCACAACCGGGGCATGATTCCAAAGTAGGGAACCACACAAAACTCATCATAAAGACGAACCAATCCAAAACACATCAAAAGATGTTCAATAATATCCAATTAACATTTAGTCAAATTCCACAACACATATTTTCACAAAGGAACCGTTTCCAGTACTAGAGTGTTCCAGAATGTCCATTTAAATCAACTAGAGTAGTACCCAAAACCTAGACCAAGAATACAAAAGGAGGATTTTTGAAAAATAGGGGCGAGCGGGCGCTCGACAACTGACCAGGCGGGCGCTTGGCAAGGACCAAACGGGCGCTCCAGGTCGACAGAGATTGTGGTCATGAAACACGAGGTAAGCGGGCGCTGGTTATGAGGTCAAGCGGGCGCTCGGTACCTTACCAGGCGGGCGCTCGCTACAATTTCCAGCAAATCTTTTCAGGCTTAAGAATACTCCGTCACAAACATAGGAGTATACTTTCAATAACATTTTAACAATACTAACAATACTCAGAAGTGCAATACATGCCCAAGACACCACTTTCAAAACTAAGTCATTGTTTTTCTTCAAAGTATATTAATACTCCCTTTGTCCCAAAATTACAAGTATCACAAAAATCATCCAATTCACAAAATAAAAATCACAAATATCCAATATAGCATACATGAATATTTTAACATTAAAAGGGGAATTAGTAACTTACCTATTCCGGGGAAAGTATAAATGAAATATATTTTGATCGGGTAGAAATGACCTACTCAACGCCCTGATCATTTTGGTATAATTAGTTTTTAAAACGGAGAAGTAATTAAAAAGAAAGAAATTAAAATGAGATGAACTTACCTTTCTTCGTTGACACAAAGAGAGAAAAAGGAAAAGTATATGCACATGTATGAAACGCAGAGAGAGAGGAAATGAGGGATAAGTATGAGTAGATTTTTAAAAAATTTCACTAAGGCCCCTCCACTTTCCTTTTGAGCACATAAACCCTTAAACTTTCATTTTTTCACATTAACCCCTAAGGTTTCAACTAATCCATTTACTTCCTTTAACCATTATTACACCCAACCAAATAAATAACACAATTAATTAAAAAATATGTGCAAGTCAAAAAATATGATGCAACACATAAAATGCACTCATAAATTCAAATTAAAATCCCCAAAATATAAAATAAATAGGGATGGGTTTTGGGGTCGTTACAGATACACTATCCAAGTTTCTCATTGAGAAAGGCTTCACTCGCGGTAAAATCGATATTACTCTTTTCATTGCCAAACATAATGATCATAAATTACTTGTTCAAATTTATGTCGATGATATTATTTTTGGTTCTACTAATGAATTGTTGTGCAAGCGATTTGAGAAACTAATGAAGAGCAAGTTTGACATGAGCATGATGGGAGAACTCACATTCTTCCTTGGGCTTTAAATCAAACAAATGGATGAAGGCATATTTATCAACCAGACAAAGTACACAAGGGATCTAATCAAGAAATTTGGACTAGATAATGCTAAACCATATGATACTCCAATGGCTACCGGCAACAAACTCGACAAAGACTTGAAAGGTAAGAAAGTTGATCAAACTTTATATCGAGGTATGATTGGCTCTCTCCTTTATCTTACTGCAAGTAGGCCAGATATTATGTTTAGTGTTTATGTCTGTGCGCGTTATCAATCTAACCCTAGAGAAGCGCACTTAATTGCTGTGAAACCTATTATAAGATATCTCTCCGGCACTGTTAACCTAGGACTTTGGTACACCAAAGATTCGAATTTTAAACTTGTAGGTTATTCAGATGCGGACTACGCAGCATGCACCATTGACAGGAAAAGCACAAGCGGCACTTGTCATTTCTTCGGATATCGACTTGTGTCATGGGCTAGTAAGAAACAAGCTGCAGTTTCTGTCTCAACTACTGAAGCAGAATATATTGCTGCTGGAAGCTGTTGCTATCAGATTCTGTTGATGAAGCAGCAATTGGTGGACTATGACATCAAAGAAGAAAATTGTCCCATCTACTGCGACAATACCTCAACCATTGTGGTTTCTGAAAATCTTTTCATGCACTCCAAGACCAAGCAGATTGACATCAAGTATCACTTTCTCAAAGACCACGTGGAGAAAAGAAATATTCATTTGGAACACATGGGAACCGACTATCAAATCGCCGATATCCTTACAAAAGCACTAGATGCTAAAAGGTTCATATTTTTGAGAGGTCAAATGGGTATGCTTGAACTCAGTTAAATTTTGTCCATAAAATTTGTCAATACTAATGCTTTTGAGTTATTGAAATTATTTAAGATCTGCCTCATGCGCTGCGCATTTCATACGCACATGATGATGCGCATAAGGCAATATATTTCTGAGATTTCTAAGAATCTCTGCGCATTATAGAGCTGCGCATATACTTCATGCGCATGCCACATGGACCTCAGGTAAGTTTTCTTTTCAATAGTTACACCTAAGTCCTTGACTTGCTGAGTTAGCACATAATTTACAAGGGTACTTACCTAATTATGTATTTTCCCTCGTCATTTCTTTTTGAATTTTCTTTGGAAATTACTATTTTACCCCTCTGCGTATGTCCCACATCATTTAATGCAAAATCATTGAGTGACGCGCCATTAATGCTCTTTGTGTGCTATTTATGACGGAATAGGAAAAGATTCTTTTTGACCTTTAATGCCTGACACACGCGCGCGGCTAGGGCATTTCACGCGCGCTCCTCATTGGTCCACGTCATCTGCGCGTGCGCCTCACTCGAGCGTGCGCCTCACTCGCGCGTGCGCCTCACTCGCCTGACACACCAACTCTTGTGTCAGCGCATTGTGACGTCACCATACCCTTTTCGGCTATATCCATCTGATCCTCCGTCTTCCTCCTCACTTCTCTCCTTCAAATTTCTTTTTCACTCAAACCGACTCACCTTTCCTCTCTACTATCTGACTTCTTTTTCTCTCTGCACTCATCACCTTACTTCTCCATTTTCAGGTATAATCTTCTATAATATCTGTCTAATGGCTCCCAAGACATCTACATCTTCCAAGAAACCAGAGGATCCACAAATGGTAAGAATCTCTAACCCTTCTTTTCAGTTTTTCCGCCATTAAAGGTTCGAAGGTTCTATTTTTTCCCCTTTGTGATTTCTCTATGATTTGTTGATCATTTTTCGAATTATTTGATGCTGTGTGTTCGATTTGCTCATAGCTTTTCATATATGTAATTTGTTTTACGATCAATGATCATTTGGTTGAATTTCTGTTGGATTTTCGAGTTTTTGTCTTTTCAAATTCTCTTTGGTTTTTCTCAGATCTTGGATGTATGTTCTTGTTATTGTTGTTGTGATTTACTTTTTTTGTGTGATATTTCATTACGAACATTTTGATATGCTTTTTATGCATTTTGGAGCACTTTGACGTTTTTATGTTCTTCATGTTCTTCGTGTATTCAACACATGTTCTTCATGTTCTTAGTGAATAGTCTTATGATGTGCCTTAACATGATTTTTGTTTTTGTTTCTGTTTTTCACGTCAATTTTAGGCGTGTTGTTTCAAATTTATGTTTTTGGACATTCTTACCCTTTATATTTATTATTTGTTCTAAGTATGGAGTCTAGTTCATGAGCTGCGCATATCGCTCATGCGCATGCGATTTTCTCCATGCGCATGTCCAGACCTAATTCCTAAATTTGTTTTTGCGCAGAACCTAAACTACTTTATTCCTGGTTGGGAACTCGATGTGGAGGACTTGCGCCAAGATGCACTTGGGCACTATATGATGGAGATTATGCACTCATCTGGTATTCTGCCTCTTTTCACTAAGGGCCAGACTTTCATCCTCCCCTCCTACATTGACGAATTCTTCAGCAACGCAGAAGAAGTTGATCGCGTGTATGTGTAAGGATCCCGCCCCAAAAAAGGAGAAGAAACACGAGCTCGTTCCAAGGGCGAAATACCAAACGCGGGAACCGGACCAATTTAACGGAGTCGCCACATTTTGTTAATTTTAAACCCTACAAAATGACAAAGGTTTGAGTTCAAAGGTTCGGAGGTCAGGTTACAACTTGGGAAGAGTTTTTACGTCCTCCCACGTTTCCTCGGACAAATCCGAGTCTCCCTTGTTAGTTAACAAAAGTGCATGTGTGTGTGTGTGTTTTAATGGAAAATCTTTGTTTTAACTTTTTATTTATCTTTTCAACTGAAAAAGGGGTATGTTTGGCAAGAAAACAGAAGACAAAAGGGCAAAATGGTCAATCTCCCCATACGGCCAAAGTAGCCGTACGGATGGGGAGACCATTCCTGGGATTTTACAGTTTATTCAAGCAACAGTCCAGTTCTAGGCAAAAACAGAGCATTCTGCTTTAACTGGACCAAACTGTTCTGATTCCAGTTTGTTATTCCAACACAAAACAACATTAACAACTCATTCCTATGCCATTTGATCATCAAAGAACCTCCCAAAACAAGAGTTTGGGTATGATCAAAGGCAATCATGGGAGAAACATGAAAAAGGTGGCCAACATGCCCTTTTGAGCCATAGTGACCATTTGATGATTAAAGATTGAAACTTTACCATCAAAATGGCTCTTCTAGGCAAGATTAATCCTTTAGGGACAAGAACAAACCATAAAGATTGAATCTTTATTACCCAAACTTGGGAATTTTGTGCTAGATCAAGGTGATGAGGATAAAGATTAAGACTTTATCCTCAACATGATCATCATAGCTTAAAATGAGCAAAATGAACAACAAGAGCATCATCCATGACAAGAATGTAAATGAACAATCAACAAGCCATGATCAAACTAGGTTTGAACCTCTTCCACACAAAGTATGGAGGGCACCTTTGATCATCTCATGGCTTGGACTAGGAAATATAAATAATAATAGATATATGTATATTGCTTGAATGGACAAGACTTGCAAGAATGTAAAGATCAACAATAAATGACAAGATCAAAGATAAATAGAGTTCTTAGATGAAGAGAAGGGAGGGGGAGGAGGTGGCTTTACCTATCTTGGTTTAGGCCAATCTTCCTTTCTCTCTTTCACTCTTTGTTCACTCTTACTCACACTATTCTGAGGTGAATTCGACAGAATTACCTTAGTTCTAATGTTTCTCCCCCCCTGAAATGATCACCAAGGGGTTCTATTTATAGGGACTGAGGGTGCCCAAACCATCCGTACGGCTAGGCCCCTCTAGTACCTAAAGCATCCGTACGGCTCATCCTGGTGAGCTTCTGGATTTTTCCAATTTTATACCAGAGTAGTCCTGTAATTTATAGCTTATCCTAGGGAGGTCCTGGCCTATTAGCTTATCCCTGAAACGGTGCTAAAGCTACCTCTAAGATAGGTCGGTTTCAGATTGGGGTACTTACAGAGCCCCTCGGCAACGTCGCTTCGAAGGAGCGGGGTTGTCGATAGAAATAAGCATCCCAATCTGACGGGACGACGACTTTAACCAATTTTGGTTGCATGGCTGGACCTAGTGATATAGGATTCCTACGTATCCCGTTCGCGGGAAATCAAGCCTAACGTAGTTCGGAGGTACGCGGGGTTACTTAGGTCTGCAAGGAGGCATGACTCTAGGGGTCAGAGGCGAGACATGGTCAACTTGGCTCTATGGGAGAGGGTTGACTTGCTGGGGATATGGTCAACTTGACTCTATAGGAGAGGGTTGACTTATACGGGATAGATTTTTACTGGGCTTACGTCGGGGACGGCCTATGGTGACTATTCTAAGTCCAAGCTTGATCGGGGTCAACTCCATCTTTGGGGAGATTGATGGGAAAACTGGTCTTACGTCCCTCTAGGACTGCCGGGGCAAAGGCTTTAACCCATAATGACTATTCTGAGTCATAGCTTGACCGGGGTCAACTCCATCTTTAGGGAGATTGACGGGAAAACTGGTCTTACGTCCCTCTAAGGACTGCCGGGACAAAGGCTCTAGCCTATAACGACTATTCTAAGTCCAAGCTTGACCGGGGTCAACTCCATCTTTGGGGAGATTGACGGGAAAACTGGTCTTACGTCCCACTAAGGACTGCCGGGACAAAGGCTCTATCCTATAACGACTATTCTATGTCCAAGCTTGACCGGGGTCAACTCCATCTTTGGGGAGATTGACAGGAAAACTGGTCTTACGTCCCTCTAAGGACTGCCGGGACAAAGGCTCTAGCCTATAACGACTATTCTAAGTCCAAGCTTGATCGGGGTCAACTCCATCTTTGGGGAGATTGACGGGAAAACTGGTCTTACGTCCCTCTAAGGACTGCCGCGGCAAAGGCTTTAACCCATAATGAATATTCTGAGTCATAGATTGACCGGGGTAAACTCCATTTTTGGGGAGATTGACGGGAAAACTGGTCTTACGTCCCTCTAAGGACTGCCGGGGCAAAGGCTTTAACCCATAATGACTATTCTGAGTCATAGCTTGACCGGGGTCAACTCCATCTTTGGGGAGATTGATGGGAAAACTGGTCTTACGTCCCTCTAAGGACTGCCGGGACAAAGGCTCTAGTCTATAACGACTATTCTAAGTCCAAGCTTGACCGGGGTCAATTCCATCTTTGGGGAGATTGACGGGAAAACTGGTTTTACGTCCCTCTAAGGACTGCCAGGACAAAGGCTCTAGCCTATAACGACTATTCTAAGTCCAAGCTTGACCGGGTTCAACTCCATCTTTGGGGAGATTGACGGGAAAACTGGTCTTACGTCCCTCTAAGGACTGCCGGGACAAAGGATCTAGCCTATAACGACTATTCTAAGTCCAAGCTTGACTGGGGTCAACTCCATCTTTGGGGAGATTGACGGGAAAACTGGTCTTACGTCCCTCTATGGACTGCCGGGACAAAGGCTCTAGCCTATAACGACTATTCTAAGTCATAGCTAATGAGCTTACGTCGGGGACGGCCATAATAAACATTAAGCAAAATACCATTTCCAAATTCCATATTTTAACTTTTAACTGGGCTTACGTCGAGGACGGCCATAATAACCATCAAGCAAAAGACCATTTCAAAATTTTAACTGGGCTTACGTCGAGGACGGCCATATTTTGACAACAAATTTTTAACTGGGCTTACGTCGAGGACGGCCATATTTTGACAACAAATTTTTAACTGGGCTTACATCGAGGACGGCCATATTTTGACAACAAATTTTTAACTGGGCTTACGTCGAGGACGGCCATATTTTGACAACAAATTTTTAACTGGGCTTACGTCGAGGACGGCCATATTTTGACAACATATTTTTAACTGGGCTTACGTCGAGGACGGCCATATTTTGACAACAAATTTTTAACTGGGCTTACGTCGAGGACGGCCATATTTTGAAAGCAAATTTTTAACTGGGCTTACGTCGAGGACGGCCATATTTCTTGGGCATTGAATTTGACCCTCAATGAGTCAAAGTCGGGGCTTGACTCTCCTTTGGTCAACCGAAGGGATTTTCTCGACACTCATTTGGTCGAAGTCGGGATTTGACTCTCTTTTGGTCAATAATTTTTAACTGGGCACGTCAGGGACGGCCATAATTAATTTCACAAAGCTGGGCTTACGTCGCTAGGACTGCCTGTGATGACTTCGGGAACCTAAATTTTCTAGGTTCAATTCAAGTTGCATGAGCCAAGGAGGGCATTTTTCGAATCTTGGGGAAAAAATCTTGTTCAAGGTGCGAGGGGCACAAGGGTAATTTTAGGCTGAGATTTTTCTTCGCCCAAACCATCCGTACGGCTTAAGAAGGCGTCTCCTTCTTTTTTTCAAAAGGCAGCCATACGGATGGTTGCCCCAATCTTCAGACGAAAGAAAAAAAAAACAGAGAGAAAAGAGGCGATTTTGAGAGGGAAAACTCCATCAATTTCCAAATTTTCTTACTCGGATTCCTCAAGGATTGATCATGGTGGGACGGGCACGCGCGGGTTATCCTAGAGGGGCGGAGAAGAGGCTAGACATGGCTCAAAACTTTGAGGCTACGCTATCAATCTCCGGGATGAGGGAGCGGGTTTCTACAAGTCTCCCACAATTCACTTGTGCCATGGCGACGGGGTAAGCATTTTTGCTACTCACATTTGAGCCTTGCACGTCTTTCCTAGGCCTAGGGTTTTTGTCCATGCCATTTGAGATCTTCGCATTTCATGACGCGATTTAATGAAATTGACCTCATTTTTGTGTCATTGGGACCATTAGGGACGTGAGTATGTGCTCATTGCCTCATTTGGACATGCCTAGCTAAACTTCCCAAAATCAAAGTATGTTGCCCGTGGTCCATGCATAAAATACTTGTACCTTAGGTTCGACTAGTCATTTTGGCGCAGTTAAGTGCATGCTAGCATTTCCTAGGATAAGTTCTTGTATGTTTGTGGGGGAAATTATGGGATGGACATATTATTGTTGAGACCAAAATGAGAATTTCTCCGAAAGTGATTATGCCTTTTCGGGACGGAAATAATATGACCCTTGAAAATGACTTATGCACCTTTTAAAGGGGGCGAGAACTTTTCTTCAAAAATGACCCTTAAAATGACTTATGCAATTTTAAAGGGGACGGAAACTCTTCTCCAAAAATGGCCCTTAAAATGACTTATGCAATTTTAAAGGGGACGGAAACTTTTCTCTAAAAATTGACCCTTAAAATGACTTATGCAATTTTAAAGGGGACGGAAAATTTTCTCCAAAAATTGACCCTTAAAATGACTTATGCAATTTTAAAGGGGACGGAAACTTTTCTCCAAAAATTGACCCTTAAAATGACTTATGCAATTTTAAAAGGGACGGAAACTTTTCTCAAAAAATTGACCCTTAAAATGACTTATGCAATTTTAAAGGGGACGGAAACTTTTCTCCAAAAATTGACCCTTAAAACGACTTATGCAATTTTAAAGGGGACGGAAACTTTTCTTCAAAAATGGCCCTTAAAATGACTTATGCAATTTTAAAGGGGACGGAAACTTTTCTCCAAAAATTGACCCTTAAAATGACTTATGCAATTTTAAAGGGGACGGAAACTTTTCTCCAAAAATGGCCCTTAAAATGACTTATGCTATTTTAAAGGGGACAGAAACTTTTCTCCAAAAATGGCCCTTAAAATGACTTATGCAATTTTAAAGGGGACGAAAACTTTTTTTTCATTTGTTTTTTTTTTTGTGCAATTATTATGAGCATTGGTATCTGTAAACTGTGTTATTCATACCTTTGCTGTGTTTACCTGTAGGGTGGTGATCCCAAGGCTCGAGGGTCGCCGGATGCTTGCTTCTCTTTGTGGGAAGCCATGCATGAGTCTGTTGATGATGCTCCCGGTCCGAGGGAGTGGGTGGCACGCATGGAACTGGTGCCTTTTATAGAGGCTTTGGGCCAGCTGGGGAACACCAATAGGAGTATGGGGCTTCTTAATGCCCTGGGTGAATATTGGTGGGACACAACCCACACGTTCCATCTGAGCTGGGGAGAGGTGACTGTGAGCCCTACTGACTTTGCGATGATTACCGGTCTTTCCTTTTGTTGGGCATCCGGTTGTTTGGAGGGATAGGATCCCCGAGGCCGAGATCAGGGCGCTCATTGGATTTTCAGGTCGTACCAAGGGTTTGGGCATCCTAGTGAAAATAGTCGAGAGGGTCATTCGGGCCAACTTTCTAGAGTATGATGCGGGCCGGATTACCGCTGAGCAGCTTGGACGTTCCTATGTGTGGCTCCTCCTCAGTAGCACCATTTTTGCCAATGCTGACACTACCTGTATGTTCCCTCTTCTTGGGTCTTTGACTACACCTGAGGCCATCAGAGACATTGCTTGGGGTGAGGCTGGTTTGGCCTAGCTATTCATGGAGCTCGATTAGTATAGCCGGAAAGCGAACAAGTCTTTGGCTTGCTTTCAGTTTGCCCTGAGGTACTTCTACTTCGGCCTTTGCATTATTTTTGCATTCGGCCTAGTCTTCATTTCAGTGTGCTGACGGCATTCCTTGCCGTTTCTTTTGTAGGCTTTAACCCATAATGACTATTCTGAGTCATAGCTTGACCGGGGTCAACTCCATCTTTGGGGAGATTGACGGGAAAACTGGTTTTACGTCCCTCTAAGGACTGCCGGGGCAAAGGCTTTAACCCATAATGACTATTCTGAGTCATAGCTTGACCGGGGTAAACTCCATCTTTGGGGAGATTGACGGGAAAACTGGTCTTACGTCCCTCTAAGGACTGCCGGGACAAAGGCTCTAGCCTATAACGACTATTCTAAGTCCAAGCTTGACCGGGGTCAACTCCATCTTTGGGGAGATTGACGGGAAAACTGGTTTTACGTCCCTCTAAGGACTGCCGGGACAAAGGCTCTAGCCTATAACGACTATTCTAAGTCCAAGCTTGACCGGGGTCAACTCCATCTTTGGGGAGATTGATGGGAAAACTGATCTTACGTCCCTCTAAGGACTGCCGGGACAAAGGCTCTAGCCTATAACGACTATTCTAAGTCCAAGCTCTACCGGGGTCAACTCCATCTTTGGGGAGATTGATGGGAAAACTGGTCTTACGTCCCTCTAAGGACTGCCGGGACAAAGGCTCTAGCCTATAACGACTATTCTAAGTCATAGCTAATGGGCTTACGTCGGGGACGGCCATAATAAACATTAAGCAAAAGACCATTTCCAAATTCCATATTTTAACTTTTAACTGGGCTTACGTTGAGGACGGCCATAATAAGCATCAAGCAAAAGACCATTTCAAAATTTTAACTGGGCTTACGTCGAGGACGGCCAAATTTTGACAACAAATTTTTAACTGGGCTTACGTCGAGGACGGCCATATTTTGACAACAAATTTTTAACTGGGCTTACGTCTAGAACGGCCATATTTTGACAACAAATTTTTAAATGGGCTTACGTCGAGGACGGCCATATTTTGACAACAAATTTTTAAATGGGCTTACGTCGAGGACGGCCATATTTTGACAACAAATTTTTAACTGGGCTTACGTCGAGGACGGCCATATTTTGACAACAAATTTTTACCTGGGCTTACGTCGAGGACGGCCATATTTTGACAACAATTTTTTAACTGGGCTTAAGTCGAGGACGGCCATATTTTGACAGCAAATTTTTAACTGGGTTTACGTCGAGGACGGCCTTATTTTGACAACAAATTTTTAACTGGGCTTACGTCGAGGACGGCCATATTTTTTGAGAACAAATTTTTAACTGGGCTTACGTCGAGGACGGCCATATTTTGACAACAAATTTTTAACTGGGCTTACGTCGAGGACGGCCATATTTTGACAACAAATTTTTAACTGGGCTTACGTCGCTAGGACTGCCTGTGATGACTTCTGGAACCTAAATTTTCTAGGTTCAATTCAAGTTGCATGAGCCAAGGAGGGCATTTTTCGAATCTTGGGGAAAAAATCTTGTTCAAGGTGCGAGGGGCACAAGGGTAATTTTAGGCTGAGATTTTTCTTCGCCCAAACCATCCGTACGGCTTAAGAAGGCGTCTCCTTCTTTTTTTCAAAAGGAAGCCATACGGATGGTTGCCCCAATCTTCAGACGAAAGAAAAAAAAAACAGAGAGAAAAGAGGCGATTTTGAGAGGGAAAACTCCATCAATTTCCAAATTTTCTTACTCGGATTCCTCAAGGATTGATCATGGCGGGACGGGCACGCGCGGGTTATCCTAGAGGGGCGGAGAAGAGGCTAGACATGGCTCGAAACTTTTGAGGCTACGCTATCAATCTCCGGGATGAGGGAGCGGGTTTCTACAAGTCTCCCACAATTCACTTGTGCCATGGCGACGGGGTAAGCATTTTTCCTACTCACATTTGAGCCTTGCACGTCTTTCCTAGGCCTAGGGTTTTTGTCCATGCCATTTGAGATCTTCGCATTTCATGACGCGATTTAATGAAATTGACCTCATTTTTGTGTCATTGGGACCATTAGGGACGTGAGTATGTGCTCATTGCCTCATTTGGACATGCCTAGCTAAACTTCCCAAAATCAAAGTATGTTGCCAGTGGTCCATGCATAAAATACTTGTACCTTAGGTTCGACTAGTCATTTTGGCGCAGTTAAGTGCATGCTAGCATTTCTTAGGATAAGTTCTTGTATGTTTGTGGGGGAAATTATGGGATGGACATATTATTGTTGAGACCAAAATGAGAATTTCTCCGAAAGTGATTATGCCTTTTCAGGACGGAAATAATATGACCCTTGAAAATTACTTATGCACCTTTTAAAGGGGGCGAGAACTTTTCTTCAAAAATGACCCTTAAAATGACTTATGCAATTTTAAAGGGGACGGAAACTCTTCTCCAAAAATGGCCCTTAAAATGACTTATGCAATTTTAAAGGGGACGGAAACGTTTCTCTAAAAATTGACCCTTAAAATGACTTATGCAATTTTAAAGGGGACGGAAAATTTTCTCCAAAAATTGACCCTTAAAATGACTTATGCAATTTTAAAGGGGACGGAAACTTTTCTCCAAAAATTGACCCTTAAAATGACTTATGCAATTTTAAAAGGGACGGAAACTTTTCTCAAAAAATTGACCCTTTTGACTTATGCAATTTTAAAGGGGACGGAAACTTTTCTCCAAAAATTGACCCATAAAACGACTTATGCAATTTTAAAGGGGACGGAAACTTTTCTTCAAAAATGGCCCTTAAAATGACTTATGCAATTTTAAAGGGGACGGAAACTTTTCTCCAAAAATTGACCCTTAAAATGACTTATGCAATTTTAAAGGGGACGGAAACTTTTCTCCAAAAATGGCCCTTAAAATGACTTATGCAATTTTAAAGGGGACGAAAACTTTTTTTTCATTTGTTTTTTTTTTGTGCAATTATTATGAGCATTGGTATCTGTAAACTGTGTTATTCATACCTTTCCTGTTTTTACCTGTAGGGTGGTGATCCCAAGGCTCGAGGGTCGCCGGATGCTTGCTTCTCTTTGTGGGAAGCCATGCATGAGTCTGTTGATGATGCTCCCGGTCCGAGGGAGTGGGTGGCACGCATGGAACTGGTGCCTTTTATAGAGGCTTTGGGCCAGCTGGGGAACACCAATAGGAGTATGGGGCTTCTTAATGCCCTGGGTGAATATTGGTGGGACACAACCCACACGTTCCATCTGAGCTGGGGAGAGGTGACTGTGACCCCTACTGACTTTGCGATGATTACCGGTCTTTCCTTTTGTTGGGCATCCGGTTGTTTGGAGGGATAGGATCCCCGAGGCCGAGATCAGGGCGCTCATTGGATTTTCAGGTCGTACTAAGGGTTTGGGCATCCTAGTGCAAACAGTCGAGAGGGTCATTCGGGCCAACTTTCTAGAGTATGATGCGGGCCGGATTACCGCTGAGCAGCTTGGATGTTCCTATGTGTGGCTCCTCCTCAGTAGCACCATTTTTGCCAATGCTGACACTACCTGTATGTTCCCTCTTCTTGGGTCTTTGACTACACCTGAGGCCATCAGAGACATTGCTTGGGGTGAGGCTGGTTTGGCCTAGCTATTCATGGAGCTCGATTAGTATAGCCGGAAAGCGAACAAGTCTTTGGCTTGCTTTCAGTTTGCCCTGAGGTACTTCTACTTCGGCCTTTGCATTATATTTGCATTCGGCCTAGTCTTCATTTCAGTGTGCTGACGGCTTTCCTTGCCGTTTCTTTTGTAGGCTTTAACCCATAATGACTATTCTGAGTCATAGCTTGACCGGGGTCAACTCCATCTTTGGGGAGATTGACGGGAAAACTGGTTTTACGTCCCTCTAAGGACTGCCGGGGCAAAGGCTTTAACCCATAATGACTATTCTGAGTCATAGCTTGACCGGGGTAAACTCCATCATTGGGGAGATTGACGGGAAAACTGGTTTTACGTCCCTCTAAGGACTGCCGGGACAAAGGCTCTAGCCTATAACGACTATTCTAAGTCCAAGCTTGACCGGGGTCAACTCCATCTTTGGGGAGATTGATGGGAAAACTGATCTTACGTCCCTCTAAGGACTGCCGGGACAAAGGCTCTAGCCTATAACGACTATTCTAAGTCCAAGCTTGACCGGGGTCAACTCCATCTTTGGGGAGATTGATGGGAAAACTGGTCTTACGTCCCTCTAAGGACTGCCGGGACAAAGGCTCTAGCCTATAACGACTATTCTAAGTCATAGCTAATGGGCTTACGTCGGGGACGGCCATAATAAACATTAAGCAAAAGATCATTTCCAAATTCCATATTTTAACTTTTAACTGGGCTTACGTTGAGGACGGCCATAATAAGCATCAAGCAAAAGACCATTTCAAAATTTTAACTGGGCTTACGTCGAGGACGGCCATATTTTGACAACAAATTTTTAACTGGGCTTACGTCGAGGACGGCCATATTTTGACAACAAATTTTTAACTGGGCTTACGTCTAGAACGGCCATATTTTGACAACAAATTTTTGAATGGGCTTACGTCGAGGACGGCCATATTTTGACAACAAATTTTTAAATGGGCTTACGTCGAGGACGGCCATATTTTGACAACAAATTTTTAACTGGGCTTACGTCGAGGACGGCCATATTTTGACAACAAATTTTTAACTGGGCTTACGTCGAGGACGGCCATATTTTGACAGCAATTTTTTAACTGGGCTTAAGTCGAGGACGGCCATATTTTGACAGCAAATTTTTAACTGGGTTTACGTCGAGGACGGCCTTATTTTGACAACAAATTTTTAACTGGGCTTACGTCGAGGACGGCCATATTTTTTGAGAACAAATTTTTAACTGGGCTTACGTCGAGGACGGCCATATTTTGACAACAAATTTTTAACTGGGCTTACGTCGAGGACGGCCATATTTTGACAACAAATTTTTAACTGGGCTTACGTCGCTAGGACTGCCTGTGATGACTTCGGGAACCTAAATTTTCTAGGTTCAATTCAAGTTGCATGAGCCAAGGAGGGCATTTTTCGAATCTTGGGGAAAAATTCTTGTTCAAGGTGCGAGGGGCACAAGGGTAATTTTAGGCTGCGATTTTTCTTCGCCCAAACCATCCGTACGGCTTAAGAAGGCGTCTCCTTCTTTTTTTCAAAAGGCAGCCATACGGATGGTTGCCCCAATCTTCAGACGAAAGAAAAAAAAAACAGAGAGAAAAGAGGCGATTTTGAGAGGGAAACTCCATCAATTTCCAAATTTTCTTACTCGGATTCCTCAAGGATTGATCATGGCGGGACGGGCACGCGCGGGTTATCCTAGAGGGGCGGAGAAGAGGCTAGACATGTCTCGAAACTTTCGAGGCTACGCTATCAATCTCCGGGATGAGGGAGCGGGTTTCTACAAGTCTCCCACAATTCACTTGTGCCATGGCGACGGGGTAAGCATTTTTCCTACTCACATTTGAGCCTTGCACGTCTTTCCTAGGCCTAGGGTTTTTGTCCATGCCATTTGAGATCTTCGCATTTCTTGACGCGATTTAATGAAATTGACCTCATTTTTGTGTCATTGGGACCATTAGGGACGTGAGTATGTGCTCATTGCCTCATTTGGACATGCCTAGCTAAACTTCCCAAAATCAAAGTATGTTGCCCGTGGTCCATGCATAAAATACTTGTACCTTAGGTTCGACTAGTCATTTTGGCGCAGTTAAGTGCATGCTAGCATTTCCTAGGAAAAGTTGTTGTATGTTTGTGGGGGAAATTATGGGATGGGCATATTATTGTTGAGACCAAAATGACAATTTCTCCGAAAGTGACTATGCCTTTTCGGGACGGAAAGAATATGACCCTTGAAAATGACTTATGCACCTTTTAAAGGGGGCGGGAACTTTTCTTAAAAAATGACCCTTAAAATGACTTATGCAATTTTAAAGGGGACGGAAACTCTTCTCCAAAAATGGCCCTTAAAATGACATATGCAATTTTAAAGGGGACGGAAACTTTTCTCCAAAAATTGACCCTTAAAATGACTTATGCAATTTTAAAGGGGACGGAAACTTTTCTCCAAAAATTGACCCTTAAAATGACTTATGCAATTTTAAAGGGGACGGAAACTTTTCTCCAAAAATTGACCCTTAAAATGACTTATGCAATTTTAAAGGGGACGGAAACTTTTCTCCAAAAATTGACCCTTAAAATGACTTATGCGATTTTAAAGGGGACGGAAACTTTTCTCCAAAAATTGACCCTTAAAATGACTTATGCGATTTTAAAGGGGACGGAAACTTTTCTCCAAAAATTGACCCTTAAAATGACTTATGCGATTTTAAAGGGGACGGAAACTTTTCTCCAAAAATTGACCCTTAAAATGACTTATGCAATTTTAAAGGGGACGGAAACTTTTCTCAAAAATGGCCCTTAAAATGACTTATGCAATTTTAAAGGGGACGGAAACTTTTCTCCAAAAATTGACCCTTAAAATGACTTATGCAATTTTAAAGGGGACGGAAACTTGTCTCCAAAAATGGCCCTTAAAATGACTTATGCAATTTTAAAGGGGACGAAAACTTTTTTCTCATTTTTTTTTTTTTTTTGTGCAATTATTATGAGCATTGGTATCTGTAAACTGTGTTATTCATACCTCTGCTGTGTTTACCTGTAGGGTGGTGATCCCAAGTCTCGAGGGTCACCGGATGCTTGCTTCTCTTTGTGGGAAGCCATGCCTGAGTCTGTTGATGATGCTCCCGGTCTGAGGGAGTGGGTGGCACGCACGGGACTGGTGCCTTTTATAGAGGCTGTGGGCCAGCTGGTGAACACCAATAGGAGTATGGGGCTTCTTAATGCCCTGGGTGAATATTGGTGGGACACAACCCACACATTCCATCTGAGCTGGGGAGAGGTGACTGTGACCCCTACTGACTTTGCGATGATTACCGGGCTTTCCTTTGGCGGGCATCCGGTTGTTTGGAGGGATAGGATCCCCGAGGCCGAGATCAGGGCGCTCATTGGATTTTTAGGTCCTACCAAGGGTTTGGGCATCCTAGTGCAAACAGTCGAGAGGGTCATTCGGGCCAACTTTCTAGAGTATGCTGCAGACCGGATTACCGCTGAGCAGCTTGGGCGCTCCTATGTGTGGCTCCTCCTCAGTAGCACCATTTTTGCCAATGCTGACACTACCTGTATGTTCCCTCTTCTTGGGTCTTTGACTACACCTGAGGCCATCAGAGACATTGCTTGGGGTGAGGCTGGTTTGGCCTAGCTATTCATGGAGCTCGACAAGTATATCCTGAAAGCGAGCAAGTCTTTGGCTTGCTTTCAGTTTGCCCTAGAGGTACTTCTACATCGGCCTTTGCTTTACTTTTTGCATTCGGCCTATTCTTCATTTCAGTGTGCTGACGGCTTTCCTTGCCGTTTCTTTTGTAGGCTTGGTACTACGAGATCTTTGGCAACTATACATGGAGGCTGGCTTTTGATCGGGACCTCATCTTTCCGGCCATGACCTGCTGGGCTAGGGAAGCTTGGGAGAAGAGAGGGTCTAAGGGACGAGTTTCTGTCCGCTATGCTGATGTGAAAGCGGTTTTGAGGGGTGCCATGCCGGCGGAGCTCAACCTTTTCCTTTGGTCTCGATATGAGGGGCGGGAGGTGGTCTTTGATCCGAGTGAAGCCCTGAGGGTGACTAGACAGAGGAGATTGCTGGTGGGGTTTATGGGCGAGGCCTTTTATTTAGGTGAGAGGGTTTTGTGGAAGCATGGACTAGGCTTCATGCAGAGGGCGCCCGTTGATCCGCCCGAGACCATGTTCGTTGCTGACCGTGGGGATGACCCTTTTCTCATGGGAGCGGATGCCGCTGAATTGATTACTGATGAGCCATACGGGCGGTTTGTGGCCACGAGGCTGAGATCGTCACAAGTGGTGGCCTCTGGGGTAGCTCCTCTAGTGTGGCAGGACTATTCTTTCGTTTATGCTGACGGCCGGGTTCAAATGGTGGCCGTGTCTTTTGCAGAAGGGGAAGCCCCGGTTGGAGAAATTCCTATTGACGTGGTATGCATTCTTTTCCATTTGTGCACACTCATCCCATATTTCTGTCTCCTCCCTTGCTGAGCAGTTTCCTTATCCATGTGCAGGTTGTTGCGCGAGCTTTGCTGGGGAGGCCTTCTCTCCTAAAACGGGCCAAAAGGTGGCTAAAGAGGTTCGTTGGGCGCTCTTCTAAGGGGCCTCGGACAGAATCCAGGTTTGCACCGGGCAGAAACTCGGTGAGTGGTGGGGAGAGGCCTTTCCATCGGTCGTCGAGCGTGGAGCTACCGCCGTCCTTTGTTCGTCGCCATACCTTAGGCGGGGCTGATTTGGAGGCCTTTCGTGATCCGCTCCGTGATCCTGGCTCCCACGAGGTCGCTCCGGACCCATTTGCCCACTTGGCCTTAGAGCGCGTGGATCCCCTGCCGGCAAGACATTCGGGTTTTCACTCCCAGATTCCTTCTTCCTTCTTTCCAGGCCAATCCTCTTCGGGTGAAGGTTCCAGCATGGCAGAATCCATTTTCTTCTTTGACCCTAGCATGTACCCGCGTCGTCCTTTGGAGAGAGTTCATTCGCCTCCGGAGGATCCTTACCCAGATTCAGACTAGGGTGCACCAACCTGAACAATTTTTCTTTTGGCTTGTTTTACTCGAAAACAGTGTATGAAAATTTGTTATCTTTGGTTGTTTAAATCATTGTAAATTCATCATTTATGCCTGGCTTGGGCCTCGAGAGGGCTTTGTGGTCATTATTGGACCGTCGGGGATTCCCAAGATGTGTTTGGACTCAATCACGAGGGGTTTGACAGACTTTGAACAAGCGAAAATGAGTTTAGCTTGTGGGAGATCAGTTGATATAGGCTGCTGATGTGAATTTTTTTTTCACATGGACAAAACCAGCCGTACGGGTTGTTCAAGCATGGTTGACTTTTTCGACCAAATTTTCTGGGTGCTTCTGGGGAATTTTGACAGATGAGGGTTTATTTGGCTTAGACTGTTTTACTCAAAGCATGACTTTTCGTTGGTCTTTCCATTGCACGATTACGGCTAGCCAGCCCCATTGTGATGTCTTGTCGAGACTAATCCTCGGGTTTTTCGACCATGGTTTGCCAGCCCCAGTGTTTCACCTTTCCGGGAATCATTCCTTGGGTTTCTTTCCCTTAATTGTCCAACCATATCACTTTTCTCCTTTCCATATTTCCTTTATCTTCCCTCTTTAGGAGTGGCCTAGTTGACTTTTGACACGGACGAAAGCAAAAGTTAACTTTGACACGGACAAGAGCGGATTACACTTGCTCACGCGAGTGAACACACATAGGCTTTTACGGGAGTGAGTCCCTTTTCTGAGAGAGGAAGCCTATGGACAGAAATTCACGTGTTTGGCTCTTTCCTAAGATGTGGAAGAGAAGACTTGTCGAGGCATTCGAAATCAGCTTCAATTAATGTGATCAAGATGTTTGTTTGAACAGATCTTGATTAGTATTTAGGTCAAAATTCAAGTAATTAGCCTTAACGTGCATGACTGTTACGACCCGTTGGGATTAAGATTCGATCAATGGAAAGATCGGGAGGAGAAGTTGTTTATGGGGGGATTAGTCATTATCTGGAGAATTGGTCATTGATGGGACCGGGGAAGGAGAACCGGGTCATTTTGGGAGGACCAAGGTTGTATGGATTCATTTCGTGTTATGACCGGACCCGAAGGTTGCCTACGTTCCCCTCAGTGTGAGGAGCTCAGGTCATCGTAGTTTGGCTCTTGGGCCACTTTGGCCGGGGTTGATATCTTTTGCTGTCTCGGAGGACGTCATTGCTGACTTTGCCTTGGGTGAACTCTTTGAGATGGGCCCTTTTGGGTGTACCCTTTTTGATATGGACGGGCTATTTAATGCAAGCATTTTTTTTTTCACCGTTTTTCACCTATCCTATCTTTGATTTTGACAATTCGGGAAGTCTGCATGTGGACTTATGGCTGAACTTTGGTGGCTGAGCAACAACGTCCTTGTCTTTTCACTGTCTTGGGATGCTTTTAATGTGCATCGGGAGTTTGCCTCAGAAAGGTGTCTTGGGTCGTGTATCGGGTAGTGTATGGGGGAAGATTTTCCATTGATGGTCTCCTTCATGCCAACGGGTCACAACATTCATTCATCTTAAGGTTAATCATTGGAATCTAGCACCTTTTACGTTTAGATCCATTCATCCCTTTATGAGTCGTTGTTGACTTCTATGTTTGGGGGAATCAACTCATCATATTGGGGATATAACAATCATTTGGAAACATTAATGGGAGTGATTCCGAGAGTTAGTGTAATTTTTCAAATAATGCCTCAAATCTAGGGAGAATAGAAGTAAAAGACAATTCATTTCATGGAAGACTCAATTTTTTACAACTCTGGACTTGACTATTGACTCAACCATCGCCACATTGTGGCTTTTTACATACCTTGGCCTCGCAGGGCCTTTTGGGAAAGCTAAAAGAAAAAGAAAGACAAAAGACTATATCCACTAAGGATTTAGGAGACTCTCTAGAACACAAATACTAGGCCACTCCTAACGACTTCTTCTCTTTCTCATTTCTTCTCCTTGCGTCCCTGGCTCAGACCCACTTGTCCCCTCATTTGGTAATGACACCCTCATCAATGAGTGCTTGGATGTGATTTCTCAGGGTGAGACATGCATTTGTGGAATGACCTGGTGCTTGGTGGTATTTGCAATGTTGTTTTGGGTCGTGACGGGCTCCGACCGGCTCTGTCCATATCACATGTCGGCCAAGAAGCTCAACCTTACCGGCCTCGAGTAGGTGGTCTAACACTTGCTCTCTAGGCATTCCCAACTCATGGAACCAGCGGTAGTGAGCCCCTTTGCCCTGGAGGTGAAATTCTCCCACAGCCGACGCGGGCTTTCCATGGGATACCGTGACAGGTCGGAGCTGATCGCGGGGCTCTTGTTCGACTTGAGCCAGCTGGTTGGGGGCAGTCTTTGGTGGGGAGGAAGACTTCTCGGAAGACCTTTTGAGCTCCTCAATGGACTTCACAATTTCGTGGAGGCACTCTAGGGTGTTCCTTGAGTTGTGCCTTTCCAATTCATCGGTCAAGTCTGCTCGGCTATGTAGGAGATCGTACCGGCGATCATATTATTTCCCAAGGTCCTTTTTGAGTCTCTTTCCTCCCTCTTCCCATAGTTCCTCGACTTTCTTGTGAAGTACCTCCTTGATCTCCTTTCGAAGTTGTTGGACCAGTTTGATCGCTTCATTGCGGTCGACCTCCATCTTTCGCATTTGGTCTCTCATTGTACCCACCGTTCGTTCCAGGAGCTTAACCCTACCCTCTAGCTGTGCTTGCACATCCAAACGGACGTCTGCCTTGACTACTTGGGACTTGTTTTCCATTGTTTCCTATCTTACAAATGACCAACAAACCGTAAGGGCACCGTGGAAGGATTTTTCGGGAAGTCATGCTTTGAAGTAAAACCAAACTCGACACACAAGAGACACCGACTCGAAGGGGATAACAAGTTTGACTCTTCTTTAGGGGAAGAAAGCGAAGCCAAGCGTTTTGATGAATTTAGCAATTCCCTTTTCTTTTTCTTTTTTTTTTTAAAAAAAATCATTTATCCTTTGGATTATCTTAGCCGGCTTTGTCACATAAACAAACGTTAGTGCACAATTCAGGGGCTCAACTTTCACTATTCCATTTTTCTCAAGGCATGTCTTATTCCTAATTGGTTGGAAAAGATCGCTCTTCTTTTTCACAACTATTCTATAACCCTGGATCAGTGGAGGCCATCACTACGTCTATAGACCCCTCGTTTTTCACCTGTATTGCATGCTCCCAAGGACGGACTATCCCGGGCGAGGGTCCTATAGGGCACGCGGCTTCCACCAATCAAAAGAAATGAACCTAGGGTCTAGTGCGTCGTAAGGTTCCCAATACGCGGGTCATCCTAATCATGGTTAAGCCCCAGTCGGGATAGAGACTTTTCTCCGAAGGCTACACTGAAGGCTGCACCGACATTCCGACATGGCCTCATTTTGAATGAGGCGTCTCGATCCTTGACCATGGGCTTAAGGATGATTAAAATAACTCGTTCATTAGGGCTTAACGACACGGTGTCACCCTATCCTTAGTACATGGCCCTTGCTAATTGCGGTTGTCACTAACACACGAGTTGGAGGCTGGTTAGGCCACGCTTGCATTACATCAAGGAGTCACAACTCGGGCATTAATTTGGCCACAATTATCTTTGAGCACGTATCAAGGATGTGGTAACGTGAACTAGACCAAAAACCAACCATAGTCACGGTATTTGTGTGTCACGGACAAGTGTGGTTGACTCGGCTCGGAAGGGAAGGTGGGATGGACCCGTGCGCGCATCGAAGGGAACAAGAGCGCCCAACGAGCTGCATCGTGGCATCCACCCCGGGTTTAAAGGGTATTTGGAACGTGCACGGTCAAGTGCGCGTGGTGTGAAGTCATTCTATGCTCCTTTTTGAGTAAAAAGAGAGATTTTCAATTCGTTTTTCGATAGCATGAGTATGGCATAAGCAAGATATGAACAAGTATGAACAAGCATGGATTGAGCAATTTATACACAACAAATCAAGGAATATAAGCAAACAAAGACCAAAACGTACATGTACCAAGTTGTGCACAACAAAGGATTTTGAATCAAACTTTTGCAAAAGATATATTTTACATTGAAACCCTTTTGTACAAAGCAACTTGTGCACAACGAGAAGACTCAAGAAAAACCCTTGCAAAAAGGATTATGCACGATGAGGTTTTGGAAACCATTTTATTGACAAAAGATCATGCATAACCGAGTTTTATTACCTTTTAAAACCAAGTTTTGGCCAAAAGAATGAAGGTAATGTGCACAAGTAAGACTGTAAATTTGGAACCTGGACAAGTAGAAGCAGAGGGGCACCCAGAATGTTGCAGCCCTGCACCAAACTGTTAATTGGCAACATTCTGGCCCCTACCCAAAGTAGCCGTACGGCTAAAGCAAGAGGGTGAAGATTTTTCTCAGTTTCTCCAACTTCTGATCATCAAGCCCCAGTTTATTGTATTTCCAGAACGTATGTACTCAAAACAGTTCAAACAGAAACATCAAACACACACAAATATGCAACAAGTCAACTAACGGGAATGGGAGTTTGACCCACACAAGAATGCCCCCGAACCTTCTAGAAAGAAGTCCGAAAGCACTCTAATCCCCAGCGGAGTCGTCACTGTAAGGATCCCGCCCCAAAAAAGGAGAAGAAACACGAGCGCGTTCCAAGGGCGAAATACCAAACGCGGGAACCGGACCAATTTAACGGAGTCGCCACATTTTGTTAATTTTAAACCCAACAAAATGACAAAGGTTTGAGTTCAAAGGTTTGGAGGTCAGGTTACAACTTGGGAAGAGTTTTTACGTCCTCCCACGTTGCCTCGGACAAAGCCGAGTCTCCCTTGTTAGTTAACAAAAGTGCATGTGTGTGTGTGTATTTTAACGGAAAATCTTTGTTTTAACTTTTTATTTATCTTTTCAACTGAAAAAGGGGTTTGTTTGGCAAGAAAACAGAAGACAGAAGGGCAAAATGGTCAATCTACCCATACGGCCAAAGTAGCCGTATGGATGGGGAGACCATTCCTGGGATTTTACAGTTTATTCAAGCAACAGTCCAGTTCTAGGCAGAAACAGAGCATTCTGCTTGAACTGGACCAAATTGTTCTGATTCCAGTTTGTTATTCCAACACAAAACAACATTAACAACTCATTCCTATGCCATTTGGTCATCAAAGAACCTCCCAAAACAAGAGTTTGGGCATGATCAAAGGCAATCATGGGAGAAACATGAAAAAGGTGGCCAACATGCCCTTTTGAGCCATAGTGACCATTTGATGAGTAAAGATTGAAACTTTACCATCAAAATGGCTCTTCTAGGCAAGATTAATCCTTTAGGGACAAGAACAAACCATAAAGATTGAATCTTTATTACCCAAACTTGGGAATTTTGTGCTAGATCAAGGTGATGAGGATAAAGATTAAGACTTTATCCTCAACATGATCATCATAGCTTAAAATGAGCAAAATGAACAACAAGAGCATCATCCATGACAAGAATGTAAATGAACAATCAACAAGCCATGATCAAACTAGGTTTGAACCTCTTCCACACAAAGTATGGAGGGCACCTTTGATCATCTCATGGCTTGGACTAGGAAATATAAATAATAATAGATATATGTATATTGCTTGAATGGACAAGACTTGCAAGAATGTAAAGATCAACAATAAATGACAAGATCAAAGATAAATAGAGTTCTTAGATGAAGAGAAGGGAGGGGGAGGAGGTGGCTTTACCTATCTTGGTTTAGGCCAATCTTCCTTTCTCTCTTTCACTCTTTGTTCACTCTTACTCACACTATTCTGAGGTGAATTCGACGGAATTACCTTAGTTCTAATGTTTCTCCCCCTCCCCCTGAAATGATCACCAAGGGGTTCTATTTATAGGGACTGAGGGTGCCCAAACCATCCGTACGGCTAGGCCCCTCTAATACCCAAAGCATCCGTACGGCTCAGCCTGGCGAGCTTCTGGATTTTTCCAATTTTATACCAGAGTAGTCCTGGAATTTATAGCTTATCATAGGGAGGTCCTGGCCTATTAGCTTATCCCTGAAATGGTACTAAGGCTACCTCTAAGATAGGTCAGTTTTAGATTGGGGTACTTACAGTATGACGACATTACTATCCCCTGCCTTAAAAGTTCTATCCGTGGGGTTTTTGTAACTATCAACTATGCGCATATCAGACAGACTATGGGACTCCCTGCGTGCAATAGGAAGAAGCTATCACAGGATGTGCAAGATAAGGTTGCGCAGAAGCTTATCAAAATCCCTTCGTTGGTTGGTCAATACAACAACCACGATAGGAAGGAATTTGGAGAACTCATGTACCATCTCTGCACATTGGTTGGAGACACCATTAACTGCAAGAATGGAAACAAATCCACTTTCATCAGAAAACAATGGATGTGCTGCGTAGCCATTTATAAGAAGAAGCAGTTAAGCTGGGCTGAGATCATCTATGATGAGTTAGTGCGTTGGGTGCGCGTGTACAAGAAAAAGGTTGCCGACACCAAGAGGCCACCTAAGTACAAGAGTCACTGCAGAATCCTAACTGCTATCTTCATGCGCTTCCCCAAAGTACGCAAATTGGTGGATGACGACCCCTCTTTAAAGGTTGATGTGACTTCTACACGCATGTATTCTCGCGTATTCTTTCAGAATTTCCGCCGTGAAGTTAACAACTTTGATTACTGCATGTACTGGGCTGCTGATCCGGTTGAGTTGTTTGAGGATATTCATCCTGATGACCAAGGCTCACCTCCAACTTCTGATAGTGAGCTCAAGGAAGCCTCCACATCTGAGTCAGATTCTGAAGAAGAATCCTTTTATGAGCCTGTTGTAAGCAAGGTGGGTGATAAAGAAAAAGGCAAGGGTCCAGCTACTGATGTTCCTCAGCGCAAGAAGAAGAAGTCCAGCAAATCTACTGCTGCACCTGGGATAACTATCAAAGAGCCTTCTGCGCCTGCTCCTAAGCGCAAGGCTACTACTGACCCTGAGCCTCCTAAGAAATCAAAGAAGGCTAAAGCCCCTACGCCTGAAGAGCAAAAGAAAGCTAAGGCTGATGCGCTTGAAAAGAAGAAGGAAAAGAAAAAAGACAAGAAAAAGTAGCACGCAAAGGAATCAAGAACTCTATTAGATGAGTCTGATGAAGACATCCAAGTAGAAGATGATCCTGTACCTAAGTCAAAGCGCGCATCTACTCCTCCTCCTGCACCTCAAGAGGAAGATTTCTTTGAAGGTGATGCAAATGATCCACTCATTAGCCCTTCCAATCTACTGGAACCTCTAAGGCTGCTCAATCTCAGGGGGAGAAGCAGAAGGGGACTGCAAAGCCCATGCGCAATGCTACTTCTAGTGAGGATGAGGTCCCACTATCGGTGAAGAAGGCCACTCTATCGTGCAGGGTAAAGAAGGTTGCTACCAAGAAGAGCGCCTCAAAGCGAACCATGGAAGACTTATCTGATGTTGATTAAGATCCTCCAAGACATTCTCCTCCACGCACTGAAAATTCTGCGCGTGATATAGCAAGGGAAGCAAGACTTGCTGCAGTTGCGCAAAGGAACGTTGCGCAACAGGCCCCACCAGTCTTTATTGATGGTGAAGGTTTTGTTCATGATGCGCCAGATCCTACTATTTATGAGGATGCGCCTATAGTTGAAGATGGTGAAGACTCAAGCTCAGAAGATTATGAGGTCCATCGTTCTCCTATCCATGCGCATCAATCTCCCGCTCCTGCGGAAGTTACTCCTGTTGCTGCTGCTATTCCCGCGCAACCTACTGGAGCTTCACATACTTCCCCTGATATTCAAATTGTGCCTCCAACTAATACTCCCTTAGATCCCTCTAGTTCAACAACTAACATGCGCCAAGTCTTAGCCATGATTCAGACTATCTAGGCTAATCAATTCGCCGCGCAAACCCAGCACTTCCAAGTGGTCACTGTGCAAGCTAAGATTCAAGAGCAACTGGATGCGCAGTCCGCTAGGCTAGATGTGCAGGACAGTTTGCTTCAGGCCATTAATTGTGCCATTAAGGGGGAGAGTTCTGCAACAAAGGCAACCCCTTCTGAAGCTACACTACAACTAGTTCTGGAGCTGCGCCCATGCCTCCAAATTTTGAAGCGCTCCGCCTAGACCTAGAGCACGACTTCAGTGTGATTACCACTGTGCTCTCAAAAATCCCTTCAATGCATGGTCTTAATGAATCTTTAAGCACCATGGCAGAAGCTATAAAGGATGTTATGCAGATTGAAACTACAAAGATTTTGAATGCATTTGAAAACCATGCGCCCGGTGAATCCAGCTCTTCATCCGCCTCCTTTAATGCGCTAAAATCTCATGTCACTCACTTCCTAGTTCAGTTCAGTGATACTTTTAACAGCGCTATGAACCAAGCTATGCTGGATATGCAAGCAAGCCAAAACATGGTTCAAGTGGAGTTGACCAAATCTCTAGCGGATGCGCGGAAAGAGATTCTGGACTCTATTGCTTCTGCTCAGCAATCTCTGGCAAACCAATTTGGTTCCCTTGAGAATACATTTAATAGAGTCTCTGAAGACCTTCAGAAAGACAACGATCTGATGCGCTCCGGTATGAAGACATATGTTAACCAGGCTGTGGAATATAATGCTAAGTTTCAAGCTCTCAAGATTGAGATAATGGACAAGATTACCGGCCTGCAGAACGAGCTTAGGGAAGCACTTTCTAGGATTAACATAGACTAGAAATGTAATTTCTTTTGCTGCGCATATTTTGTAAGTTTTTGATGCGCATTTGTTTTTACTTTTGATTTTCTCCCATGTAAAACTTGTACCTGTAACTCTCATCTTTCAAGTTTTAATGAGAAGAATGCATCATTGCGTTTTTACAAAACCTTGTTCAATTCAAACTTTTCGTCTGTGGAACATTGCATACATTATGAACTTCATGCGCATTTCTTATAAATGCTCATATTTTATTGCATGATGTTTAAACATTCAGTTTAAATGCATACTCAAACTTAAACTCATAATAATTTGTATGCGCTGGATGATATTTCTGTCTTTCCCATATTGTAAATTATTTTTTTGGATAGACTAGAAATCTATAACACTGGCTAGTGTGTGCATTGACTTGAGACATGACTTACCATTTACATTCTTATGGACATGTTTTTATCAAGTACTTTGTATTGCCTTTGTTGTAGTAGGTAATGGCATCAATCATTTAGGGGGAGATTGTTGGGTATGCTTATTACTTTAACCTCCTATATATGTTAGAATTGATTGATACCATCACCTCAGTTTATTTTAAGGACTTTAGGACCCTATGTAAGAAGTTTTATAACTTCATTTTTTAGCTAAGTCCTCTTTATAGACTAGGCTTAGTGTTTAGGGCTGAAGCTTTATATTTGAGGTCTCATGTGTAGATGGATAATTATGATGCGCATGTCCTTCATGCGCAGCACCCTCTGCGCACATCTATGCGCATGGATTTCATGCGCAGCGCAGATTTGCCTTGGTCAAATCCTCCATTTCCCGACCTCACCTCTATAACTTAGAAAGGGTCAAGACAAGCTACGCTTTTCAGAATGAGTCAAAGTGCTGTCATCCTTCTAGAAGAAATTTGAATCCTGTCAACTTGCTGTCTCCAACAGCTATAAAGGACATCTGCGCACCAATCACATTGTGACAGCACATCGTCCTTGCTGAAGCTCCCCAACGGCTAGTTCTTGGAGCTCCACTATAAATATCCAGCTCTTCCTCATTTTCCAAGTTGCTTGAGCTTTTACTTCCAAAGAGAAACTTTGAAGATTTGAAGATTGCTTGCCTATTTCCAGAATTCTCAAGATCAACCTTCACACCTTTATACTCATCCAAGCCTAGATCCTAAACAGCCTTTGTATCACCAGAATCTTGTGCTCTCCATCTTATAGATTCAAAGAGCCCAGATTTCTGATTCACACACACACCTCTTGAAGTTCCGATCTCATCGATCATACTTCTAGAGAAACACCGGTTATTGTCTAGGATTTTGTTCTTTCATAGATTATAGATCTTTGAGTTAGTTTGTTCTAAATCGTTGTAACTTGTAACTCTCTCATATAATAAGATCTCCATTAGAAATCCAAGACTAACCATCTTGGTAGAGGACGTATATCTTTTCCCGATCGAACCTCTCCAAATAGCTTGTCTCTATAATCTGTTTTGCTTTCTACATTTAAGCTTTTCAGATATATTGCTTTGTTTGATCCTTGTAGATTATACCTGCGCATAAGTGATTGCTTTAAACTTCCGCTGTGCATTTCACATTCTTGCTGCGCGCTATACTTAGCCAAATTAAGAGTCGTGCGCATTTGCCATTGATTTGCAAAAAAGTTTGATAAGAATTTTAAAACGCTATTCACTCCCCCCCTCTAGCATTTTTCATACCCTTGTTGCCCCTTTGAGACCAACAGGAACCACTTTAAGTTCACCAATGAACTTCTTAATCCAAACAGTTTCCCTTGCAGCATCCAATGTAGCAATATACTTAGCTTTAGATGTAGAATTAAGTGACTGTACTCTGCTTGGAACTATTCAAACTTATAGCTTCACTATTCAACATAAACACAAAAACAGATTACGATCTATAATCATTTTTGTCGGTTTGGAAGCTTGCATCCGAGATCATCTTCCATACCTCCATAGATCAAAATTGAATCTTTAGTCCTTCTCAAGTACTTAAGAATCGCTTTTATAGTCGTCCAGTGATACTCACCGGGGTCGGATTGATATCTACTCGTCATGCTCTAAGCATTAGATATATCCGACTTAGTACTTATCATCGCATGGTGGATCTAATTGCCGAAGCAAAGGGCATGTCACACATTTTCTCATGCTCATCTTTTGTCTTAGGACATTGAGTCTTGGTTAGAGAAACACCATGTATCATTGGCAACTGTCCTCTCTTAGAATTTTCTATGAGAAATCTTCTGATGGCCTTGTCAATGTATGTACTTTGGCTTACACCAATTTAGCTTCCTTGATCTATCTCTGTAGATCTTAATGCCAAGGACATATGTGGCTTCATTCATATCTTTCATTGCGGAACACTTTCTTAACCAAGTCTTTACAGACTCACATATAGGAATGTCGTTTCCAATGAGTAATATGTCATCCACATATAAGATAAGAAATAGCACTATGATCCCACTAATCTTCTTGTATATACAAGATTCATTTTCGTTCTCAATGAAGCAAAGCTCTTTGATTCATCAAAACGGAGATTCCAACTCCCATAAGCTTGCTTTAATTCATCCCATGGATTTGCGCAACTTACATACTTTATTAGAATTTTCTTGACTATCAAAACCATTAGGTTGTATCCTATACATCCTTAATTGAGTTCCCGTTAAGGAACGCTGTTTTGACATCCTTTTGTCAAATTTCATATTCCAAATATGAAAATGTGACTATGATAATTCTAGTAAGTTCCTTGCTACCCATGTAAGTTTTCTCCAAGAAAACTCAATCTCATCCTTTGGTTTTACACCTTAGGATAGAATGATCAAGTTCCAAACTTGATTATTATACATGGATTGCCTTTTTAGATTTCATTACTCCAAGTCATTAATCTAAATGTGGAGCGGACACTGCATTTTGATAGGTGGTAAATTATTCATTATCAATGAGATTTACCTCAATACTTTCTATTTCAAAATATCCAATATTTCTTGTAATAGATTGTATCCTATCATATATGCAAGTACTTGTATATTTTGAACGGATTTTCACAATCCCTTGTGAAAGTTTGTTTAACTTCCATTTTAGGTTAAATGCTATTTTCTGGGTCTCGAACCATTCGAGGTATATTTTACTCCCACTGGTTCTTTTAGAGATAAATGACTTATCTAGAAAAGTACCATCGTAAGCAACAAATCATTTGTTTCTTATTAGTAAAATAATATCCTCAAGTTTCCTTAGGATATCCCATAAAAATATATTTATTAGATTTAAATGTGAGTGTGTCCCAGACAGCTCTTTTCCAAAAGGTCTCACCATCTTAATCTTTATGAAAGACAAACCAAGTTTTTTTTCACCTTTTAACCTCTTTTGATGGAACTCAAATTAGTGTAATTATAGCGGTTTCAAATACATAATCCCAAAACAAATAATGGAAGATCAATCTGACGTTATCATCTAATGAACCCTTATCCAATAAGGTTCTTTACCTCCACGCAGACACATCATTCCAAATGGTGTTCTTGGTGGAGTTAATTGTGAAACTATTTCACAACCTTAACGATGACTGTCAAATTCTTGGTTTAATTATTCATCATCATGATTCAATCAGAATCTTTGAATAGTTTTTCCAAGTATTACCAAAATTCTCTTTTTAGCATTGCTACTTAATGCACCATATACATCGAAATGTATTAGGTCAATTAAGATGTTAGCCTTTTACCAATCATAGTAAAAGATGTCTTGGTCCAAATAAATAAGTCTTGCATAAATGATATAATTCCAAATCATATGACTTTAAAACTCCGTCCCATAGAATTTTAGATATGCATTTATCATTTATTTGTTCAAAACAATAATGCATAAGAAATTTAATTATTTATTTTATAGCCTTTATTACTTTGTTCTTCAAGATTTAGGATATAAGATTTATTTATATGATAACAGAATGAAGTAAATCATAATAAATAAAGAACCCCTTTCTTATTCCAAATAAGAAATAAATATCCTTCATTATCTTATTACAATATAATATTTCTACTTCATGTGTAAAGCCACTTTATAAGTGTTCTACGAACAATGCTGCAACCATTGCATCATTACCATTCGTAGGTTTAACTTTACTATAAGCAGTCTTTCAATTTACTAATTATTGCACATTTATACAAATGTGGGATTCACATCTGGTATCCAATACCCAATAATTAAATTTATAAAGATTATTTTATAACATAAATATCCCAAGTGGTAGTCCCACTACCATTCTAATTTATTGATCATCCAGAATTTTGATTACAATTTTAAATGGTCAATCCAATTGCCACGTTACAAATTGCATCAATTCGAGTTATAATTTTAGCCACAATTATTTCCTTTAGACAATGTCTGTCTTGCCTTTCCTTTGGCATTTGCCCTTTCCCTTCATGAACTATAAGCACTGGAGAGCTTTTCTCCATCATCTTCATCTCCGCAGTTTCAACCATGTCATGAAACTCGGAGAGATTCTTTATCCATTCCAAGCATGTTATAGTTCATCACAAAGTGATTATAACTCTTAGGCAATTAATTTAAGAATGAGATCCGTGGCTTGCTCCAATCCAATCGGACAGCCTATTTTCTCAAGATGCTCTACGTAGCATTTCTTTTAAGCATGTGAGGTTTCACTTGTTGCCCTTAACTCATTTTGCAATAAGTGAATGCAACAATGGTTTTATACCTTTCTTGCTTAGATTGCTCTTAAAACATGTCTCTTAACTCCACGCTTATCTATTAAGCTTCCAAAAGTTCCAAACTTTGTTGGAGTTTTGAGAACATAATTGCGAGCATGAGACAACCCACATCTCTAGAATCATACTCATGTTTCTTGTGATTGTCTCCTCTGCCCTAAGGGCATTGGCTTTGGGTTCCTTTAGGAATAGGCCTATCAGGAATGTACAACCCTTCTTTTGCCTTAGAACGATTCTTAGGCTCAGGATCCAATCCATGAAGTTTGTACCATTCTCTTGAAGCTTATCCTTATCAATGATTGATCGCAACGAAGTTAGTTGTTATAATCTACAACTCATGCAAAATTTCCAAAATTTTACAAGTACCAATCTCATTAAAGAGATAAATAATGTATTTTCCAAAAAATACTCCCACTAAATTATATAACCTTCTTTATGCATCCAATGTATAATATAATTTAAATGGGCTAAAATCCAACTTTAATTTAATTTCAAGTCCGCTAAGGCGGATTACACAAAATCAAATTAATTACCTAGACAACCCTGTCAATCATATCCCATATGACTCTTAGATCCTTTTCTGAGATTCTTTTGAGATTGGGCTAAGATCCAACTTTAATTTAATTTCAAGTCCGCTAAGGCGGATTACACAAAATCAAATTAATTAGGTAGACAATCATGTCAATCATATCCCATATGATTCTTAGAGATCCAATTTCAAAAGCATGTTTAATCTCATCTTTGCCTAGGCCAAAACTGTTTTGACGCCTAATTAAGTCCAACCATTTTAAACGTATAGTTAATGTGTCTCGCTAGGGCATATCCACATTATCTATCTTGCTCATACATAAATAAAGTTAATGCACCTCGCTAGGGCGAACCCACATTAAAGTCAACCATTTACTAACAAGTGTTTTAATCATGGCGTGGCGAAAAAGACTTATAACTTTTTTGAAGGTTTTATCTCCTTATAGCATACAACATATTTATGAGCACATATGATAAACATGTTACGCATCAAGTTTAGCCACTAAATTAATCATCATTAATTTAAACATAAAATTTATGTGTCATTAGTTTCTCTATAATTATGAGGATTTTGTGTCTCCTACGTCCTTAAAGGCTATGAATAAGGTGGATAAGGCTGCTCCTGTGGTGGTTTCTCAAGGAAAAAAAGGTATTGTGGTTGATGGGATCATTGAGCTTGAAGAGGAACGAATGGATGAGGAAATCATTATGGAAACTCAGGATGGTATAAACGCTACTCTCGTGAATGATGTGGATGGTTCAAAGCCTATTATTGTTAATGTTGATGATGGTAATGTTGATTCTGACTCTGAACTTTTGGTTGCGGATTCAGTTATTTATCCACGTTCTAGTGATGCTATTATAGACCAATTGCAGCTTTCTCCTCGTGGTCCTCGCATGACAACAGATTTTGACATTCATGAGCTCTCTTCTCATGCTTGTAATGGTGACTTTACAAATCCAGCTCCTAATATTAGGAGCGGAGATCCTTCTTTGGCTTAAAAGCCGTTTCTTTTTTCTCTCCTCGTTATTGTTTTAATGGTAGGAGTTTTAAGCTGGAATATTCGTGGTGTTGGAAATTCAGCATCTATTAGAAGGGTGAAGATACTTCTAAGGATGCATGATATCTCGATTGGTGGTATTTATGAGCCTAAGTTGGATACTTCTGTCCTTCCTTCTTATGTTCGTAAATTCAGATGTATTGGTGGTATTTCGAATGATAAAGGTAATATTTGGGTTATATGGAGACACGGTATTACTTGTGCTTTGGTTTTTCAAGATGATCAGGTAGTTACGGTTCGTGTTAGTCATGCTCTTTGGCCTCATTCTGTTCTTTTATCTTTTGTTCATGCTAGCTGCAATAAATACATTCGACGGGCCTTATGGGATTATATCATTGATATGAGTGATACGGCAGATGAATGGATGATTGTTGGGGATTTTAATGCAATTATAGATCAATCTGAGAAACTTGGGGGCAAACCTGTTGTTGATCGTACAACATCTGAATTTGTTGATATGATTCAAGTTTCTAACCTCATTGATGGGGGTTATAGAGGGCATGTGTATACCTGGTGGAATAAGCGGACTGAGAGAGCTACAATTCTTCAACGTCTTGATAGGGCAATGTATAATGCAAGGTGGTTTCAAAGATTTGCTCAAACATCTATTGAGCATTTGAATAGAACTTGTTCAGATCATGCTCCATTAGTTATTAATATTCGCTTGGTTGATGAAGTTAGGAAGGGTGTATTCAGATTCTTGAACATTTGGACTAGAAATAATACTTTCTTGTCTACGGTTCAATCTTCTTGGGCTGGCCGGTTGTTTGGGAGACCTATGGTGAAATTTGCTAAGAAACTTACTAGACTTAAACATGCCTTACAAGTCTGGAATAGAAACACTTTTGGGAGGGTTGATCAACTTGTCAAGAATGCGGAAGATGAGGTTTGTGGGAAAGAGTTGGCTTTTGAGCAAGACCCTAGTGAAGAGAATAGGGCTGCTCTCCACCTTGCTCAAGCTAACCTTTCCTATCGTTTAAAGATTGAAGAAGAATTTTGGATGCAGAAAGCAAATTTGGCGTGGATAAGAGATGGGGATCATAATACCAGATTTTTTCATGCTTATGTTAAAAAAAGAAGGCAGCAACTTTTCATTCATAGGATCCGGGGTACGAATGGGCAATGGATTGATGACCAAAATCTGATCCAAGAAGAAGCGGTGCAGTTTTATTCAGATCAGCTTAATGGAGCTAATGATAATCCCCCAAATGGTTTATTGAATCTAATTCCTAGATTGATTACCAATGATGAAAATCGGATATTAATTGCTAGTCCTTCTTTGGAAGAGCTTCATGATGTGGTGTTCAGCATGAGTGCCTCGAGTGCAGCGGGTCCCGATGGTTTCACGGGTGAATTTTATCATAAATGTTGGGATATTATCAAGGCTGATCTTCATAGAGCGGTGGTGGAATTCTTTTGTGGTTTTCATCTTCCTCGCAGTTGGACCAGCACTCTTATTATAACTATTCCAAAGGTGGCTGCTCCTACCTCTTTTTCTGAACTTAGGCCTATTAGTTTGTGTAATTTCTCGAACAAAGTTATTACAAAACTTCTTTGCCTTCGTCTTCAGAATGTTCTCCCCCGTATTATTTCTCCTCAACAAAGTGGTTTTGTTAAGGGGCGTTTGATTCATGAAAATGTGTTGCTTGCTCAAGAGATGTTTCACTCTCTTAAACGCAAGGTTTTTGGTTCTAATGTAGCTTTAAAGCTTGATATGGCGAAAGCGTATGATCGGATTTCTTGGTTTGCCTTGATTAAAGTTATGAGGAGTTTTGGTTTTTCTGAAGAGTGGCTTGATATGATCTTTCGGTGTATCAACTCCTGTTGGTTTTCGGTTCTCAAAAATGGTAATGCTAGTGGTTATTTTTCATCTTCTAGAGGGTTGCGTCAAGGCGATCCCATTTCCCCCAGCCTCTTTATCGTAGCTGCTGAAGTGTTAAGTCGTGGGCTGAATAATCTACACCTCCTTCATCCTCAAGTCAACTATCACACGGGTAACCTTAATGTTCCTGTTATCTCTCATTTGTCCTACGCTGATGATATTATTATATTTTGTAATGGTAGCATTCCGTCTCTTGAAATGCACATGAATTTTCTTGAAGAATATCAACAATTCTCGGGTCAGATGGTCAGTGTGTCTAAATCTTGCTTTATTACTGGGAGGGATAATGCGGATCGAGATAATGCTATTGCCAATGTTACGGGATTTCAGAAAAAGCATTTACCTATTATATATCTCGGCTGCCCTCTCTATATTGGGCGGAAAGTACAAGCCTTATTTGATCCAGTTATGCAAAAAATTGGAGTTCGTCTTGACTCTTGGCAAGGGAAAATTCTTTCAGCTGGTGCTAAATTGATTCTTATCAAAGCTTGTCTGCAGGCAATCCCCATTTATTATATATCCTTGCTGGACCCTCCTAAGGGTGTAATCAATGCCATGAATCGTCTGATTTCTAATTTCTTTTGGAGCAGCCCGGATGGAGGAAAAAAGTGTCACTGGGTTTCTAGAAAGGAGTTTTTTGGCCGGTTGAAGAAGGAGGGTTAGGGCTGCGCAAGTTTGATGAAATGGCTATGGCTTTTTCCATGAAGCTTTGGTGGCGCTTTCGTACTTCAGATTCTCTTTGGGCTCAGTTCCTTGGTGCCAAATATTGTCGTGATACTCATCCCATGGATGCTATGACCCGCCAAGGTTGCTCTCACATTTGGAGAAGGATGGTTAGTGTTAAAGATTTGGTGGAAGAGAGGCTTAGATGGGGTGTGGGTAATGGTCAGATTTCCATTCAAGAAAATGGCTTTCTCATGATATTACTCTTTTAGATAATCGTCATGATCAGATTTTCTCTCTATATGAAAATGGCGTGCTTCGTGAAGAGTATGTTCTTGACACTTTTGGTCAACAAGCTTTGATGGCGCTACAAGCCAATAATATTCAGATTGAGGCGGGAAACGATCAAGCATTTTGGATTCCTTCAACTTCTGGTAATTTTTCCATTTCTTCTGCTTGGATGGAATGTCGAGTTTCAAGACAACGGGATAATGCTTTTGCTTGGTGTTGGCATAAACACATTCCTCTCAAAGTCTCGGTCTTTCTTTGGAAAGCCCTTAAAGCTGCCCTCCCAACGGATGAAAATGTTTCTCGAAAAGGTATTCCTATTGTTTCTAAATGCATTTGTTGTGTGAATTCTTCCTCTGAATCAATACATCACCTCTTCATTAATGGTGATATTGCTAAGAGTGTATGGACGTTTTTTGGAGTTATGCTTGGTTTACCGATTTTGGGCTCTTCTATTGCTACTAGAATTGTTGCTTGGCATTCCCCCTCTAGTACAAGTATTGTTTCTTGGTTGGGTAATATTCTGCCCGGATTTATCTGTTGGGAAATTTGGAAGCATCGGAATAAGTGCAGGTTTGATGGATTAGTTCCAAACTCGGACAAAGTAATCCATAATATTCGGCATCAGATTATTGGTATTCTTAGTGCTCATAAACTCTATTTTCCTGTTGTATCTAGGGATGAGTATGTATTTCAATTTTTTGAAGTGGTCCCGGCTATTCCTAAGTTGTCTCGGGTTAAGCTTGTCTCTTGGAATCCTCCGATTTCTGGTCAAATCAAGCTTAATTCTGATGGAGTTTCTAGAGGAAATCCTGGTATTGCTTCAGGAGGTGGTGTCCTTCGTTCTCATGATGGCTCTTTTATCTCTGCGTATTCTCGGTTTTATGGTCAAGCCACAAACATGGTGCAGAGGCAAGGGCTGCTCTAGACGGTCTCATTCATGCGCATTCGATGGGTTTTCACACCATTTGGTTAGAGATTGATTCGGAAGTTCTTGCTAACATTCTCAATCGGAAATATCAGATTCCATGGGAGATTTGGTATATAATTCAAGCCATTTTCAGAATTATGGGAGAGATTCAGATCCGGGTCACTCATATTTTTCGAGAAGGAAACAAAGTTGCAGATTTTTCTTGCTAATTATGGCGCGGATGGTAGTGCAGATTGTGATTTTCATTCTTTAGTTGCTTGCCCTCGTTTGTGCCAAAGCTTGTTATACTTTGATAGAATCTCTTATCCTAATATTAGACTTTAGTTTTTTATGTCTAGTCACTTGTATTTTCATAGGTGCTAGCCCCTTTCTTTTTTTGTAGAGGATCTTATAGATTGTGTAAGACCTCCCCCCTAGTTTTTTTTTCCTTTTCCGGTGGTTGAGGTTGTCATGTCCCCCACCTTGCTTGTATATTTTTTTCTTTCTTAATAAAATCTAGGGAGTACCGTCTCCTTTCGCCAAAAAAAAAAAAAATATAAATAAAAACTCTTTGAACTTTGGTTATCATCTTCAAATCAAGACAACATGAAGTGCGGCCGAACTAAGCCATAGGCAACCACAATTCCGCACTAATTCAAGAAACCAAGAAAGTAGTCCATGTGGCCGAAACTAAGCAATAGATGGTCTCGATGAATGTAGGCCAATTTCATCAACAATTCCACATGGATCTCCAATCTTTGAATCAAGAACTTTGTTTCTCAATTTTATCAATTATGAACTCTTCATAATTCTAACTTCGTTTTATCTTTGAATCTTTGATTTGCGATCTAGTTTGGGAAACACAATCTCGATGAACGTAGATTAGCCATCCAAACCTTGATCCAATCTTGGAATCACAAGACTAAAACAAATAGGAAAATTAAACCCAAGATCCACACCCAAAACCTAAGCCCCGTCCCGCGCCAAACCCTAGGTCCGGTCGGGTCAAGGCATAGGTCAGGTCGGACCTCTGCGAAAAATCAAAAAAAAATTAAAGTTCCAAATTGTGTCTCAAAATTTTTTTCCCGATTCAATTAGGATTTGGTGTTCTTGGTGATCCAATCACCATGATCATTAAAACCTTGAATGAACAATTCATGAATCCCTAGATTATCAAAACTTTGATCCAATCAAAAATTGATAACCCAAACAATTTTAAATCCACCATAATTTTTATTGCGATTGAATAGTGCGTTAAAGTTCATAAAACAGTAAACCACATAAACGCATATAACACATTAACATTGTCACGACCCGAAAACTAGGCTCTATTTTATTTGGTGATAAATAATTATTATTTATTTATTTGCTTAATTATGTATTTAAATTATTACTTAATTAATAATTTATGAGTTATAATAATTCATGCCTAGCATTTTATTTGGGTTAGTGTAGTATTGTTGGGTCTTAATTGTAAGCAGGGAGTGTAAGTTTTGTGTGTAGTGATGAGGAGGGGGCCTAAGTGTAAGTTCTTTAAATCATTTTAACTACTCCCTCCCTACTCATCTCCTCCCTCACTCTCACACTCAATCTCCCAGCATTCTCTCTCTTTCCATAGAAGAAAAAAAGGGTAAGGTTTCTTCCTCTCTTCTCTCTACATTTCCATCATCTTCCTCTTGTCATTTCCCATTTCTTAAAACATGAACCTTGTTTAGATCGTCGATAGGATCGCGTAGAACCAAAAAGAATTGAATTCCGTCAACTTTGAGATTTATCAAGTAAGTTACTTTTCCCCCATTTTGGTGCTAAAATGTTCATATCATGTTTGTATGACATTTGATGTGTTATATTCGATGTTTGATTGAGTTTTGAATTTATTGGGAATTTATTTTGAGTTTTGATTGAAAATGGTGTTTTGATAAAAGTTGGGATTAAACCTTAATCTTGGTTGATAAATGATGTTATCTAGGCCCTCCTCCTAGTTATAAGTTGTTGTGGTACATATTTAAGCTTGGTGGGAGATTCATTGTGTTTGATTTTGAGTGTGGTGAGAAATGGGTAAGAACCTAAGGAACCCAGCTCTGTTTTCCCGGCTGGAATCCAGACCAGGTGCCCGCCCGCCTTGACCCGAGCGCCCGCCTGCATACCATTTCCTGATGGCCAAACCTTCTATTGAAACAGGCGCCCGCCCGCCCCCTACCAGGCGCCCGCCCGCCCCCTGGTTCAGAATTCTCCCTTTTTCTTGGTTTAAGACTTAAGGCTTATCTAGTTTAAGTTTATTTATTCTAATTAACTTAAGATAACACCGTGGAACACTTTAGAAATTAAAATTGGTTCCTTTGTGAACAATAGTGTTACATAATTTGATCAAGTATTGTTTGGGCGTCTTATGATGTATTTGCGTTTGTTCCAACCGAATTGAATTTCGCGTAAGACTTGGTCTAAGTTTTAGGCGATGTCCTATAGTACCTAGAGGGTTGTTATTGAGCACCAAAGAGTAGGGTTTAGTCCGGTCGTGATCATGTTCTAATAAGTGTAACCTTTCGGATTCGTTTGGGGTGTTTAGAATGGGTTCGTTATGAACGGAGATAAAGCGTGAATTGGCAATTGGGTACCTACGGTTTGATTAACCTTAAGATGTATTCGTTCGGACTTCTTAATTGGAATTCCAGGTGTGATGAGATGGTTGAGTTCATAGTCCTAGTATATCTTTTGAGTAAATGTTTATGGTCATTTTGGTAATAGCCATTGTGCCATTTGGGAGCGACCGTTTGGGTTGTGCTCTTTATGACTAACTTGTGGGTATAATATTTAGGATGTATTTGGTACGTGCCTTATCTTGGAATCATTATGTTTTAATGGTTAATGTTGTTGGACTCTTTTATGAGAAACTCCTTGTGTTATTGTTGTTGAACTCTTCTTGAGTAATAGTTTGCATCTTTTATGGTGATTAATTGGTATGGTTCCCTACTTTGGAACCCTTTTCATGTTTACAAAGCTAGTATTCATTACTTAGCATTGTTGAAAGTCCAGCTGGTTATTTGTGTATCGAGTCAGGCAATGGATAATGCTATAATGGCACGAGCCAAGTCCAGTATAGCATCGCCCATTGGTCCTTCTGTCCTCATCCAGATTGGCCTTGGTTGGGATGAGCTAGCTCCGTTGTGGGTATTCTAGCTAATCGTTTTGGAGCATGACTTTGTGGCATGGCTCCTGCCCCTTGTGGCACTTTATCATTGTTATTGGTTCCGGTACCGGGTTTCTCTTCAGCTTTTATGCTACTATGAAGAGGGTTTGTTTGATTGATGGGTTGATTGGTCGCTTCTGACCGGGGATTTCTCTTCAGCTTTCATGCTATTATGAAGATGATGATTTGTTGATTATTGAAGCTGCGCAGCGACCTTTATTTGGTTCTTTCAGTTGGGAAACCTTGGCTAATATCCTTTGTTATGTGTTTATTTTCCGCTGCTATCTGTTGACTGTTAATTGTTACATGCTATGTGATATTTATCATTGCTTATTGCTTATTGCATTATAGCATGTCATGTAGTTGCATTAGTAACTTACTGAGATTTTATCTCACCCTGTTTATTTCCATCTTTGTTTTTCCTTAACCCCCCCCCCCAGGAGGAAAAGGATTAGGATTCGCGGATCGAGGAGGACGTCGAGAGGATTGAGATTTTGGGGCAGGTTGTCATGGATCGGTTACATTATTTAAATGTATAACCTTTGGGGATAGTTTCACCATTATTGACGTCGTTAAGAATTGTATATTTTATTCTTTTTGGCATAAGCTGTGGAGCTTATGTTAGATGCACTTTGTTGATTTAAACTTGGATTTGTAAAACCTTGTGTTATCATCTTTGGTTCAAAATGGAATTTTTAACTTCTATATTTTAGAGTTTTGGTTTTAAGTCGACGTCCAGCTTGCGATCTCGGGCCCGCGGGGTTCGGGGTCGCGACAGTTGGTATCAGAGCTATGGTTTAGCTCTATGTATAAGTATAGGTGGATTAGTATGACCTAGGAGGGTAGTGTGTTCGGAGTGAGTAACAATTGTTGTTTTATGCAGGTACTTGTTTGAAATGGCTCGAAGGAGAAGTGGTGAAAGTAATACTGGTAATGCAAATCAGAATGAAACAAGGGATGAAGCCCGTGCAATGTTTCAGGGCATGTTTGAGGCGGCCATGAAGGCCATACATGATCAAGGTCCTAGGGTAGAACAAGCACCACCACCCCGCTACGGATTGGAACAATTTCTGAAGTTGAAACCGGTTGAGTTCAATGGGGAACCCGATGTAAGGAAGGCCGAGCTATGGATTGAGTCGATGGAGAAAATTTATGATGTCTTTGGTTGCACCGATGAAGACAAGGTCCGGTTTGCGGCTTATAAACTTGTGGGTGCCGCCGAGCACTGGTGGAAGGGTGTTAAAGCGAGTTGGGACGATACTCACACAGTGTATGCATGGGAATTGTTTGTGCGGAAGTTCAAGGACCATTTCATTCCGGTAGTGGATCAGAACCGAAAGGAGATCGAGCTTCTCAACTTGGAGCAAGGTTTGTTGTCTATAGCTTAATACTCGGCTAAGTTCACATAATTAGCCCGGTATTGTGACTATCTTGTGAGGACCGAGGAGCAGAAAGCTATGAGATTCATCTGGGGTTTGAAGACTTCTATTCGTACTCAACTTATAGCCCAGAGGATTGTGACATTTCAGGATGCGATAGACCGAGCATACTTGATCGAGCAAGATATTGGGGAGCATAAGAGGAAGACCGAGGTTGCAAATGCGGGTAAACAAGTAAGCCATGCTAAATCTCAACCACAACACCGTTCAGATAACCGAGGTAATTTGGGAGCACCATCTCAGTTTAAGGAGCAAACCGCGCTAGGGAATCCGGGTACTACTCCGGGGAAACAAGGGAAACAAGGTAGGTGGCTTTGCACTTACTGTCAGAGGGAAGGCCATTTGGAGGATAAGTGTTGGAAGAAGCAAGGAAAATGTATCAATTGTGGTCAACTGGGTCACTTCATAAAAGACTGTCCGAGGTTTAAGGTTCAATCATCGGGAACAGGAACCAGTACTTCACCGGGTCAGAAGAGGGATGCTTCGGGGAACCCTAAGGTATAGGGCAGAGTAATTGCGACCAATCAGCACTCACCAGGTAACGGATAAATTTCAGGAGGTATTATTTTGCGTCGTGAGAGCGAGCGCGTGCATTATAGGATCATCGCATTTATGTGTATCTGTGCATTAGTTGCATTTATTTCTTTTGAGTCTTTGACTTATGTGTTGTAGGTGTCTACTCCTATGGAGGAGTTTAGGGTATCTGATGAAGTCTGATGTGCTTAAGTATGGTTATGTCTCACTTGCTAAATTAGCCATATTGCTGTTGCAAGATTTTGATGTTACTATTGCTTTAGTCTATTATTGTAGGGGGATTGTTATATTCTCCATCCCTAATTTCTTAAAACTGTTTGAGACCGTTCCTTTGGGTAGATTCATACCTATCTTTTCTTAATGAAATCCGAGTATTTAGTTTCGGTCAATTTGTTGGGTGTATTTATCATTCGTAAGATTTTCATTTTCTTCCGAATAGTACCTAGTGTTTGAGGAGAAGCTTGGGTTAAATTGGGTTGTTGTAGTACAGGTTGTAATGCTAATATTTAGAACAATATCCATATTGTATCGGTTAAGTTATAGGAGTTGAGGATTCAATGAGGATCTCTTGAGGAAAATTTTGGTCACTTTTAGTACATCTCCGTGAATGCATCAGAATGGATTAGTATGGTGAGGTATATAATTTGTTATGGATGATGAGTTTGTTGTAGGAGTTCCGATCATTAATGATGGTAAGCGTGTTAAGTTAGAAAGGACTAAGTACATTTTGGGAGAGTAATAATTTCTCAATCTATGTTAAAGGCATTTTGAAATTTTGGTTAGATAGTGGTTCTATGGTTCTAAATCCCTTCTTGGTGGCGTTACCGAATTGGATCAAGGGTGTGTGAAGAAAGTTGAGTATCAATACTTGGGCATAATTAAAGAATATTGTGATTTGGTAAGGGAGCTATTGGAATGAGGCTAGCTATTGGTTTATGGTTTTGATAGTACCATTGAGCTTAAGTATCATTAAGTTAATAAAGGTATGCGTGAAAGACTAACTTGGGTTAGCTATTGAGGATTTGAGATTTGTTGATTTCCTTGGGTTTATGAGCACGGATTATAATTTAAATGGAGTTAGAGAAAATCTTTTGAAAATGAAATTTGGATCGTTTTTCGGACTATTGAGTATTCGTAATTATTTTAGGCTTTCAAGGATTGGAGCGTTATGACGATGATATTATGGCATAGATTTAAGTGAACATGTTGTATTAAAATTTTGGGTTTATTTACACCTCTAGTTTAAGGTGCTACCTAGAGCGAGAGCACTAAAATGGTAATCCTTAGAGACATGATCACCTCGATGAATATTATGGGAATGAAAATTCTTTAGCTTTTGTAGTTTAAGAGTCGATTAAACTCGAGATGGTTTAGGTTGTGAACTTCTGGGAAGTGATATCAAGCATGCGTTTGGCTTATGAAATGCACTTTTCCAGTGTAATTAAGGTTATGAATAAGATGAACTTGAGGTATCTCGGGAACTATGTTGGGAGCAAATTGAGATTCTTGAATTTGAATTTGGATCCTAATTGGAGTGGGGGTTATGGTTGAAGAAGTCAAGTGCGAGAGGTCCCTAGTATGGTGAACATTATTTAGGATACCTTGTAGTGGTTAGAATGGGCGATTGAGGAATTTGAGAAACGGCAG